>JAJHIY020000863.1:25000-37500 GCA_022114975.2 Lampris megalopsis
TTGGTCCCCGGGCGCTGCAGCTGCTCACTGCTCTTATACAATAGGATGGGTTAAATGTGGAAAACAAATGTCATTGCAACCTACAATGACAAAATAAAGTGTCTTTCTTCTTCATCACGTTCCTCAAACCATTCCCACACAATGTGTGTAAGTGTGGCAGGGTGACTTATCCTGCTGAAAGAGGCCACTGTCATCAGCGAATACCCCTGCCATGAAGGGTGTACCTGGTCTGCAACGATGTTTAGGTAGGTGGCACATGTCAAATTGATGTCCACGTGAATGGCCGTACCCAGGGTTTCCCAGCAGAACATTGCCTAGAGCATCACACTCCCTCCACCGGCTTGTCGTCTTCCCACAGTGCATCCCGGTGCCATCACTTCCCCTGCTAAATCGCACAAATGTACACAACCATCCACGTGATCTAAAAGACAACGTAACTCATCAGACCAGGTGATCACCTTCCACTGCTCCAAGGTCCACTTCCAACACTTGCGTGCCCGTTGTAGAGCTTTTCAAAGGTGGACAGGGGTCATCATGGGCACTCTGACCAGTCTGTGGCTATGTAGCCCCATACTCAGTTGCTCATCGTTAAGTCTTGGGCGCCCGACACCCTGTTGCCAGTTAGTGATTTGTCTCTCCACAGACCACTGTCCGTAGGGACTCACCACTCACTCGCTGACAGGGAGCACCCAGAAGGCCTTACCCTTCCAGAGACTCAGACCCAGTCGTCCGGCCATAACAATTTGGCCCTTGTCAAAGTTGCTCAGGTCTTTACTCCTGTCCGTTTCTCCTGCATCCAACATGTTGACTAAGGCCCCTTTCACACTTGAAAGTCCAAACCAAGGTCTGAACCAGAGTCTGGTTCTGGTGCTTTCACATCTGTTATTTTATAGTCATTAGGTTCAGGACTTTTGCTTTCATACCAGCGGACCTTGACTTGAACTTTTGGCTCGTTGTTGCCGCCAGGTGCGCTCGCTGTTGCCGCCAGGTGCGCTAGCTGTTGCTAGGTGTTACTGTTTGTGTTTGTTTTATCACTTCCTATGATTGATCCGAAAGTCCAAACCTTTGATTTCACATTAGACATTCATGAACCTTGGTCTGAACCGAGACTACCTCCTGAGCTTGGACCAAAGACCGAGTCTTTGATCCCTGTACCCTGGTCCAAGAGGTTTCACACCTGGCAATCTGGTTCAGACTTTTCCGGAAAGTCTCAAAGTCTGGACTAAACAACATAAGTGTGAAAGGGCCCTAAGAGAACTGGTTGTTCACTTACCCCCCAGATCCTGACATGGGCCCTTGTTTGGAAACCATCAACGTTATTCTGTTCACCTGTGAGTGGCCATAATGTTGTGACTCATCAGTGTATTTGGTACTGGTGCAAATACAGCCATCCATTCTGTATCATATACGTACTATATATACATAGAAACATAGACAGACGACTGGATGATGCTCCCTGTGTTTATGCATGCTGCTGTGTGTGTGTTTGTGTGTGTGTTTGTGGTGTATACCTGTGATACATGTTTTGCTGAGCATGGTGCATGGTGACAGCTGCAAGGGGTCTGCAGCTGCTGACTCTCCCACTGACCCCTCTCCCCAACCCCCTTCCACTTCTCTCTCTCCTCTCTCCCTCACAAACACAAACACACACACAAACACACACACAAACACACACTCATGAGCACACATTTAGGGGTTGGGGAACGGGGCATTATGGAGACTGAAAACACTCATGTTGTAATTTTGATCACACACGCATGACACACAAACACACACACACACACACACACACACACACAAGGACAGTGTGTGAGTCACCTCCAGGCTTTTAACCTTAATTACTAATTAGTGAACTGAAAAACTAACAAGACACATGTATGTTTAAATATACACAAAATCCAGAGAGTCCAGTAAATTCTTTATGAGACAGTACAAGCCTGTTTCATGGCTGCTGATGGCAGGAAACAGGCTTGTACCGTCTCATAAAGAATTTACTGGAATCTCTGGATTATTTTGCTCCCTATTTGTTGAGCACTTTCCCTACCGTTGAGTGTTTCTTTTAACAAAGATATTTATGTATTTATTTATCTGTTTGTTTGTTTGTTTATTGATTGACTGACTGATTAATTGATTTCATTAACTATCAAAAATCCAAGGAAGGTTCACTGAGTTGGTCAGGTCCGCTTTCACAGTTGGCAATTTTTGATAATTATTCTGCATAGTGGAAATTTCACTTGAGTCAAAAGAGTCCAAATCATTCCAAAGTGTCTATCTCTGTCCTCCTCTTCCCTCCTATGCTCCCTTCCTCTTTAACGACAACGAAAGAAAACGTTTGAATCGATTAGAATCTCGTTAGAAATGAGTGTTCATATCTGACCTTTAGCAAATTTTTCTATTTGTTTGGATAAAAACGAGGCTTTGTTTTTAAGACTTTTTTTGGGGGGGGGGGGGTCTTTCTGGTAGAGAAGGGTAAAACTACAATAATGTGGCTTTCCTGCCTTGAGGCGGTGGCGTGGTGAAAGTCCCTGCCTCCTCCCGCCGGTTTAAAGGTGGAGGTCACAAACACTTGTCACTCATGTTGATAGGTTGTCTATCTAGAAAAAGCATCTGGCCAGAGGCTGAATTAACTGCCCCCACAAAGTCCGCCGCAGGAGTCTTCCCACCAGAAACACAGAACACTGCTCATCTGGGGCCGGATGCACCAGTTAGGTCTGTGTTGTCACGTGTTATAATCAGGGCTGTTATTATTTAGGTCTATTAATTGTGCATTACAGAGGGGGCAGGAAATTATAAGTAGTCATTTGCTCCTGCTCCTTTTCCAACATATAATATTCACTTGTTGTGTTGTTTTTGCTTTATTTACGCTTGGTCATTTTTTTCTTTTATTTTGCATGTTAGGGAAAAAAAGACATTTGATTTGATTGATTAACGTTATTAATTAAAAAAATTATTTTATAATCATTACAAAATATAATTATAATAATTATTATTATCATTTAAGTGTAATGTGAAGAAATGGCTTTTTAAGAACCAGCAATGTCAACTTTGACGCTATTCATACACACATTTAACGTGTTGTTTAACTGTATTGTACATTAGCTGCGTTGCGTGTCTGCTTTTTTATGTATGTATTATTTTCTATATTATCTTTATTATCTTTTTCTACATCATTTGTATGTTCTGTACATATTTTCTCGTTTGTTTGCTCTTGTTTTTCTTGTATTGTATATTAACTATGTTGTATGTTTATTTATTTATTTTGTACTATTTTATTATCCTGGGATGCCCAACAACATCAGGCAAAGGGACTGCCAATGGCAACTAGCCTCTTAGCTAACTCAAGTACATGTACATTTGTTTGAATGTTGGTTAAGGTACATTGTCCCTTCTCAAATAAACATTTAAAAAAATAGTGCTGTTAACAAGTTACCTTATTAAGCGTGCAATTTTTTTTTTTACGCCATTAAGACAATTTCCTAGTTTGACATTTTGAATCACCCATGAGTCTCAAGTGAGTTAAACCCAACTGCCTACATGATGCAGAGATGGGAAAAGCTGCAGGACTTTGAAACGGCCAGTTACATTACAAATCCCTGCCAGACGGCTCGCTCGATGAAGCTAAAGTTATTTGTGGCCACCGCCAGGGTGGGTTTGTTTATCACCAAAGTACATCAAGTCTCAGGTATCATTTACAGCCAAAAGACACCGTTGACGCCAGCAGGAGCAGGAGGTGCAACGCCAGTAATGTTAGCAGTGGAGGAAACCTTTGGTAGACCACGCTAGACCTTCGCGGGGGGAGCAGGGATAAACCAACAAACAACTAACCAACAAAAGCAGAGCCCACCGTCAGCATGGAGGCTGCCGCTCCAGTGGTGGTCACAACACGCAGGGGCATCAGCAGGCCGGCCTGCATTGCACACAAATACTCAGCAACGCCTGCCACATCTGCACCTTGTGGGAGGTGGTTTTCCCTTGCTGGGACGTATCATATAGAACAGTGTTTCCCGACCCAGTCCTCAAGGACCCCCCTATCCTGCAGATTTTCTTTGCAACCCTGAATAGGTACCTGTTTGTAGTTATTCAACCAATCAGCAATGAGTTATATCAGATGCTGCACACCTTGCATAATTAAGTGCTGTGAGATGATTGGTTGAGTAAGTACCAGCAGGGCTACCTATGCAGGGTTACAATGGAAATCTGCAGGATAGGGTTTCCTTGAGGACTGGGTTGGGAAATGCTGGTATAGAGGAAGCGAGCTGCTTTATCTACTGAAGATGTCAGTAGGCTTGTTTGTCCTAGCAACTGGCTTGGCGTGAAGAAATAAGAAAATGATGCTGTCAAGTTTGTTTTGTCTTGTGTAACTTGTTTATATGACAATTTTTTTTAATATACCAGAATTGTTATTCAGCCTTCATTCTTGAAAGTGTTTTATCCAATTACATCTGTTGTTCAAGTTGTTGGCTGGGTAATTTTTTCACAAGAACAGTGTTTTGTGTTCCTGCTGGTACCTGGTAAAGGCAAAAGAAACTGATTTATGAAGTCAAACAAGGGGGAATTGGTTCATCTCGACAAAACGTTTACTGACAGAAACGTTTCATCGCTCATCTAAGTGACCTCTTCAGTCTAAACTGACTGCAGGTATCCCCACCCCTTATAAACAATACAGTCCAGACACACCTACAAGACTACGTTGTCCAGCAATACCCTGGGGTCCAGAGATACCAGGGGCACCAACTGGCCCGTCAGAACCAGGAGATCCCTTCTCTCCACTAGGTCCCGGGGGTCCTGCATCACCAGCCTCACCACGAGGTCCCACTGATTTGTGAAGGTTCATCACTGTTGTTACAAAAAGTTCCTGTTTGTCTGTTGAAATGTTATGCTACAAAAAACTGGGTAAGAGACTATTAAACTGTGGTTGGATTATCGAAAAGTAATAAATACGTTTGGATGCTGCTTACTACGTAGTCTATCCTACAACACAATTCACTGCTTTTCACTTGGAACTAGAGGAGTGTACTCAGTAGAGTGCAAACCCCCGTCAGGCGTATCTCCCCAAATCCGGTGTTCAGACTTAGGCGACAAACCAGCTGCGGAGTTAGTACTCAATTGCTAACTCCTCAGTTTTTCAAAGGTTTGAATCATCGCAAGCACAAGAGGTCCTTGATCATACAATCATAACAGTGCACAAAAACTATAAGGCTGACAGGCCCAGTAGGATGCGAGATTAGCTATGGACAGATACATGCACACACGGACCGAAAACCCGGGGTTTTTCCTGCCATCATAAGACTTCTGCACAGCGCCCACGCTGGCCGAACGGGAAATATGGGGGGGAACACGTTTTTAATATGCGGCACTCAAGCTAAAAAAAAATCTACCAAATCAAAACATTTTGCCTGTCAGTCTGTGGATGTGCGGACCATCACACGAATGCACCCAAGTGTAATACAAACTTGCACTTTCCAAATAAGGTTGAAAATTGACGAGTTTCCCCTTTAAGATGGATATCAATGCAGTTTCTGGCACATCCTTGTGTGTACCTTTAATTTTCCTCTGTTTAACTCACTATTTTACACATGAGCAGAAATAAAACAGTACTTCCACATGATGGTTGGTTGCCTGTTACCGCTGATGTAGGCTAACCGCTACTTTTACCTATACGGCTTGATTTTTCGAATGTAGCAGGACCCCCGAGCATTAGCCAATTAGTTGTGTGCTCTACCAACCCATTTTGGGTTGACAGAGTACACAATCAAAGTCAAATCAAAGTAACTTGTAAACGCATCATTGAGGGTATATATTCAATTCATGTGGAAAGTTTATTATCATTATTATAAGTAGTAGCAATAGTTGCAGTAGTAGTAGTAGTAGTAGTAACAGTAGTAGGTAGTAGTAGTAGAAGTAGTGTGTTGATTAGTATTAATTTTGTAGGCTGTTAATTTCATCCTTGCGATTATTGTGACATAAAACTCTTCCAACATCATGTGCGAAGGAAATAATTGCAAGCCAGATCCGACCAAGTGAGGAGTTAAGCGGTCCTTAGGGTTCTGAAATTTGAGGCAGCCCCGATCAGACATATGGCCACGTAAATTAACATGGGATTTGATCAAGTCCAACCCACTCCTACACCTGGAGGACTCCCTATGGGGGCTATAACTTATACGGATGCAGTGCCGCTGAACCGAGGAGAGCGGAGGAGCGGAGAGGAGTGCGTTGGAGAGTCCATCCACAGCCACCACGCGTCTACAACTCGTCATTGGCCTCATTAAGAATGACTCACACACTCACATCAACACAGACACACTCAGACACAAGCATGCAGGCACTCAAATATGCAGTAGTGCTGCGTACACTGGTAGTCACTGCAGAAGTCCTTTTCCCTCCACTGTGTGTGCGTGTACTTGGGTCTTAAGTGGATCATCTTTAAGCAGTAGTAACACAGCAGCAGTCAAATAAACTCACACAAACGCACACACCCGCACAAATACACAATTACAAAGGGAAATCTTTTAAGCTGTATATCCCTACAAAGTTAAAATTTACATAATGACCCTAATATTGATGTGATTTATTGGTCTAATTCCCCCCCCGCCCCCTCCCCTTTATCCCTCGGGAGCAGGAATTCGCCAAACTATGTCCTGAATAGGTACAACACGACGCTAACACAGCGAGGGTTAGAGGTCCCATTCCCGCAGGGGCCACCCATGCTAAAAATGTGTACGGGGGCTGAAACTCTCCAAATACTTTTTTTTTTATCCCTGAAAGCAGACTTGCCATATTATTAGATTTTAATCTAAGCCACCGAATGAATACAATGAGGGATTTCTCTCTTTCCTCGGCAGGCAAAGACACAAGAGGATTGGCCTGCTAAATAAAACTGGTTGATGAATTACCCGCTATATCAGGGCCAAATATTTTAGCCTGGGTAATACTGAAGCAGGGAAACCGCTCGGAAAATAATTCAGGTATTCACAGATACTGCTAGTCGATGCAGACTTACTGCTTCATGTATTTATACTGTAGCTATCTTGCGCTGTACAGAGCAGTAGCCTTTACAGAAGTTCCCCTTCAAGTGTTTAATGGGGTACAGAGTGTATCATAAATTTATTTACTGAGTTTATTAAAGTTCATTTGAAGGTATGTGTAGTTGAACTGAAAAGTAAAAGACTGGTATCCAGAGCATATTTAATGTAATTTCGCTTTAAGATCCTTTAAGACTTTATAAGACTTTAAAATGCTTTCGATGTACCACTCCCATTAATGTCCCAACTGGATGACTGACTGACTGGCTGACTAACTAACTGACTGACTGACTGGCTGAATGACTGACTGACTGACTGACTGACTGACTGACTGGCTGAATGACTGACTGACTGACTGACTGACTGACTGACTGACTGACTGACTGACTGACAGACTGGCTGCCCATCCGGCTGACTGGCGGACATTTTGACCAGTTCGTTGACGAGCTAATTGACTGAGTGACTGATGGACTGACTGAGCAGCTTGCTAGCTGACTAACTATATGACTGGTTAATTAGCTTGTTTACTGGCTTACTAGCTAGATGACCAACACGCAGTGCGTTTACATACAAGTTAAATACTCAATTTAAATCAGATCGGGGCAATAATTGGATTATTGTAACTGCCATGTACACATCTTAAGGTATCTTAATCAAATCAAGATCTAAATCCACACCAGCATAATGTGGTTAGCAGAGCTGGATTATTTTATCAATCACTCTATTGATGTTGCTTTTGTTTTTACCTGAATCTGAGTTTTTCTTAGGAGAACTGAACCGAAAACTCTGCCTCATCTGACCCGGGAACAAAAAAGGAGAACATGGTGAACGTGAGTAAACAGACAGATAAAATGAGGGGGATTAATATCTTCAAAGTTTTTGGACCGGGTGAAAAAACAGAAACTAAGGCCTCTTACGGAAAGTCGAGAACACGACATTGGATGCAGCGGCCAACCCAATCAGAGGGCTTCCCTCTTTGCTGGATCATCCAGTGAATGAACACCAGTCAATGAGTACTGTTTCAATTATCAAATTGAAACAGTTTTCTGTTTTCTTTTATCATTATTCTGTTTCAATTATCAAATTGAAACAGTATTCTCCCAATCTGGCATTTGCATTTCACAAATGCCAGATTAGGAGCAGCCCCTCCTCTTTCCCTCGGTGTACCATTACAGAAGAACACAGAACTACTATTACTGTAGGTTAAAAGACATTATGGGGGAAAAAAAGCAGTTTGCTTCAGTTTCTAATTAAAAAGACGTCGTGAGGTGAAGCAGGAGGAGGAGACGCCTACTCCTGCACCAGTTTCTAGACAAGCGCCAAGTAACAACACGAGCATGGCTGCTAATTCAGCCCTTTCCCCGTCCACAGCAGCAGCATGTGACTTAGCACTTGATTCTCCAACTACCACATCCACCCCTCCATGCCAAAGCACCGGTACCTGCAGCCAGGCACTCAGAAAAGCAAAATTAAATAATCCAAATGCCCAAGAATGAATTAAACCGTTGCAGCGCCCCCAAGCCCTTATATGTGGTACTGCAAGTGACGCCCTGGGGTTCTATAAACCTTTATATTAAATCCAATGTTTCTAATTTTCTCTTTACTGCGGCTTCCTTGACCCAATAAACCAACTGTACATAAACTTCGAAATGTGTATCTTTATCTTTCTGTTTACAATTTCAACCTATAGACGCGTTCCCTTGTTTACATGCGCCAAATGTGATTTTAAACGAAACGAAATGCCTCACAGTTGCACCTGCATTGTTATGGCATGCCAAAAGGGAAAACTCCAACTGAAAAACCAAGAAGACAGGCGTGGATTCACGGCGATCCGCCGGGAGGACTGGAGGACGCGGTCCGAAGAGCAAATACCAAACGCCGAGAGTTGCGGAGACCACTTCATATCTGGTATGCATCAGTTTCTTACACAAACAGGCTGAGTATTGTGATTGGACATACGTAAGTAACAGCTCTAAATGGGATACTGTCCTAGTAGCGCCAGTAGTGGTTGCGGTTGCTATAGTTGCCAAGCCTCCCTTCCGGTCTGCCTGCGTTGCAGTCTGGGTTGTTCTTCCTGCTTCAACTAAATGGCCACGCCAGTAATGAGAGACGATATCAATGACTCACACAACGCAGATGGTAACGTGCGGCAGCGGCCATTTAGTTGAAACAGGAAGAACAACCCAGACTGCAACGCAGGCAGACCGGAAGGGAGGCTTGGTAACTATAGCAACCACAACCACTACTGGCGTAGAGCAACTGCCAAACCAAAGTCTGAGTGATTAATGCCCAGTGGTGGATCTAGAGATTTGTTCCTGGGGTGGCAACAGGGGTGGCAAGACTGTGTCCCAGAGGTGGCAGCTGCCACCCCTTTGCCACCCTGTAGATCCGCGCCTGTGAGGGGGAGGGGGGGATTCTAAATCGGCGACTTCTGTTTGAGATGAGTTTGGCGCGGGTCTCATTGACCTTCACCGTGCATGTACATAAACTATACTTTAAAAACATATTATCTGATTTATAAATGGGGTGGCAACAACCCCTTGCCACCCTGTAGATCCGCCCCTGTTAACGCCTAGCCCTCCCTCCTCAAATTTGACGACGACTCCATCAGCTTTCTTGTGTCGTGATGTTTGAGGCCATAATGTGACCCCAGCCTCGAGTGCATAACCGTACAAACAATTCAGCTTTAGTTGACCACAAACAAACAATTCAACCGTGCAAACAGTTCAACTAGGAGGGCTTACCTTTGATTTGATGACGCAGAACTTGCTTTCCTTCGACCAAGAGTAGTGTAAACTACTAATAAGACACGTTAGCCCCTAGCTAGCGGGTCTGACCCTTTAGCCGAGCGGTTAGCGGCGTCGCCTTGTGGTGCAGTACACCCCGTATCGAATCCCGCACCGGGCAAGAAAATAACCGGTTACATTGGTGGCAGCGGTGGGATCCGGAAGTGTGCAGATCCTCAGAAGTCTCTTCGGAGCGCGGGAATAACAAAGCGCGAGGGCGCGCTTCCGGGAGAGGGTGACGACTGTAAACTACTAATAAGACACGTTAGCCCCTAGCTAACGGATAGCGACAGGCATGGGCGCAAGTCCATGAATACTGGGGTGGCATCCAGCGCTTTACCTGTGCCCCCGTCCATAGGGTTAGTGGTTGTGTCAGGAAGGGCATCCGACGTAAAATTTTGCCAAATCAATATGCAGATTGACAAGACCATACCGGATCGAACAACAGTCATTGGTACTGTGCCCTCACAGGGTCCTGATGGAAACTGTAAAATCTGCTGTGGCGACCCCTGAAAAACAGGGAAAAAGCTGAAAGAAGGAAGTCCCTAGCTAACGGGTCTGACCCTTTAGCCGAGCGGTTAGCGATGTCGCCTTGTGGTGCAGTACACCACGTATCGAATCCCGCACCGGGCAAGAAAATAACCGGTTACACTAGCTAGCTAGTTTATCGTGCACGGCTTCGCTGGTGTACTTGGGGTGTCTGCAGGTGTTCGGTGACGTCACATCCGTCCAGCAGGTGTTTGGCCACTTCGTGACGTCACTTGTCCCCCCGCGCGTCCGCAGCGGAAGCGGATCGGGAAGGTTTTCATCTCGCAGCGCTTTCTTGTCCTCCTTGCTTAGACCTTCAACGTATCCGGGGGTTTCCGTTCTCTCACGTTTCTAAACGTGATTTCAAGTTTCATACGCTTTCGTCTGTGCGCGCGCGTTGTCTCTCGGCCATGTTTCGCCGCACGTTCTGCACGCGCGCCTTGTTTACGACGCAGCTGTTACGTCACGCGGTAAGGGGCGCCACGCCGCCGCAAATAAAAGCAAACGAATCGTTACAGGCGTCACGTCCGTACAACTCAGCGTGCCGTCTAAACTTCTCCTCGGCCGCTGGATAACCGACTGGACCCGCACGCTTGAAACGCTAAACTGCGCCTCGAAGTACAGAAAACTACAAATACCAGCGTGCCGCTGCAGGTCACGCGCTCAGGCCTTAAAACCGGAAAGGGCCGCCTCGCGCGAAACGCGCGGAGAAGAAAATAAACGGCGGTAATAAACTAAATGATAAACAAGTAGATACATAATGAACTCACTCAGGTTCCGAGCAGCAGTCCAGAAGCCAGTCCTGGCGAACTCTTGGCTTAGCCAGCCCAGTTCCACACGAGCCGCCGGTCGGTGGCTTAAACCCCCGCGGCTCAACGGGTCTTCTTCCGGGCAACCTTCTTAGCAAGACGACCACATGTAGTCCACACAGCTAGCAAGATGCTAACTGCCGCCAGCGTCTTCTTAGCTACAACTTAACGGTCTACACACAGCTAGCAGGATGCTAACTGTCACCAGCGTCTTCTTAGCTAAAACTTAACGATCTACACACAGCTAGCAGGATGCTAAATGCCACCAGCGTCTTCTTAGCTAAACCCTAACAGTCTACACACAGCTAGCAAGGTGCTAACTGCCACCAGCGTCTTCTTAGCTAAAACTTATTAGACCACTTCGGTTGGAACTAGTCTAAATATCAAACAATACACGTTCTTCAAGTGCAGCAAAGCTTTGTTTCTCACTTCGACAATTAACCAAACTACACTACGTTGCTCTGAAAAATGCACTCTTCTTCTCCTCCTTCGTGGTTTACAGCTGAAGGGCGCTCACAGCCCCCCCGGTGTATTTTATCACAGCATGACCTCTCACCCCGCTCGGTGATTGGTAGACTGACATGCAAACGTATTGTAACGTACATGGATAAGTAGACACGTTAGCCCTTAGCTAATGAGTCGGACCCTTCAGTCAAGCGGTTAGCGATGTCTCCCGCGGTGCGGGCGATACGGGTTCGCGTCCCGGCTGCGGCGGTTCTTGTGGTTGCCCCCGAATTCGCTACATTGGTGTCAGAAGCGGGATGCGCACAGACGCGCTTCCTGAAGGGGGGGTAGTGTAACGTACACGAATAAGCAGACTAACGCGACGGACACTTTAGTCCAGTGGTTCTCAACCTTTTTGGGGTCCTGGACCCCCTGCGTATTTTTGATCTACCCTGAGGACCCCTCCACCTGATCTTGGGGGAGGGGGGTTGCAATTTGATAGAAACAGTAGAAACTGCATTTTAAATTGCATTATAGCATTTATTCACTCTTTGGGGCAAACATAAGAGCTTTCAGTTGTAACTTAGATATAGTTAACAAAACAGAGTTCTTATGCAGTAACTTTCAGATATATGTAACAAAACAGAATATGTATTCAGTAACTTTCAGATATATGTAACAAAACAGAATATGTATTCAGTAACTTTCAGATATATGTAACAACAGAATTTTTATGCAGTAACTTTTAACAATGCAAACGGGAGCGAGATCCCTTATTAAAATACAATAAATTACACTTGTGAAACAGATGTAATTAGAGAAAAAAGTCCTGTTATCCTTTATAGTTTAGGTAGATAAAGGTCTCAGTCACATTTGAGTAAAATAATCCTATTTCTATAAATGTCATAGGA
>JAJHIY020000863.1:42500-57500 GCA_022114975.2 Lampris megalopsis
ATCAGTTTCCATCTCTTCCTGTCCTCTGCATCTTCCCCTGTCATGCCAGCCACCTGCATGTCCTCCCTCACCACATCCATAAACCTCCTCTTTGGCCTTCCTCTTCTCCTCTTCCCTGGCAGCTCCATATTCAGCATCCTTCTCCCAATATACCCAGCACCTCTCCTCCACACATGTCCAAACCATCTCAATCTTGCCTCTCTTGCTTTGTCTCCAAACCGTCCAACCTGAGCGGTCCCTCTAATATACTCGTTCCTAATCCTGTCCTTCTTCATCACTCCCAATGAAAATCTTATCATCTTCACCTCTGGCACCTCCAGCTCCACCTCCTGTCTTTTCATCAGTGCCACTGTCTCCAAACCATATAACATAGCTGGTCTCACTACCATCTTGTCAACCTTCCCTTTAACTCTTGCTGGTACCCTTCTGTCACAAATCACTCCTGACACTCTTCTCCACCCACTCCACCCTGCCTGCACCCTCTTCTTCACCTCTCTTCTGAACTCCCCGTTACTTTGGACAGTTGACCCCAAGTATTTAAACTCATACGCCTTCGTCACCTCCGCTTGCATCCTCACCATTCTGCTGTCGTCCCTCTCACATATGTATTCTGTCTTCATGTCCATGTCCTGACATGTCCTTATTCATCTCCTTGTACTCCTGTCTACCCTCTTCGTCTCTCTCACCATCCCACTTCTTCTTTGCCAACCTCTTCCTCCATATACTTTATTGTCCTTCCTCATTCCACCACCAAGTCTTCCTTCCCCTGACCAGATGACCCTCCAAGTACCTTCCCAGCTGTCTCCCTCACTATTTCTGCAGTGGTTGCTCAGCCACGTGGCAACTCTTCACTACCACCCAGTGCCTGTCTTAACTCCTCCCTGAACTCCACACAACAGTCTTCCTTCTTCAGCCTCCGCCATTTGATCCTTGGCTCTGCCTTCACTCTCTTCCTCTTCTTGGTCTCCAAAGTCATCCTACAGACCACCATCCGATGCTGCCTAGCTACGTTCTCCCCTGTCACCACCTTGCAGTCTCCAATCCCTTTTAGATGGCGCCTTCTACATAAGCTATAGTCCACCTGTGTGCACTTTCCTCCACTCTTGTACGTCACCCTGAGTTCCTCCCTCTTCTTGAAATATGTATTCACCACAGCCATTTCCATCCTTTTCACAAAATCCACAACAATCTGTGTCCTTCAACAGTCGTCTCCTTGACACCATACCTACCCATCACCTCCGTTTCATTCACCACCATTCCCGCTGAAGTCCGCTCCAATCACCACTCTCTCCTCCTTGGGTACCCTCTCCATCATGTCATCCAACTCACTCCAGAATTCTTCTTTCTCTTCCATCTCACACCCAACTTGCGAGCGATATGTGCTGATAACATCATCATCACATCTTTGATTTCCAGCTTCATACTCATCACTCTGTCCGACACGCTCTTCACCTCCAACGCCCTCTTGACATACTCTTCCTTCAGAATCACCCCTACCCCATTTCTCCTCCTATCTGCCCCATGGTAGAAGAGTTTGAACCCACGTCCGATGCTTCTGGTCTTACTCCCCCTCCACCAGGTCTCTTGCACATCCAGTATGCCCAACTTTCTTCTCTCCATCATATCAGCCAGCTCTCTTCCTTTACCAGTCATAGTGCCAACATTCAAAGTCACCTCCACCTCCATACTCCCACTCCACACCTCACCTCCACACTCCTACCCTTCCTCCTCTCCCACTGCCTCCGGACATGACTTCTTCCTCTCCTTTGCCTAACAGTAGCAGAGTTTCCACTCACACCCTGCTGGCCAACAGTACTGGTGATGGCCATCGGTAACCCGGGCCTGCACTGATCCGGTATGTAAATCTGATTTATAATCACATATTCAGTTTGGAAAAGGTGTTACGCTGGATGCCCTTCCTGATGCAACCCTTCCCATTTATCTGCACTTGGGACTGGCACTAAGAATGCACTGGCTTGTGCATTCCCCATCTACCTATCTATCGATCGATCGGTCTGTCTGTCTGTCTGTCTGTCTGTCTGTCTGTCTGTCTGTGTATCTATCTGTCTGTCTGTCTGTCTGTCTGTCTGTCTGTCTGTCTGTCTGTCTGTCTGTCTGTCTGTCTGTCGGTCGGTCTGTCTGTCTGTCTGTCTGTCTGTCTGTCTGTGTATCTATCTATCTATCTATCTATCTATCTATCTATCTATCTATCTATCTATCTATCTATCTATCTATCTATCTATCTATCTATCTATCTATCTATCTATCTATCTATCTATCTATCTATCTATCTATCTATCTATCTATCTATCTGTCTGTCAGTCTGGTCTGTCTGTCTGTCTGTCTGTCTGTCTGTCTGTGTATCTATCTGTCTGTCTGTCTGTCTGTCGGTCTGTCTGTCTGTCTGTCTGTCTGTCTGTGTATCTGTCTGTCTGTCTGTCTGTCTGTCTGTCTGTCTGTCTGTCTGTCTGTCTGTCTGTCTGTGTATCTATCTGTCTGTCTGTCTGTCTGTCTGTCTGTCTGTCTGTCTGTCTGTCTGTCTGTCTGTCTGTCTGTCTGTGTATCTGTCTGTCTGTCTGTCTGTCTGTCTGTCTGTCTGTCTGTCTGTCTGTCTATCTGGCTGTCTGTCTGTGTATCTATCTGTCTGTCTGTCTGTCTGTCTATCTGTCTGTCTGTGTATCTATCTGTCTGTCTGTCTGTCTGTCTGTCTGTCTGTCTGTCTGTGTATCTATCTGTCTGTCGGTCTGTCGGTCTGTCTGTGTATCGCACAATTCACACTTTAAATCCAAATCGGAGTACTTAAAGTCAATAAAAAACGCACACAACACAAAGTGAGTTGATCTAAAACAACAGAATAAAGGGACATGATGATTTATGATGCTAACAGGTACAAGGAAACACAATGGAGGTAAAATGACTTCTGCACTGACTGCCAGTGTATGAAGTACTAATACATGGCAGATGAAGGATAAATACATCTCTAAGGCCTTTAAATCTTCGGGGTTTGCTGCTTATACATAAGGGAACAACAAACTGGCCTCTTTTCCCCAGCCATCCCCATACAGGATATCCACCTTTCAGCCACCGACGGAGGCCATGAGCTGCAACAACCCTTTAAAGATCCTACAAAAGAGAGGAGTACTGCAACACAAGAGGAGTACTGCAACACAAGAGGAGTACTGCAACACAAGAGGAGTACGGCAACACACAACAGTAGGTTTACTCCCCTTCAGTAAATCTTTGTGGCTAACGTAGACCCCTGTAAAGGTCTTTAAAGTTCTGAAAGTCACACTGCTTTTTGTTGCCTAGACAGTCATACGCATGTCTTCATAATCATACAAACATGCACAAACGCACACAACTCCATCAGCTAGCCACCTCCATGAATGATTCACTAAGGAAGTGATTGTCATAAACATGAAGTGCCGTCCCCACATTGTGCGATGAAAATTTAATCCTGTTTAGTCATAAATTATGACAACAGCACGCTTGTCTGCCGTGAGGCCCTGCCACTTCCTCCGTGTCAACCCTTCACTTCCTGGCTCGGCGGAAGGCGTGTTTGTCAGACGCTTGGTTCACGCAAGTGGAGTGACGTGCACGTGAACGTGCACACGCCGTCCTGGAAGAGGGTGCCGTCCTAGGGTCCTCTTCTTGAGGTTTCTCCTAGTTTATTTTTTTCCCCTTCTTTCTCCTGAGAAGGCTTTTCGGTAACACTTTAGTATGGGGAACATAAAAAAACTTAATTACTAGTGAATTAGTAATGATCAAGATGTCACTTTAGTATGGGGAACATACTCTAAGTAACAAAAACTTAATTTAGAGTAATTTAACACTATGAACACTTGTAGTTTTGTGTGTTGTTATGTAAGAACAGACCACATTCATTAAGTGTTAGTAAGGGAGAATAACTCTTCTTGTGGTACTACCACCTTATAAAGGCCATACTAAGCCAAGCATATTGAGATGGTGCTACTAATAAGCAATACTTCTGAGGTTATAGAGGGAAAACTCATAGTTAATGGCTTACTGGTTGTATAATAAGGCCATGCAGAATAAGGCATTAATAAGTACTTCATAATGACCAATTAAGAGCCAATGTATTGCTAAGTTGCATGCTAATAAGCACCTAATTAATGGTGCATATGTTCCCCATACTAAAGTGTTACCGGCTTTTCTCTTCTTTGGGGTTTTTCCTCGGCCAAATCAAGGCCTTAAAGCTGGAATCTTTGACTTGCTCAGTCTCTTCCTCCCTCTGGTAGTGACAAACCAGGTGTAGCAGCCATTTGTGGCTGGTGTGCCGTCAGCTCAGCAGGAAACAGTTCCCACCCTTGTAAAAATGGATCCTGGGACCAGACCTAACACAGACAGTCTAATGTACTACAAACTACACCCAACTATATGGGAACACTGCTGTACAGTCATATGGGTTGTGGAATTGGCAGATTAGGGGACATCCAGGTGGCGTGGCGGTCTATTCGTGTCTGCGGGTGGGAAGCCTGTTCAGGGGGTGGGGGTGGGGGGGACAGGGGAAGAATAGCTCACTGTCAGGTGAAAAGAAGCGGCTGGCGACGCCACATGTATTGGAGGAGGCATGTGGTAGTCTGCAGCCCTCCCCGGATCGGCAGAGGAGGTGGAGCAGCGACCGGGGTGGCTCGGAAGAGTGCAGTAATTGGCTGGATGCAATGGGGGGGGGGCGTGGGGGGGGATCGGTAGATAAACTGTCCAATAAAAGCATCACCACATCATCCTGGTTCCTTTTTCCCGTTCTGGTAGGGACGTGTTTGCTGCTGTGGCACGGTATGTTTGCATCAACACGTTTTTATGGGACATTTGAAGTCGCACATTAGAAAACACGAATGGAACACTAGAATTTTGATGAAAATACCTTAATATCTCCAACAGGTTTTTACACTCGCTTGAGGTGGACAAGTTGAAGTTTCAATGACGAGAAAACGTGATAAAATGTGATGGGACACAGATCTTTCTCATAAACGATGGCGTGGAGGATGGTCACATGGACGTTACCATGCCCGGCCATGAACACCTATAGATAGATACTAGATACTTCACTGGCCTAGAAGTGGAGATTTGCTTTCACCTTTTGTTCAGAGCCTCACATACAGTAACACCAGACCACACAACGTACAGAGACAACAGGGAGAGGACAATACAGCAAAGGTAGAAGGAGCAGGACTTCCCTAAAAACCAGTGTAGAGACTCATACAAAAGTAATCCCTCTCAGTCACCACTGATGACCCACTGCAGTGTGCGGCGGGGTCTGTATCTGCAGAGAGACCGGCCCTCTGCCTGGATTTTCTTGTTTGGCCATGTATGGGACATTTCCGGGCTTTAACCTTTGGACTCTATAGAAACGAGAGCCAGTGCCAGATCGAGACCGTAAGCACACATCCAAAAGAAGGCTACGACAATGTTGGACACGGTGCCGAAAAGATACAAATACAGCGAGGCGAAACGCCAAGCGGATATGGCTCATTCCAAAACGAGAGTGAATCTGGGGTTGGCTTTCACCCACTGATGAGCACTGAAGGAGAGGATGGCGATGAAGAGCGATGCGGAGTTGGCCTGTACACTGGACTATGTTGTGGAAACTGCGGTCAGGGGGCGGGGCTTCTGGTGTCATTGAGCCGGGAGGAGGGGCCAACTTTGAACGTTGTTCTTACACTCCGCAACCAACAAATCCTCCTCGTTCTACCTTCAACACAAGAGTTTAGAACAGGGGTGCCCAACTCCAGGCCTCGAGGGCCGCAGGGTCTGCGGGTATTTGCTCCAACCATGCACTACGCCACCTGATTTAACGAATTAGCTCACCTCTTGGACCAAGGAGGGAAAGGAATTAGTTAAATCAGGTGGCGTCGTGCACGCCTGCAACAAATACCTGCAGACACTGCGGCCCTCAGGGCCCGGAGTTGGGCACCCCTGCTTTTGAGGTTCGGTGAGTTTCATACTTCAGTGGCAGAAGGAACAAAACTCCTTTTAAAGCGGGCCGTCTCCAGGTGAGGGACCCGTGTACCCGCCGCCAGATGGAAGGAGGGGTTAAGGGGGTGAGCGGGATCCTGAGTTACGGTTAGTGCTCTACCTATCATGGCTTTGCTATTGTGGTCTACTAGGCTGGGGGTGGGGACGACAAGGATTCTGGATGTGCTGTGCGAGATGCAGGGGAGCCAGTTCCTATTGGTGACTTAAGATGGTGACGAAACGGGGAGTGGTAAAGTAGTGCAAGCTGAGTTATACTTTTGCATAGGCCACACATTCAACGGTATTGTTATGGCTGAGTGTGCAAGAATGCTGAGACACATAACAAGAAAAAGCAATTTTTTCTTGAGCTGGTTAAAATAAACAATGGGGTATGTCACAGTGTAATGGCCTCAGCCATAGTAACTCGGGCCCCTGCATTTGTTCTCTGTCTTGGTCAGGCAGGAACTTCACGGGAACTCTGACCGAGTTCATCGATCCCCAACTAGTTTTGAGAAGGAGGTACTTCCTGGTAGCTTTAAGCTGGCTGGTTCGTCACAAGTGAAACCGTCACTCAGGCTGAACGTTTTTCAACTCGCGTGAGCAACCATTTAACCTCGTCTCGCGCCTCTTGGGGTGGCTGGGAAGGCTGTGTGTTTGTATGGGTGGGTGGATGCGGGTTGGGGGTGAGTTTCTATTAGTTTTTTTTTGTAATACTTTCTAATAACTACACAAATGAAGCATCAGTTAAGTATTAGAAACTACTGAATTCATCATCTGTAAAGCAAGACATGCCCCAATGGTTAGTGTGCGTTAATAGATGTTTATAAATACTGCAATTCATGAATAACTCAGGTAGTTACTAGTTGTTAGTTGAGTATGTTGTATGAGCTCATCTAAAGTGAGGACTGTCTATGCCTTACAGAGCATTTACACATGAGACTGAAAGGCCAGCAGCACCTTGAGACTCACAAAAGTCTAAAGGATCATGAGATCCTTTAGAAAGTGTAAGTACGTGATTAACAAACTATTTAGATGTACATGTGCATGAATTAATCATGAATTGCAGTATTAAAAAGTATTTATAAAACATATATTAACACACTCACTAACCACTGGGGCATGTCTTGCTTTACAAATACTTTACAAATACTTTACAAACGAGGAATTCAGTAGGTCTGTGAATGTTCTCATTCATCCAGGTCATGGTTATCCAAAGGAACTGAATCAAGTGCAACTGATTCTGGTCTACATACCAGGTCCAGTTGCACTTGATTCAATTCCTTTGGATGATGAATTCAGTAGTTACTAATACTTCACCAATGCTTCATTTGTGTGGTTATTGTAGTGTTACCGTTTGTTGGGGGGTGGTGGTGTTTGGGACTTGTGTGGGACTCTTGTGTGGTAGACACTTTTTAAAGTAGGAGGTTAAAAGTCTCTCTCTCTCCCTCTCTCTTATCGTCACTCGTTTCGTTTCTCTTTCGTAGTTTTGGCTCTTCGTGTTATTACTCGACTATCACCACGTCTCTGTCTCTCTTCCTCAACAATGCTCGGGCCAGACTCGTTATTTAAAGACCGTGTGAAGTGTATTCCTGTCTGTGTGTGTGCCTGTGTGTGTGTGTGTGTATTCAGGCCTCACCTCGAGGCCCTCTATCCTCTTACAGTAATACCATTGCCTAATCTCAGAGGCGTATCAGAGCGAGCTCAGTGCGCTAAGCGTTAATAGCTTCACACAAATAGGATCTAGTGAAAATCCAATCCCCCTGCCTCTGTAAATATGGCGGGCATTATCTGACGCCGCCCGGGGCCCGCAAAGACACAACCAAAGCAGATGTGACAGAAAAGCAAACGGAGGTGCCAAAAAATATGATTGAACATGGCAAGTTACCAGAGTTGCCCCTGTAATTTGACTGCTGTTGCGGACGGATACCATGAATTTTACATTTGAAATCTGGTTTTTGCATCTACTGGTTTTATTTTATTTTTCACAAAAATTCTGTCACCTTTACTCAGCTGAGAGAGGTTGTTGGGGGTGGTTCTGTGCAGCATCATGGTTTTGAAAACTGGTTTACAAACCACTTTTTGCTAACCAGTTTTAAAGTGGATGTTTTACTTTGCACCTTTTACCCTGGGTAAAGTATAGTAGTGTGTGTATATATATATACATATATATACATATACATGTATATATATATGTATATAATCCAGTGAGACTGGCTATGGCATGAAACAGGCTTGTACCATCTCATAAAGAATTTACTTGACTCACTGGATTATTTTGCTCCTTATTTGTTGAGCACTTTCCCTACCGTTGAGTGTTTCTTTTAACAAAGTTTTATATATATATATATATATATAAAAAACACCACTACTAGCAGTGTGTATATATAAACACTACTATATAGTATATCCATACCATTATAGTACAATAGTTATTACAATGTCTATAACATTATTACCATTATCTGCGTTGTTATTTGTTACTCAGTTTTCATTGTATATTTTAGTTAGTAATTACACATTAGTAATTACTTTTGCTCAATTGATTACACTTACACTTAGTACTCAGAGGTCTGCTCAATGAGAGGGTATGATTAAGCATACTAGCTAGCTAGCTAGCTAGCATGATTAATCATACTATATTAACTAGCTAGCTAGCTAGCTATATTAACTATGGAGTTAGTTAACGTGTTAGGTGGCACCACCGATAAACTCACCCGAAAGTTTGTGCAAGGTGCTTTCACCACTTTTCTCGCACGGCTGCCGCCGTTTCATGGGACCTTCAACACGTTAACACGCATGTCAGCTGGCTGGACAGCGGTTGGATCACATTTACCCCCTCGAGATGGAAACCCACCTGAGATGAGACACTTTGTGGTCTGAATGCCCGAACCCCTCCATAGGGGATCGGGGAGCCATCATGGCCGTATTGTAATAAGAAGTGAACTGTTTTCTCTCCGTATTGAACATCTACATAAAGACAAGTACACATTTAATGTCACGCGCTTTCACACAGAGGTCGGTCTAATCTCACATTTAAGATTTTTAAGAAAATGACTGGAAAAGGCCCTGTGATGGCCTGGCGGCCTGTCCAGGGTGTCTCCCCGCCTGCCGCCCAATGACTGCTGGGATAGGCTCCAGCATCCCCGCGACCCTGAGAGCAGGATAAGCAGTTTGGATAATGGATGGATGGATGGATGGATGGATGATTATTCTTGTTGCAATTTATGAATGATGTCTTAGTTGAAGGGTAGTGAGCTGGCGTTCTGTTGTCTACACTGATAAACAGCTCCACACACTGATGCAGATCACTGCACTGTCATTTCTGTGGAAGAAGGCCAGCTGAACCAATTTTTTAACGTGAATCTATAAATCTCACTAGAATAAGTTTGCAGTTCTTCCTCCAATGTGTATGATGATAGTGTTAGTGACTCTGTGTGTGTGTGTGTGTTCTCCTGGATCGTCACCTTGCCGTGGCGGAGAAGCTTGTGTGTACCAATGGTGCCAAGAGCTATGCCGTCTGGAGCTTGGCTCCAGGTAGGGTCACCCAAGGTGGATAGGTCAAGAGGTTGGGGGGGGGTTCAGATGAAGCACAATCCAACAAAGACCTCGACGGCAGAACTGGGAGAAGATGTCTCCAGGTCACAACGGCAGTGAGGGCAGATGAAGGCTGCAACAGAGGGTTCTTGGTTCTCCGTGCCATTGGACTCTGGCCACCCCCTGCCAAGGGCCGTGTGGTGGCTGCAGGTGCATCAGCCTCTCCACGTAAAAAGCTGTCACGCACAGGCGTCCTCCCAGTATGCGGCTCCAGCATCGGCCTTTACGTCCACCCGAGGACCCAGAGGGACCCAGAGGGAGGACGGTCATACTCGACCCCGAGTGACGAGTGTGATGCGTGATGAGTGTGCGTGTGGGAGGGAGAGAAAGTTATTTCCAATTCAATAATCAATTACAAAACAATGTCCATGATTCATCGCTGGTGTCCTGTTAATATACCGCATGGTTTATAAGCAGGTGCCAGGAGTTCCGAAGGTGCAGAAATGTAGGCAGCACTTCAAGGACCCGGTTATATTTCAGTTTGTTTAAGAAACAAGAGAGAGAGAGTTGTTTTAATGTCACATATCACAGCTGTGGTCTATGGAAGCTCACACAGAGTGATTCCTATGAGGGGTTTCACAAGATCTCTGCCTCTACCTTGCAAAATACTGTTATCATAACAATCACACATATTTCACACAGCATCGATATAAACCACAATATTGGCTTTTGTATGTAAAAGAATCCAACTGAGGCTCACCACATTGAGCTGTTTAGTAATGCAACGTATCAGGAGTCAGGAACATGAACAATTTATTGTCATTTCTTACATGTACTGGCGTACACAAAGAAACGAAATTCCTTTTTCCCCAGCCCACAGCCAAAAACACACATCCAAAATTTCCCCAAAAATGACACCACCAAAAACATACAAAAACAGAGAGAACAAAGCAAAAACAACAAAAACAACAACAACAACAACACACAAACAGTTAACAACACAGTCCACTCAGTGCAACACAGCCCAAAAAACGCCTCTGTCCAGAAAACGAACTCCAGTCAGGATGACTGTCGGAACTGCCGCTCTGCATAGCTAGCAGTTAGCTTAGCCTTAGCACCGCTCTCGGTGTTTCCTCTTCGGGCGCAGCTCCGGGCAGGGCAGTGCTCCTTGGCCCCACCAGACGCAGCAGACCAGGCTCCCCCAGCAGATCTAATGTTAGCTCTTCCAGCAAGACACCTTCGACACACCTCCCCGCACTCCACACGATGACGCGGACGCAGACAAAAACACTGCGGTCAAGACGAGGCGAGGCTGCAGCCAGACCGCCCTGGTGTTTCCTCTTCGGGCGCAGCTCTGGGCAGGGCCGTGGTCCCTGGGCCCACAGGCCACAGCAGGCCGAGCTCTCTCAGCCAGTCTCAGACTTTTGCCCCGGGTAAACAGTGAACCAAGGCTAGCGAAGCTAATCTGATACCGTGGGCAATGGAGTCTCCTATCACTAGTGTGCCTTGCTTTACTCTGTAAACAGGAGCAGGAGAGGAATACAGACCGGTAGGACTACCAACAGGGCTGGTGAGTGGCAAAAACCAGTTTGCAGTTGGGAGAGGTGACTGCAAGCCAGGCCACACGACCAGCAGCTTGGTCATGCGACTTATATTCCAAAGCGACTTATACAATGTAATTTTGTCGGACGAATACACTGCATTTCAATTCAGACCACTAGGTGGCACTGTTTAATATAGGGACTCAATTGATAATGCTGTACCACCCATAGAAATTGAACGAGAGAAGAACGGACATTGACTGTTTGCCGTGTTAGTAGTTCAAAAGAAAATGGCGATTGTTGTTAGCTGCTATGGTGCCAACACGTCAGTGGCGCCGTAAATGTTTGTACTACCCCACTGCTCGTTTGGTCAGCACTGCAAAAGTTAATCCACTGCAGTGGTCAGTCCTTTGCAATGGCAGCAGTTTAAATAAAAATGGCCGCCGCTCTGACGATCCTGCTATGTTGGTTTAAACCAGGGGCGTCAAACTCCAGGCCTCGAGGGCCGCAGTGTCTGCAGGTATTTGTTGCAACCGTGCACTACACCACCTGATTTAACTAATTAGCTCACCTCCTGGATCAAGGAGGGAAAGGAACTAGTTTAATCAGGTGGTGTAGTGCATGGTTGCAACAAATACCTGCAGACACTGCGACCCTCGAGGCCTGGAGTTTGACACCCCTGGTTTAAACGGAATTATCCGTTCTACTCATTCAATTTCTATGGTGCCACCGCATAAATACGACTTACACATCGAAGTGACTTATATGTTTTTTTCCTCACATCAACGTGCTTTTTTTTGCTGAGTGCGACTTATACTCCAGTGCGACTTTTCCAGGCAATACGGTACGTATAAATGTTGAATGAGCGGAAAACTCGAGGTCAGCAATTTTCTGCCATGACAGCTCAAATTCTGTTGCTGCTGCTCCTGTACTGCCTTTTTCCCCCCTTAAATATATACTCGTATTCTGCATACATATTCATCAATATTTCTCACTCTGGTTGGGTGAAGTGGGATGATCCGTTTTTTCTCACCGGTTGCCATGGTGAGTCGTAGTATCAGAGCTCCATTGATGATGGCTTTTTGTAGTCGTCACGCACGCGCTTAACTCGGAGTGAACACGCTCAGGGTTGACTGGACTAACTCAGATCAGCGTTTCGGAAACCAAAACTTCTGAGTTTGACAGCTCAGTGTTAGTCAACCCAGGCATCAGGTTTAAACTCAGTGTGTTAAACCTGCTTTCTGAAACAGGCCCCAGATGGCGAAATACGTCAAGTTGTTGTGGCAGTACTCCATGCCATTGTGGATTGTATCTTTAATTAGACACGTTTATATCCTGCCTGCAGTTACATTCTTGTCCAGTAGTTGGTGCATGACAATATGTAATGTGGTTGAAAAACAGTAGAAAATAAATTGCTACGAACACGACCAATGGTAAATAACTGACAGTGTGCCTGGTTGGTGTTTTTATGACTGAAAAGAGCAGAAATGTTCAACCATCAATCTCTACGATCCCAGAGGGACAATGTCAGAGCTGATCATTGGATCAAAACTGATCATTTATGGTTGTCATTTATTTTAATGAGAAATGTGAGCTTTTCTTGTTGTTTTTCGAAATTTGGGAAGCCATCTCAGTATGCGGGGTACAGGACAAAGGCTCAAAATGCTGCATAATACAAAGTAAAGCAAGACGCTGGGGTCACATTAAACACAACACGACTACCGTATCTTCCCTCTAAATAGGTGGGCTTTGTTATCGCTACCTTGGGAACACGAATCACAAGCTAGCTGAAAAAAATAACACCGATAAACTAGTGTAAACTACTAATAAGACACGTTAGCCCCTAGCTAACGGGTCTGACCCTTTAGCCGAGCGGTTAGTGATGTCGCCTTGTGGTGCAGTACACCCCGTATCGAATCCCGCACCGGGCAAGAAAATAACCGGTTACACTAGCTAGCTAGTTAGCCTATTGGGTTATAATGGAAGCTGGAGTAACGTTATCGTTAGTGAGGAGGGCATTGTTGCGAATTTATTTTCCACGCTGTTTTCAAGATGAACTTTTAATGAAAAAGGTGGAGTTAATCAGCAAAGGAAAACCTACACCAGATCTCAATTTAGCAGGTAATTTAAAATCTAATAGCCTGCCGTGCTACCTGATTTTATTCTGGCCGCAGCTGCCACTGTTTTGTGTGTGTGCGTGTATAATATATATATATATATATATATATATATATATATATAAATACATACATACATACATAACACACACACACACATACATAACACACACACACACACACACACACACACACATATCGCACACACACACACACACCCACATATATATATATATATATATACACACGTTTATTTGGGGAAAACGGTCATTACGCAGAATTACCGGTCTGTATCGGTAAATTTAGCAACTCGTTGGTCATTATGCACAATGCCAATGTAATAATATTGTAATGACCATAGATTTATACACTTGCTAGCCCTTGGCTAACGGGTCGGACCCTTTACTCGACTGGTTAACGCAGCCACCCATGGTGCGGGAGACCCGGGTTCGTGTCCCGGCTGCCCCCCTGAATTCGCTTTATTGGTGTCAGAAGTGGGACGGTGAGATCGTGAGGCCATCGGAAGCGCGTGCACCCAGAGGCGTGAGGGAGCTGATATGCTGAAGCGCGGGGACACGCTTCACCGAAGGAGGGGGGTAGCGTAATGACCACGGATGTGTAGACTCGCCAGCCCTTGGAAAGCGGATCGGGCCCTCTAGTCGACTGGTTAACGTAGTTGCCCGTGGTGCGGGAGACCTGGGTTCGCGTCCCGGCTGCCCCCCTGAACTCGTTACCATATCAGTTCTTTTGCTTGTTTGGGGTGGTTGGTTCCACGTGATCACTGTCCACTGTCCATGGTGCTGAAGTGTCTGTCCCTGATGGTGGCTTAGCTGTGTGTGCAGCACTGTCATGATGTGTAGGCGTACATACCAGTTTGTTGGTTTTGTGTAGTAGGAGGGGGGGGTAGCTGTCATACATTTTGCATAGTTTTTGCAGCCCGGCCCATGGTCACCATATTCCGCTGAGGTGCACACGCAGCTTGTGTGATGATACGACTGTTTGGAAGAGGATTTGCACTTTGTTGAGAAATGGCTGTTTTTCGTTTCGGTGGTAACGGTCCCTCTCTCCGGGCCTTACCGGGACTGAGGCCTTATTTCTGGTCACAGGTCTCTTCTGCAGTAGTACAGAAGAGGTCACAGTAAACTGGGCTGGTACTTTAATTTTTCTTTTCCTGATGAGGGACGTGTGGTCAGAGGAAGATGCAGAGGACAGGAAGAGATGAAGACAGGAGAGACGAAGAGATGGAAACGGATGGTCCGCTGTGGCGACCCCTAACGGTCCTAACGGGATTAGCCGAAAGTAGTAAAAGTTAAAAAAAAGTAAAGTAGTCGTAGTAGTAGTAGCAGTAGCAGCAGCAGCAGCAGTAGTAGTAGTAGTAGTAGTAGTAGTAGTAGCAGCAGTAGTAGTAGTAGTAGTAGTAGTAGTACTAGCTGCAGCAGCAGCAGCAGTAGTAGTAGCAGTAGCAGCAGCAGTAGTAGTAGTAGTAGTAGCAGTAGTAGCAGCAGCAGCAGCAGTAGTAGCAGTAGCAGCAGTAGCAGCAGTAGTAGTAGTAGTAGCAGTAGCAGCAGCAGCAGCAGCAGCAGTAGTAGTAGTAGCAGTAGCAGCAGTAGTAGTAGCAGTAGCAGCAGCAGTAGTAGTAGTAGTAGTAGTAGTAGTACTAGCTGCAGCAGCAGCAGCAGTAGTAGTAGTAGCAGTAGCAGCAGTAGTAGTAGCAGTAGCAGCAGCAGTAGTAGTAGTAGTAGTAGTAGTAGTAGCAGTAGCAGCAGCAACAGTAGTAGTAGTAGCAGCAGCAGCAGTAGTAGTAGCAGTAGCAGCAGCAGTAGTAGCAGTAG
>JAJHIY020000863.1:60000-114021 GCA_022114975.2 Lampris megalopsis
CTAACAGTACTAACATAGTACCACAGTACATACTGATACACATGGTACACAGACAACAGTACCTCTAACAGTACTAACATAGTATCACAGTACATACTGATACACATGGTACACAGACAACAGTACCTCCAACAGTACTAACATAGCATCACAGTACATACTGATACACATGGTACACAGACAACAGTACCTCCAACAGAAGCAAGCCAGCCAACTAAACGCTCAGAAATGTAAAGTATAAACGTATAAGTAACTACGACCCATGAAATCTCTTCAGACACTCCACTTCATCACATTTTACCCACATAACATCTTCTGCCCTCTTTCTAAAGCAGCCCCTGAGGAAAACATGAAATAGGAGCAAAATTGAAAAAAGGGGCAGTTGAAGTCATCTCATGCAAAGAGCCTGAGTGACACCTAGTGGCCTGATCCAGCATTACGTTTCTGCGTGTCTGCAAAGTCCCACGGTTCCTATAGTCACTAGAATTACACAAACGCACCATATAATTTCACCGCTAAACATGATTCTAACCTACAGCTGTATTCACAATATGACGACACCATGGCATATATTTTATAGTTTAACACTATTCTTACACCATAGCCCGCCTATCTGTAAATATCACTGGCACCATTTGTGCTCAAGACGTCCGTACTTTGTCCCATCAGTCCCAAAATGGCGGAATAAGCTCTCGGCCTACATCACGACACCTTTTGTTACGACAGAGACACAGATTGACGAAAATTAACGAGGTTAAGTTAACACTGACGACTGTTTAAAGTCACATTTACTATAAAGCATTCAGTTCCACCCAAGTGAGATTTTCATAGGAAAACTTTGTTCGAGAGAATATGCTCACCTCCTCCGCCATTGTAACCAAACGCCCGACGTTCGAGATCGGAAAACTCCCGCCAAACCAAAGAAAACTCCCGCCAAGTTAAGGTTCTTTACTAGAGTATCCACTGTCCGGCGTCCGGGTAGCGTAGCGGTCTATTCCGTTGCCTACCAACGCGGGAATCACCGGTTCGAATCCATGTGTTACCTGCGGCTTGGTCGGGCGTCTTACAGACACAATTGGCCGTGTCTGAGAAGCCAGCGCCATGTGGGTACGCGTCCCAGTCGCTGCGCTAGCGCCTCCTCTGGTCGGTGGGGGGCGCCCGTTCGGGGACGGGGAACTGGGAGGAATAGCGTGAGACTCCAAAGAGGATAAATTCTGAGTCTCATCACCAGCCAGGCAGACTAGCTTGGTCTAGCCAGAAAGGCACGAACTGAGGAAGCCTCTTGGATGAGAGGCGAAACGTCTTCCCGGAAATATACCAAGTCCAGTTGCACTCGATTCAACTCCTTTGTATAGGTATCGGAGGAGGCATGTGGTAGTCTGCAGCCCTCGGCAGAGGGGGTGGAGCAGCGACCGGGACGGCTCGGAGGAGTGGGGTAATTGACCAAGTACAATTGCGGGAGAAAAGGGGGGGGGAATTTAAAAAAAGCATCTACTGCATATGGTAGACAAAGTATTGACATTATATTAATATTACCCTGTTAATACTCTAACGTGCATGGATAAGTAGACACGTTGGTCCTTGACTAACGGGTTGGACCCTTAAGTCGACTGGTTAACGTTGTCGCTTGCGGAGTGGGAGACACGGGTTCGCGTCCCGGCTGTGGCGGTTCCCGGGCTGCCCCCTGAATTCGCTGCAATACCATGGTAGATCTACAACAGGTCTCAGGAATCATGAAGTCATCAACGTGTGTTAGTACGTGTGTTCCCCAGCATGTGCGCCCTCATGAGATCTACTACAGCAAAACTAATATTTCTTTGCATCGATGGTTGCCCCAATAGCAGCCATGTCAAACTGCCCCTGAAGGAGAGGTTTACCCCCACTCATTCATCATAACATCTCGCTCTGATAACAGCTTCCAGGCGGACGTGTGATTCAGAAGTTTGTTGAAAAGCACCGCAGCACACACCGGGACAGCACACTAGTTTCATAAATTTTATTAATTCGATAAAAAAAAGAGGAAATACACCAACTGAGAAAACAGAAACAGTAAACGTTTGTATTCAAGGCAAACATGACAGATCAGTCCCATGATGCAGACACTCCATAAGCCTTCATAACGCGTCGTTGGGTTTATTCAGTAGTTAAAGCCAGTATCCACGTGGGAGGCTGAAATGGACATTATTAGGTAACACTTTATAATACCTTTATCCCAGTATGGAGCCCCATGAGATGCAGCATTAGGCCATGTCATTACAGGAAAAAGGCGGTAAACATTGTAGGATGAAGGTACAAGTACACGTGCCTTGTGAGAACTTCACATTTAGTCCTACCTGGTAACCTTCTACAGGTTACCAGACTGAAAAAGAGCAGTATGTGCAGCGGAGGAAAATGTCCCTTTCTGTTTTTCTTATGTGCCATTGTGCAAGGGTGGTTTTTGTCGCATGAAAATAAAAACCGCAGTCTTGGCAACACGTTAGGGAACCACGTGGGGGTCTGCAGGTCGGAGAATTATAATTTGAGTTACAGAAGGTAGACCCTGCAAGTAATGGTCACCCTATGAAATGGTGTTGAACTTAATCATTTTCTATGCAGTCAACCCGAGAGGTATTGACCCAGTTTTGACGTCATGTTTTCTTTGGGTGTATAAAGATATCGATACATACAAGTACCGTGATTCTATCTTTCAGAATACCGTATCGGTTTTCAAAAGCGCTGCATCGATTCTGACGATTACACGCACAAGACACGTGGCAGCGGCATTGCCTCATTGTGCTTTGTCCATCTCTGGCCACTAGGTGGCAGGTGCAGTATGGTAATAGGGCTGAGCAGAACCATATCAATAGTAGGCATTGCCAGTAGCACACCAGCTATGATGCTAATTACTCTTAATTTATGCATGTAGAGAGGTGTTTTCTGCATGACATTTTTCAGAAGTTTTGACAAAATAGTGCTAAGATGTGTCAGTGTATTTAAATTAAATTAATTACGTTTCCTTTATGAATCCCCTTTGGGAAATTCAGTTACTGCAAATTAACCCGTCCTAGCTGTGATCTGTGTAGCTAGGAGCAGTGGGCTGCCACCTTGATGCAGTGCCTGGGGACCAACTCCAGTTCTTTCTTTTCCCATTGCCTTGCTCAGGGGCACAGACAGGAGTATTAACCCTAACATGCATGTTTCTTTTGATGGTGGGAGGAAACCGGAGCACCCGGAGAAAACCCCCCGCAGACACGGGGAGAACATGCAAACTCTCAGGATGACCTCCAAGGTTGGACAACCCCGGGGTTCGAACTTCTTGCTGTGAGGCGACAGCGCTAACCACTGGGCCCCTGTGCTGCCCAATATGATTTAGTATCATAATACATCACACTACACTGAATTGTGACACTTTTATCATAATATGAATCATTGCCAAATTCTTATCGATACACAGCCTTAACGGGATTTGTGTCTTGCTATGGCTATGCTATGCTATGCTATAGCTAAGATCTTCAGGGGCACTGTGGGTCTCATGTTCCTGAGACTAGAGGTTTTTGACATCTGCCAGATAGGATTATATGTACTTGTCTGTCTACCACAACTTTATCACTGACCAGAGCTTGACTAAAGAGCAATATGGCTGACCAGGGAAAACAAGTGGCTTGGCCTTGAAACATTTTCTTAGAGACTGATGAGTTGTGTGACGAACCCGTATCAGTTCCACAGTCCCAAATGTCAACTGTTGCTAAGTGCCAACTTATCTTACATGACATTGTACACATCACCATGGCAACAGTACAGAAATACTACAACTTCAACAAACTCTGAAACAGCAGAAGTGTGTATGACTGGCTGGATCTGCAGGTGCTTGGAAAAAAAAACTCATTCAGAAGTATAAAAGTCAAGAAGTGCTGTTTGCTGCAAAACAATAAATGCTAAACTCGGGACGCTAGCGAGTGCTTTGCATTGCACATGCTAATACAGGCGACGTACAGCAATGTCAACCGGTGGTACGAAGAGTCAAGATATTCACGAGTAAACTAAGATATCTGAATCCAGAAAGATGCAATGAACACATAACTTGAACTCCGGTTTGGAAAACAACCACGACCCCAAGGCACAATTTCCACTTAAAAAATGCAAAATACTAGAAGTACTTTTAATGTGTCTTTCTAAACAGAGGTATTTTTCCACAATCATGGCGCAAATGATCCAAATAATAGGTAAACACCCTTCACAGATGAGTCTGTTCAACCAGGTATCATGAAATGTAAAATTTGGAGCTGTCGTGAAATGGTCATTGAGGCCTTATGAGAGACTTTCAAAGCAAAGTTTGTATTAAGTGTTACCCAATCATCTCCACTGTCCTCCCCACACATACTTAACTCCACCTCTCCCCCATCTTAAGGACCCACTGACCTTTTATAGCAGAAAGTTATTCTTTTTAATTTTAAGAATGTTTATGAATGGGTGAGGTTTACCACACAAGTAAAAACAATAATTGTGGGGAAAGTTAACATTAAACTCAGTTGGCACAATTTCATGAGGGTGACCGTTTCCTAGATATATGACGTGCTGCATCCTTATGAGGTGAACCCCACCCGCTGGCAGACTTATGAGGTGAACCCCACCCGCTGGCAGCAACTGGAGCCAAGACTTGTTTATTACCAACACTGGGCCCGGGTACGACACAGGCATGGGAAACACTGTATAAGCATCACAGGTCATGTATTTCTCATCATGTCAAACATGCTGACGGTGCATCAAACCCAACAAACTAACACACAGGTCTGAGTGTACATGGCGTGAAGAAAACAAAACCAACATACAAACAAACCGCAGGCATGTAATATATCGAAACTCTTATTTTCTTATAACCAGTACATAAAGGGTTCATACATACAGGATTTCCAAAAATAAAAGCTCTTGGAGGTACTTAGAGTTGACTAGATTGTTTCTTTTGTGTTATGAGTACATATACTTTACAATACCTCTAGTTTTAAGTTCATTTTTCTTGCTTATTTTTGTGTGTTTGTGTGTTGTTTTTGCTCTGTAATCTATAATTAATGATTCGTTAAAATATTCAACAGCTCACAACCTTTACAGTGGGATTAGACTTGTGTTATCGGTCAGGAGTGTATCAATATTGGCACAATGAGACTCGTCTGAACAACGTAAACGCTCGAGATGGTCTCGACTGAATATTTAAGACATAGTTTTAGATAAAATGCTGTTCAAGCTCAACATGAGAATCTTCCCCAAGAATACAGAGACACAAACCAAAAAAAAAAAGCAAAGCTCAAATTAAAATCTCTTAATTTGGTCCCATTGATTGTCACATTTCAAGACATTGTTTGACAACGTTTGAGGGAACTGGTTGTCAGACAATTTGTTTGGCCCACTGGGTTGTCACTGGAGCGAGCTCAGGTGTGTGTTTCTTACTGAGTGTACTTTCCAACACAGTACAGCTAGAGAGAAGCTGCTGTATTTGGATGTTTGTACGGCCATTCGAGGCCATGTGCGGTATCCTCAGGCTACCGATGAGGTTGAACTCTTTAACGATCCAGTCCAGTGAAACTCGTCTTTTCCAGTACATGCGCATGTTTTAACAGTTTGTCAATGTGATGTAGCCCAACATATCAGAACTGCTGCTCTTTTGACAATGTGACTGAAGCCTCTTGAGAAGCTCTCCTCCTGGTTGTCAACATAATTAAACCAATCAGAAATTAACAATTAAAACAATCAGAAAACCAATCAGCTTCCGGTAGTAAATTACATCAACTAATACTCTGATTTGATTGGACAGCCAATTAACTGTCATCAGTCTGTCAGTTGGTCTGTTTTTTTAGCATCATGCTAGTTAGCAAGCTAGCTAGCTAGCTAGCTATTAATAAAGAGTCTTGTGATCTCAACCAGCTGAGAATTGGCCGTGCACAGAGAGGAGGCACTAAAAAAGTTATAACAAATCACATGATGCTTCTGAAGAGGAAACAAGTGAAATTCCCAACATTAATAGTATACAATAAAACTCATCTGACTGAATTAAAACCATTGGAATGGATCTTTTAACATTTTGCTGTTTCAGAGAGAAACAGGAGAACCCTCAACCCACAAAATCTTTACAGCCGATTGAGCGAGGGACACGCCTACTTTTTTAGAGATGTCTAAAAATGTGCTTACATAATACGAAGCTTAATTTTAGACATTTTTGGGAGTGCAATTCCCTACAGGCGGATCAGCTTGCTGAAATGTCATTTGTGTAATTATTGTAAAACCTACATCAAGAAATAATCGTTAAGGAAAACAGTTAAAAACACGAGCACATCTTTTGGGGTGATCGCATGTTTCTCCCTTTTTTGAACGCAACACATCTAGCTAAAACGTTTATCTTAAATTTTAAGGTTGTCGTTACTGGTAGTGGACACAAACTGTAGTCAGGTATTAAACAGAAGCAGCTAAATCAGGATCGTGCATTTTCAATCGTTAACATTATCAGTGAACTATTTCTCAATGCAAATATGCCTTAAATCATCCACAACTGCACATAACTACAAATAACTACAAATCTAACTTCGGGAGACCTAGGGTCGAGTCAACTGCAGGATGAGACAAGGGTTCAAATATGGACCCACACCTTCGTTTGTGTATTTTGGGAACATGGCTGCAGGAAAGCAGAGATTCCACTGGAAAGGCTGAACTATCGTTTCCCCCACTGTTACAGTTTCAGGTTGATCACTACAGGAGATGTCCATCTTTAAAAAAAAAACAAAAAAATTTTGATTGACTACTCAATTTTAAAATTGTATCTTCTCAAAACAAACAGTAAAACATTCCTGAAAAAATGTTAAAAATTAACTGTAAGTCTCCAAGGAATAAAGATACTTAAGGTATTTCCTGAACCTACTGTAAGTCCATCTTGAAATAACACGTCATCATTCCTCTTACTTCGAAGAATTGAGTCTCGTCTGAATGAAAGTTCGGATGCATTGAAAACCAAAAGAAATATCCCACACCAGCGGTTGATTATATTCGTTTACCTAATTTATAAAGGTTGGGTTTGCAGTAAGAGGAGTGTTTTGCAGTACAGAAGTATGTTTAAGGGCCTCAATAGTCAAACTCATTGGGATGTGGTTCAACTCCTGACAAGATGCACTGTGATACACCTTGAAGGGGATATTTCTGGATTTTTGAAGTCCATCAGTATCTCATACCCGGTGCTTATGTGATACTTCCATACATAGTTCAATGCAATTAATCAACAGTCTTCATTCAACATTCAACTAAAGCTAACATGATGATGTACATCAGTCTATCATAGTGATTCTGAGTGGTCATTTTATAAATTTACATTTTTTTTTACCCCTTTTCCTCCCTAATTGTACTTGGCCAATTACAATTTCCAAGCTGTCCAGGTCGCTGCTCCCCCCCACTGATCCGGGGAGGGCTCCAGACTACCACATGCCTCCTCTGACACATGTGGTGTCGCCAGCTGCTTCTTTTCACCTGAAAGTGAGGAGTTTCACCAGGGGGACGTAGCGCGTGGGTGGATCATGCTATTCCCCCAGGTTCCGCCTTCCCCCTGAACAGGTGCCCCAACTGACCAGAGGAGGCGCTAGTGCAGCGACCAGGACACATACCCACATCTGGCTTCCCACCCACACACACGGCCAATTGTGTCTGTAGGGTCGCCCGACCAAGCCGGAGGTAACACGGGGATTCGAACAGGCGATCCCCGTGTTGATAAGCAACGAAATAGACCGCAACACCACCCGGATGCCCAATTTACAGTAGTTTTTTGATGTTAAATTCCCTGTTAGTGTTTGCTTTGCTGCTGTGATGTGGTGGAGTGACTCCTGCAGGTCATTCCCTTGCAGGCTGTGTTGTAACATGGTAGGGAACGACCATAACTGACTGTAAAAAAAAAAGAAGAAACGACTGTAAAGTTTTAAAATGCCTTTGCTATTATAGACTGCTGCAGAATCATACTAGCTTTCGCTGAACCATGGAGTTGTTTTTTTTTATACTGAATGAGGATTATGGATTTGTCGTCCATAACTGCATTGAACTGCAGATGTCAAGCTGCAGCTCCAGTATGAAGAAAAGGATGGATGACTGTGAAAATGAAACCTACCTTTATGTCCTATGTGAGCGGTGAGTATAAAATAGGGATGCACTTCAAAAATTCTGAACTATCCCTTTAAAAAAAAATGAGGATGCTACGCCTGCAATCAGCTGATGGAGTGAAAAAGTGGGCATAAAGACTTTTTCTAAGCAGCCTTGTGATGAATAAACCGCTGTTTGGTGAGTTACTTCAAGATTTTCACCCCCAGAAACTGATTTTAAGAAGTGCTGTCCTGATGGCTAATGGGTCCAAGCTTAGGGTACTGTTATGTCCCCTCACTCTCTACTCTTTAATTTCTATCAAAGTTTGAAAATACCCCCCCCCTTCCGCAAAAAACAAAACAAAAACAAACAAAACAAAAAAAACAAAAAAACCAAAAGGATGCAGTGACCTGCCTCCTTGGGGTGAAACAAGAAAAGGATCTGTAATGCCTTGCAATGGGCATCATGAAAAGTGATGTCCGATAACTACCTCTGCTTCCAGCAGTTTATAAATAGCGTATTTAATTTAGGTTCATGGGATGTGTTTTTAAATATGTATTCTGGTACTTTCGGTAACTCTGAAATCTCCTGCACTGAAATAATAAACCATAAAACATAGACGTAGTTTAATGTAGTTAAGAGCAATTTACACGTTAAGTTGTCAACCTTCAGGGTTCAGGACATCAATTCAAAATAGAACAAGAGAAGCGTATGAATCTAAGTGTTTTACTTTTTGTTTTAATATAAATAATTGTCACTTCATGTAACAAAATTGGTTATTTGTGGGGCCATATAGCTGCATTTCACTCGGACTGAATATTTTTACTAGTTAGTACACATAACAGGAAATAATAATAATAATAATAATAAAAAAAGTTACATTTTAATGTTAAGCTCTGTGGATACACTATATCATTTTCTTGAGATCAAAGTGTACTGTTTGATGATTGATTGCAAGATATCAGTACCTCACTTCCCTTGTGAGATACTATATATATGTATATGTATATGTGTATATATATATATATATATATATATATATTGTAATGTTAATCCATTGGTAAGTGATTATGACTACGGATCCCCCAAAGCGGCCAGTATTGGGGTTTCAACGCTTACAAAAAGAGGTATGTGTAACAAAATGTGAAAATATCCAACCACAGTGGAATATCGCTTTAACAGCCAAGGCAGTAATTAGTTTTTAAATGACACTTCTATCCTGGTCTAGTACACAGTAAAGGAAAATGCTAGTAGAGGTTGTAGTTCTTCTTTCCACGTGGACAAGTACTGTGCTATACCCATACCGTACCTGCTATGACTGTGGTACTGTAGCAGTCTGCTACAGCTTACAGTACAGTATCAGTAGCCTTTGGTTTTCTGTAGGGTTACTGAACAGGTGTGTATGCCAAGTGCACACTAGCAATGTGACAAACAGCACATTTGAAAGGCCAATAAACACCAAAAGCAAATAGGTGCTTCGCTGGCATGAGTCTAGTATACCTTCAATGCAACTGTGCTCCGCAAGCAATAAGAGGAAACACACGACACGCTAGTAGTACACGGAGAGCACATAAAAAAAACACCACAATGTACTAGTATGGGCAGAGCACAGAAAACCTGGGCCGTGTGAAATCCAAATAAACTTCACAGTCACTCAAAATGTCCTAGAAGGAAGATGCAGGAGAGGACACTGACTGCTATACCACAGAAAAATGCAATTGCACACACACGTTAAACTCGTAAAGGCTCAGACCTGACCTTTGAACTCTTGCCTTGACAGAATGCAAATGAATCCGACTTCTTTTTTTCCTATTCAGGACTGCAGAGAAACGATCAGATCCATGCCACAAGAGTTTAAGTTTAAAATTCAAAACATCTTTTTTGTATTTTTGTTTTTTTGCTTGCGTTCAACCAGCAAAAATTTGTCAAAAACCAGAGGAATCAGGAGCGCCGGACGCATGACGTACGCAGCAAGACTGAGAGCACACATGCAGAGTGTTGGCCGAACTACCTGTTTAAACTGCATGAGGCAACACACCGCCAACTCTTACTGGCTGGATGAAACTGTCCCCTCCTGATTGTTCCTCCTTGACAGGCACAGCTGTAAGCTGGAGTGGGCTGGCCAGAACTGCAATACCTCGCAGTGTCCACTAGAGAGAGATAGAGTTGTTTCAAGGCCAGAATTAAATCAAGGCGGAGGGAACAAGAGAAAGGTAAAGAACAAGGGAGAGAAACAAGAAGAAAAAAGTAAGCGATGACATGTCAAATATAGAGAGAATAAAGATGATAAGGAGAAGTGGGGGAGAGAGGCGAGGAAAAGGAAAAGGGGAAGATTGAAAACATGCAATTAAAAATGGAGAGAATGAGAAAAAGGAAACGAACAAAGGAAATATGAAAGGTAGGGAGAACGAGGGTGGACAAAGAGGAGTACTGATTGGTGATTTCCTGATTCTGATCTAGCATGCACATTTCTTCTCGGTGGACTGGGCGGGTGCTAGTTTGGTTGCTCCGTTCCCATTGGCCGGCTCGGCGGGAGGTTTGTCCACACATTGTTCCATCCTCTTCATGACCAGATCCAACAGAGTTAACACTGCCTTGTCAACCTCCACCCCTGTGGCTGCGCTCGTCTCAAAGTATGGGATCCTGCAAGGGTCACAAAAACACCAGCAACATTTGAATGTATCCAGTTTTGGACAAGAATCTTATGGAATGTAGTCTTAACCAACTGTTTTCAAACTATGGGTCACGACCCCTAAGTGGGTCACAGTAGGGGGCCAGGTGGGCTACGAGATGTCCACAATAAACTTTTTGTTTGGAAACAAGCAAAAAACATGTTGATATATGTTTGTGTTGCTGTTAAGCCCACTGAGGCAAATTTGTAATTTGTGATATTGGGCTATACAAATAAAACTGATTTGATTTGATTAGATTTGTGTGATTTGATCATCAGTAGGCCATGACAGAAGACTGAACAAGGCAATACTGCATTGATGAACAATATAGTGAGGCTTGTTAATTATCTTGCTTTTGTGAGGAAATGAGAATTCACTGGTTATTTTACTACAAAAAACACCTGTGGGTCCCGGTCCAAAATGTATTTCCACAGGTGGGTACCAGCAATAAAAAGTTTGGGAACCCTTGGTCTATACAACAGATATATTGGTATACAGTACACAGGTGGGTTTTAAAAATCAGTACAGTGTACATTGAATGTCAAGACATCCTTTTGAATTTGAAAGTTACTGTTCTTCATTCTCTAGGTACAATCTCTACAGTCTCATCTCATCTCATCTCATCTCATCTCATCATCAGCCGCTCCTCTGGGGTCGGGTTGCGCTGGCAGCAAGCTAAGTAGGGCACTCCAGACGTCCCTCTCCCAAATAACGCCCCCCAGCTCCTCATGGGGGATCCCAAGGTGTTCCCAGGCTAGATTGGACATGCAGTCCCTCCAGCGAGTTCTAGGTCTACCCCGGGGTCTCCTCCCAGTTGGACGTGCCCGGAAAACCTCCAAAGGAAGGTGCTCAGGAGGCCTCCTAATCAGATGCCTGAACCACCTCAACTGGTTCATTTCGACGCAAAGGAGCAGCGGCTCTACTTCGAGCTCCTTCCAGATGTCCGAGCTCCTCACCCTATCGCTAAGGCTTAGCCCAGACACCCTACGGAGGAAACTTATTTCAGCCGCTTGTATCCGCGATCTCACCCTTTCAGTCACTACCCAAAGCTCATGACCATAGCTGAGGGTTGGAATGAAGACTTTGCCTTCTGGCTCAGCTCCCTCTTCACCACAACGGTCCGGTGCAACGTCTGCATTACTGCTGATGCTGCACCAATCCGCCTGTCAATCTCCCGCTCCATCCTACCCTCACTCGTGAACAAGACCCCGAGATACCTGAACTCCTTCACTTGAGGCAACAACTCATCCCCAACCCGCAGGGAGCAAGCCACCATTTTCCGGTAGAGAAAACGGTGGCTTGCTCCCTGCGGGTTGGCAATCTCCCCAGTATGCAATAATAAATGGTAAATGGATTGCATTTATATAGCGCTTTTATCCAAAGCACTTTACAATTAATGCCTCCCATTTTACCCATGCACACACACACTCATACACCGATGGTGGTGTCAACCATACAACTACCAGCTGATCGGGAGCAGATAGGGGTTATGTGTGTTGCTTAGGGACACCTCGAAATTTTTGCAAAGAGGAGCTGAGGATCAAACCGGCAACCCTCAAGTTACCAGATGACCTGTTCTATCTCCTGAGCCAATGCTGCCACAATGATAGACTGCATATGGCATAACAATTGTAAAAGACGCAATCCATCCTATAGCATTTTATTGAATCTGGATCCGGCATTGAATCTACTTATCCAAGCCAATCCATTTCAAGGTCAATGTAATTTTATTACCCACAAGGGGCAATTTGTTGTACAGCCAGCAGTAAATACAATTACCATCAACGATCAACACAAACCAGTCAACACACAAACAATTCATGCAAAGAAAGAGAATTATATAACATTACTCAAAGGGCCAACAGCAGCAGAGACAAATGAATTCTTCAATTTATTGGTCTTGCATCTTGGCAGATTACATCTGTGGCCAGATGGAAGCAACCTAAACTCACTGAGCAAGGGGTGAGGGGCGAGTTGAATCCCATCGAAAGTTTTGGCAAATTGTAAAAAAAGAACTGATGGCAGCTGTAAGAACAAATATCTGCATTTTTGGGAAATAATGTCGAAGCTTAACGCATCCAGGCATTTGATCAACACAGAACCAAAACAGAACCAGCTATCGAACCCCAAACCTGGTCCTTACACTGGCTACCTGTTGCTGTCGCATCAAATTCAAAACCTTGCTGCTGGTGTTGCTGGCGGTTAAATGCGCAGCACCAACTTACCCATATTAACATGCACACTCCTGTTCACCATCTTTGTTATACCTCTGGTAGGGTCTACTATGTGTCCCCTCTGTGTCCAGTCTTTTCTAAGACATGGCCTTAAAATGGTGGAACAAACTCCCGCGCTGTCACTCACTCATTCACTATTCCTACATGTCAGGAATCAGGAACACTTTATTTGTCTGCTTTGCATTGTCTGCTCTATTTGTCTATGATTTGCATACATGAAATTAAACGAAATGTTGTTTCCCCTAACCTACAGCAGTGCAACACAAAGACAAAAACCTTATCCAAAACCTACAAAAACACACATACCCAAACTAAGAACACTTATATCCAAAGTAAGAACACATATCCAAACTAAGAACACATATATCCAAACTAAGAACACATATCCAAACTAAGAACACATATCCAAACTAAGAACACATATATCCAAACTAAGAACACATATATCCAAACTAAGAACACTTATATCCAAACTACGAACACATATATCCAAACTAAGAACACATATATCTCAACTAAGAACACTTATATCCAAACTAAGGACACATATATCCAAACTAAGAACACATATCCAAACTAAGAACACATATCCAAACTAAGAACACATATATCCCAACTAAGAACACTTATAACCAAACTAAGAACACATATATCTAAACTGAGAACACTTATATCGTAACTAAGAACACATATATCCAAACTAAGAACACATATCCAAACTAAGAACACATATATCCCAACTAAGAACACTTATAACCAAACTAAGAACCCATATCCAAACTAAGAACACATTATATCCAAACTAAACACATATATCCAAACTTAATAACAAAAAAATAACTGTCCAAGAGAACGAACGGCAGCCAGGATGACTGTGGGAACTGTCAGTCTGCATGGGCTAGCAGTTAGCTTAGCCTGCTCCGCTTCCGCGTTCTGTCAGACCGCCCTCGGTGTTTCCTTTTCGGGCATACCTCCAGGCAGGGCCTAGGTCCTTGAGCCCACCGGACGCAGCAGACCAGGTGCCCCAATCCAATCCAATGCCAGCTCACCCAGCCAGACACCCTCGACACACCTCCCCGCACTTCACACGACGAACATAGTCAATGCTAAGCGAGTCGCCACCAGACCGCACTTGGTGTTATCGGAACTACCGGTCTGCATGGGCTAGCAGTTAGCTTAGTCTGCCCCGCTTCCGTGTCCTGTCAGACTGCCTTGGTGTTTCCTCTCGGGTTCAGCTCTGGGCAGGGCCGTTGTCCCTGGGCCCACAGGACGCGGCAGACTAACTTCCCCCAGCCGATCCAGCACCAGCTCTCCCACCCATCAAACGAACACATAAACTTTGATGCAGACATGGACAGAGACACTGCATGGAGAGTACTGGGTGAGGCCGCCGTAAACATGAGTTTGCGCCGCAGTCTTCCCACACCGGAAGTGGCACAAATGAAACACTAGATAGGATTCTCTATAGGGTGTAATAAATGGAGATTTTCGGACACTACATGTATCCTGTTTATAGACTTTGGCTCGGCTTTCAAAACCATTAATCCTCTCACACTCTTCACTGGGCTTCTAGACATGAACATAAACCTAGCCCTGTGTTAATGGATACTGTACTTTCTTAGAAACAGAATTCTCTGTGGCGGGAGTGTCAGAACAGTTGAGACATGTGTTTCCCAAACACTACCTCTCAGTTGCTTTCAAACTCCAAAACACACTGCACCAGAAATAGGTCCACCCCAAGGATCGGGTCCCCCGGCACAAACAGAGCAATATAGTGTACGCTGTTAAGTGCCAGGAGGATTACCGTGACTTGTAGAGCAGGGAAACCGAACAGACGCTGGCCAAGAGGATGACACAACACAGGAGAGCCAACACGTCAGGCCAGGACTCCACAGTCTACACCCATCTACAGGCCGGTGGCCACTCTTTCAAGGATGAGGATGTGCACATCCTTGATAGGGAGGAACGCTGGTTTGAACAGGGAGTCAAAGAGGCCATCTATGTGAGGAGGGAACAACCATCCTTGAATGGGGGGGGTACATATTTTGCCATCTTACAATGCTGTGATTGCAAACATTCCCAAATCTTCTGTGAATAGTACACATGGCTATTGTAACTCAAGTTAATGGTCATGGTAATTTGCATCGTTGTTTTCGGTCATATGCCACTGTATTGTTTATAAGGGTGGGGATACCTGCAGCCAGCTGAGACTGAAGAGGTCACTTAGATGAGTGATGAAACGTTTCTCACTATAAACGTTGTGTCCAGATGAACTGATTCTACGTTCTATCACTGTATATTAAGCACACCTTATAGTCCGTGGGCCAGACCGGATATTGGTACCATCTGGGTTTGCACATTCAAGTTGTGATTTTTTTTCTACCTATACATCCCTAGTTTATGTTTGATATGATAGACCTCTCAGACTGGTAGCTTTTTAGTGGTTATCACCTCATGAAGTAAACCACCCCCTAAAGTAAACTGCATTTTTGCTGCAGGTGCATATCCTGGTTTAGGCTCATGGTCAAGACACTTTTCAATGTTTTATAATATTGTGTCTGTGAATGTTCTCATTCATCCAGGTCATGGTTATCCAAAGGAGTTGGATCGAGTGCAACTGGACTTGGTATATATCCGTGAAGACGTTTCGCCTCTCATCCAAGAGGCTTCATCAGTTCGTGCCTTTCTGACTAGACCAAGCTAGTCTGACTGGCTGGTGATGAGACTCAGATATTTATCCTCTTTGGAGTTGTTATCAGAGCTATTGATGTACATGGCTCTTTGTGATCCGATGTTAAGCAGCGACGGTCGTTTATAATATTGTGTTTGGTATCATTTTAAAGGGTGCTTTCTAAGCTTTCATTCAAGCCCACTGGTGAAGCTCTCTGACAAACATATAGGTCACTGGAGCTCTTCAAACCATCGAAAACACACATTTTACTACAATTCTCGCCTAAACTATATACTTCATTTAAGCCCTGTGGTATCAGGGAAGATCAGAGACACAAAAGACAAAAACTGGAATGCTCACAGGACTCCAAGGATTAAGGAAATGTATACTATACCCATACTATTTCATTGTTAGATGTGATTTCAAGCCTAAAATAAGAGGGATGACTCTGGCCGAAATTTCTCAAGTTGTCTTCATAGGTTTGTTAGGTAAATGTAAAATTGTGTTTCCATAGCTCTTTAAGTATGCCTTGCCAAGTAAGTGTGAATGTATGAACATTTTTGGCCACACTTATAGCAGGTAAGTAAGGTAGGTAAGTGTATAACCATGTTTTTTTCCACAGGTAGGCTATAAAAGATAAGTAAGGTGATAGGCATATAACTATGTTGTTTCCACAGGTAGGCTATAAAAGGTAAGAAAGGTAGGTAAGTGTATAACCATGTTGTTTCCACAGGTAGGCTATAAAAGGTAAGTAAGCTAGGTAAGTGTATAACCATGTTGTTTCCACAGGTAGGCTATAAAAGGTAAGTAAGGTAGGTAAGTGTATAACCATGTTGTTTCCACAGGTAGGCTATAAAAGGTAAGTAAGGTAGTAATCACATATCATATATATTCATTGCACATGTTGTTTTCTTTTTGTGAGTGTCTTTGTGGTGCTGTTTGTTTTTCTTTCTTTCTTTTTGCACTGGAACAGAGCTACAATGCCCTACCAAAAAAAGTACCACTAACACTTCTGTGTGGCAATAATAAAGTATCTATCTAGTATCTATCTATCTTGAAGGTGTTGATCTTTTGTTTAGTGAGATGAAGTTATTGCCTTCTTTAACTAACTTCTGTCACTGAGCAGTTTCTGGTGGAACTCATAGCTGTGACGTTGCTAGGCAACAGCAGCCTTTTCAAAATTCTTCCAGGAAGTAATTTGGAGTTATTGCAACATCAAAGCTTTCAACTCCTAAGGTGAGTGCGTAGTGGCGTAGACAGAGTGTTTAATGCCACTTGGAACGGAATTTAAGACCAAGATCTACAACAAAATATACACATATGGTTGTTAAGACCTAAGGCCCAACAGCTGAATATTTAAACATTTGATTCGGTTGCAGTTTTATCGAAATGGTTAAACAAATGTATGTTTTGTGACACGTTGATGTTGTAACCGCATTTCTTGACGTTCAGACCGAATATTTAAGCATTTAATTCGTGGGAATTTCGCACGATTGCAATCAGATAAGCTCAATGGTGAAAAAGCTATACGCCGCTGTGATTGGTTGATTCGCTGTGAGCGTTTGATGACAAAACAACGAATCACAGCAGAGCGCGCAGCGGAGGTCCCTCCCCCCTCCCTCCGGACGATCCATTCTAGCGTCAACTTTTCTTCATCTCTCGGCGGCCATTTTGTCATGACTTAGTTAGCATTTGTCCGCCAAATTCTATATAGGCTATACCATTTAGCAATTAACCGCTCAGTAAAACCAACATCGGTATTCTTTTCGATAACTAGTTACATCAATATTACCTACAACCGTGAGTTGCAGGTAATATTGCCATGGTATCGCATCATCCAGGTCATTTATTTGTCTATGGGGATACATATTTGGGTAACACTTTAGTATGGGGAACATAGTCACCATTAATTAGGTGCTCATTAGCATGCAAATTAGCAACATATTGGCTCTTAATTGGTCATTATTACATACTCATTAATGCCTTCTTCTGCATGGCCTTATTATACAACCAGTAAGCCATTAACTATGAGTTTTCCCTCTATAACCTCAGAAGTATTGCTTATTAGTAGTACCATCTCAATATGCTTTGCTTAGTATGGCCTTTATAAGGTGGTAGTACCACAAGAAGAGTTATTCTCCCTTACTAACACTTAATGAATATGGTCTGTTCTTACATAACAACACACAAAACTACAAGTGTTCATAGTGTTAAATTACTGTAAATTCAGTTGTTGTTACTTAGGATATGTTCCCCATACCAAAGTGACATCTTGATCATTACTAATTCACTAGTAATTAAGTTTTTTTTACTTAGAATATGTTCCCCATACTAAAGTGACATCTTGATCATTGCTAATTCACTAGTAATTAAGTTTTTTTACTTAGAATATGTTCCCCATACTAAAGTGTTGCCCATATTTGTTGTAATTACAGGGAATAGCATGCTATAGCTAACAGGGGCGCCTGATACGAAGCTGGAACTCATGAAAATAGCACGTGGTGGAGTGAATATGTACCGTACAAGTGTCAAATATTATCTTATGTCAGTTTAGGTGTTCAATAGATTTTTCATTCGTTTTAAAAGGCGTTATTTTACGTGACTTACCACTGCTCAGAATTTCCATGTCTGCTGTGGCTTTCCAGTTTCCAGAGGCTTCTATAAGCGATTCTATCTGACCAATAGACGTCGCTGGCTGAACCCATCCATGCATTGCACCACAGAACGGTGTATTTACAACCCCACATTAGCTGCAGCGGAAGAAGCAGCTAACTCTGGTCACGACTGCAAGAAGTCACCAGAATGACTCGCGCTCTGCACGCAACCCAAGCTCCATTCATCTTTGCACAACACAAACGAAGAAGAAGAAATAGTCCTCTCCGGGACAGTTCTTTTTTAAGACCTTTGAGTAATGAATTTAACACCATTTTCCGACATTTTTTATGAATTTAAGACATTTTAAGGCCTTTAATTTAGATACATGAATGTAAGACTTTTTAAGGATCTGCAGACACCCTGTACATGGTCCACCAGCACATTAAAAGAGGTTCTGCATGTCGTAATGCCTGGTGTGCCAGTCCTGAATGTGTAACTACAACAGTAACAACGCAAAACGGTGATCTTTCTGCACTTGTTCTTGCGAGTCTGAGGAAGTCTAGACAGATTGTGAACTAAAATTCCAATAAAACTGTGTTCTGGAAAAAGGTGTGGCTTTACTGACAAGTTGTTTCTGTAAAACTGAAAAATACAATACAGAGCACGCATCAATATCCTGCACATACAGTGCATATATGCTTTTCAAATGACAATGTAAATAGTTCCATGTATAAAGTGCTCATAAACGTCATGTAATAAACATGAAACAGACTACTTACACGCCTATGAACCCCTTCTCTTCACAGATAATGTTTGATTTGATATACTTTAATGATCCCCTGTTACGGCCCAAGTGTCGTGTGTATGTGTGTAATTTCCCTCTCCAGGTATACCCCGCCTCCTGTGGAGCTGCTGGTTGAGCCCCGGTGATTCCACTCCCTATCAGCTGGGTATATAACTTGGAGAGAGACCCCCAGCAGTGCCAGTGGGTCATTGTTGGCAGCCAGAGAGAGAGAGAGCGCTTGTGTTTATGGTCAATACTCCTTGAGCGGGAGGGTGAAACCTGTGTTATTGTTCTTGTTTCTTACTTTTTGGTCTGATCTGATCTGACTTTGATTTGCTACCTAAGCCTGGTTAGTTAAGAGCCAGTGTCTTCAGTTGCCCTTTTTGTTGTATATGTTGGCTCAGGGTTAGTTTTGGGTTAGGACCGTAACATCCCCATAGGGAAATTGCACTCTGTATTTAAGCCATCCTAGCTGTGTAGCTAGGAGCAGTGGGCAGCAGCCATGCAGCGCCCGGGGACCAACTCCAGCTCGTCTTGCCATGACTCGGTCAGGGACACAGACAGGAGGATTAACCCTAACATGCATGTCTTTCCGATGGTGGGGGAAACCGGAGCAACCGGAGAAAACCCACCGCAGACACAGGGAGAACATGCAACCTCCACACAGAGGACGACCTGGGATGACCCCCAAGGTTGGACAACCCTGGGGTTCGAAACCAGGACCTTCTTGCTGTGAGGCAACAGTGTTAACCACTGAGCCACTGTGCTGCCCTAATGTGACAGGTAAGTATTTTAATCCAACATAAATATCAGGTGAGCATGAATTGTACAGGTATTAGCTTAGCATAGACCGCCATAGGAATATCCCTTTCAGTTAGCTAGTAAGCTGAAAAGTGAAGCAAATGACCAGCATGTGCAGCCTACACACATGTAACAACTAAATAAAATTTTCCTTCCACAGAACAATTTCCCCATGAAAACACTCAATCTAACAATATTTCACATCTTTACTTACGGACATATCAACTCCAAGGCATAAACGAAAGGAGAGAACTGTTTTGTGTGCACACCGTAGATTGCTCTCTGTTCGACTGAAAAAGCAAAATGGAGGATGAAAACATTCATTCATCATCAGATGCTTGTCCTGGGTCGGATTGCGGTGGCAGCAAGCTAAGTAAAGCACTCCAGACATCCCTCTCCCCAGCAACGCCCTCCAGCTCCTCCTGGGGGGATCCCAAGGCGTTCCCAGGCTAGATTGGACATGTAGTCCCTCCAGCGAGTTCTGGGTCTACCCTGGGGTCTCCACCCAGTTGGACATGCCTGGAAAACCTCCAAAGGAAGACACCCAGGAGGCATCCTAATCAGATGCCCGAACCACCTCAACTGGCTCCTTTCGATGCAAAGGAGCAGCGGCTCTACTCCGAGCTCCCTCCAGATGTCCGAGCTCCTCGCTCTATCTCTAAGGCACAGCCCAGACACCCTATGGAGGAAACTCATTTCAGCCACTTGTATCCGCGATCTCACCCTTTCAGTCACTACCCAAAGCTCATGACCATAGGTGAGGGTTGGAACGAAGATTAACTGGTAAATTGAGAGCTTTGCCTTCCGGCTCAGCTCCCTCTTCACCACAACGGTCCGGTATGTCCGCATTACTGCTGATGCTGCACCAACCCGCCTGTAAATCTCCTGTTCCATCCTATCCTCACTCGTGAACAAGACCCCGAGATACTTGAACTCCTTCACTTGAGGCAACAACTCATCCCCAACCCGGAGGGAGCAATCCACCATTTTCCGGTAGAGAACCGCGGCCTCAGACTTGGAGGTGCTGACTCTATAAGCACCACCTCAAATGTCTGTTAGGGATCAGTAATGCAAACTAAACCGGGATCAGAACAAAGATACTAAGCCTCATATGCAGTCTATGGTCTGAATTACACATGAGAAAGAAAATATATATAAAAAAAAACACTTAGTTATTGCATGTAAATCTTCAGTAATACAGCTTCAAGTTCACGGCTGGACTTTGTGCTTATATAAGTTAATACATGTGTTGTAATGTCAGCATTTCCCCTTATACAACCACTTATCCGTAAATCTTCTTCACTTTATTGTGATATGATGAAGGAATGAATATTTCTTGTTATTTTATGGCATTTCATTTTCATTCATGATGACAAATAAAGTGTTTTTCTGTCTTTAGTTCTTTAGGATCACAGGAATAACTACTTGCTGTCAGGGTGCACTGAGGAACTGAGGCTTATTTTGCTGTTGCACCAATTTTAAATCACTTATGAGTGTCAACTAAATGACTAAAATGTAAATATAAATGTTCTTACTTTAAATTGTATGACACTTTGTAACCTTGGTTTGAAAAGCTTGAGTTTAATGTTATTATTATTGTTATTTGAGTTTGATTTGATTTTTGATTTTGCTATACTCTATTGATCCCCATAGGGAAATTATGCTCTGCATTTAACCCATCCTAGCTGTGTAGCTAGGAGCAGTGGGCAGCCGCCGTGCAGCACCCGGGGACCAACTCCAGCTCGTCTTGCCATGCCTCGGTCAGGGGTATAAACCCTAACATGCATGTCTTTCTGATGGTGGGGGAAACGGAAGCACCTGCAGAAAACCCACCGCAGACATGCAAACTCCACACAGAGGACAACCTGGGATGACCCCCAAGGTTGGACAAAACAGGGGTTTGAATCCAGGACCTTCTTGCTATGAGGCAACAGCACTAACCACTGCACCACCGCATCACCCAAACAATTAAGTATTTATAAAATAACTATAATATAAAACAATATAGTACAAATATAATACATTTAAATATAATATAAATAAATACAAATATAAAATAATTCAGAATTTATTATTACAAAAAAATAAACAAACAACATCAAACATCAAACAAACATCAAAGCATAATAATAAAACCATCAGCTAAATGACTAACATAGAAGTCTAATGTTCATGTAATCCTACCCGTATTTATCAGCCAGCTCCTTGGCTTGTTTTTCCTGAACCTCTCTCTGGTCAGCCAGATCTGCCTTGTTTCCTACCAGGACGATGTCTGGGTTCTCGCAGTAGGCGTTCGCCTGCAGCTGACCTGTAATATCACAGGTTACAGGTAGTTTTAATGTTTGATGAGTGCAGCCTACCTGGAGAGTAAAACAAAATTCAAAAGCAGTTAAACTAAAAGGTGAATAAAAAACAAACACAGGGAAACAGAGAGGCCTCATCATAACGTTATCATAGAAGCACTTCCCGTTAATTTGAAAGTGTTGCAGTTCAAATTAAAAATGTTCTTTTTTTGGGGGGGATTTGTCTCCCCCCCCCCAATTATACTTGGCCAATTACCCCACTCTTCTGAGCTGCTCCACCCCCTCTACCGCTACCACATGCATCCTCCTACATATGTGGAGTCACCAGCCCCTTTTTTTCACCTGACAGTGAGGAGTTTCACAAGGGGGACGTAGTGCGTGGGAGGATCACGCGATTCCCCCCAGTTCCCCCTCCCCCCCGAACAGGTGCCCCGACCGACCAGAGGAGGCGCTAGTGCAGCAACCAGGGCACATACCCACATCCGGCTCCCCACCCACAGACACGGCCAATTGTGTCTGTAGGGACGCCCGACCAAGCCGGGGGTAACAAGTCAAGTCAAGCCAAGCTTATTTATATAGCACATTTAAAACAACGACTGTTGAACCAAAGTGCTGCACGAGCTTAAAATACAATATGAAATAAGTGACGCACATGAATATAAAAATATATGTAAAGAAAACACAATAAAATAAAGGATATAAAATAGAAACAATAAAACATAAGAGTAAAAGTATATTTGCACAATAAAATCACGATGTCAAGCTCAACTTGAGCTGAATGCCAGCGAGAAGAGCTGGGTCTTTAACAAGGGTTTAAAAGTCTTTAGGGTCATGGCCGAACTCGACGAAGCAGCAATAATTGGCAACGCTGTCTTCAGGAGGGGGGCGGAGTCGGCTTGTTTTCGTCACGTGAATGCGTCTCTGGGTGTGTCAGAAAAGCAGTGGTTCGGCCTGGAGTCGCCTTGTCACAAAAGTGGGGAGGCGTCTCCTTCGAGACTGCCGGCCGGAGAGATGCAGTTGGCGAACGCATGCAGTACGAGGGTGGGTGTTTGAACTAAAATCAATTGGCCACTAAATTGGGAGAAAAAAGGGGAAAAATCAGAAATAAATTTAAAAAAAAGTCTTTAGGGTCTGAGCAGATCTTATGTGTACTGGTTAAGTTGTTCCAGAGACCAGGGGCAGCCACTGCAAAGGCTCTGTCGCCCCTATTCTTAAGCCTGGATCTTGGAACACGTAAGAGCATCTGGTTTGTTGACCTAAGTGCTCTGACTGGTGTATGGTGATGTATTATCTCAGATAGATAAGATGGTGCCAGCCCATTTAAAGACTTAAAAACAAGTAATAAATTCTTAAACTGGATCCTAAAACAGATAGGAAGCCAATGAAGGGAGGCTAGTCCAGGCGTTATGTGATCACATCGTTTCTTTCCTGTCAGAAGGCGAGCAGCTGCATTTTGTACAAGCTGCAGGCGATGAAGCAACGATTCAGCCACACCAACATACAATGAATTACAATAACCCAAACGAGAGGTAATGAATGCATGAATTACCCTTTCAAGATCATTTGGAGGGAGATAGGCCTTTACTTTTCCAAGAAGCCGTAATTGAAAAAAACTTGTTTTGATGACTGAGCTTATTTGTTTATCAAAGTTAAAAGAGCTGTCAAAAAACACCAAGATTCCTAACAGAAGAGCAACTGTAGGAAGCTAAAGGGCCAAGAGCGCTATTATTTCAGTCATATTTGGATTTAGTTTCATGAAGTTTAACTCCATCCACGTTTTGTCATCCTTTAAACAATTCAGCAAAGCCTGTATAGAATCTCTGCTGTTTGTTTTTATAGGCAGATAGATTTGCAAATCATCAGCAAAACAATGAAAAGACATATTGTGTTTTTTTAAAAATGGACCCCAAGGGCAGCATATACAATGAGAAGAGAATGGGGCCCAACATGGAGCCTTGAGGGACCCCACAGTTAAGTGGGGCTGCAGCTGAAGAGAATTGGTGTATATGGACAGAAAAGCTTCTACTTGACAGATAAGACTTGAACCATTCTAACACGGGGAAAAGACCGCCATGCCACCCGGATGCCTCTTAAAATTTAAAATATTTTTGTCTCCACCTGGGACACAGTTATAGATGGAAAACAGAAAAAAATGTCAAAGAATCACAGAAACGCGCATATCAATTTATTACCCACAAAGAAACAAAGCAGGAATCATGAGAAACCGTATGAGCTAAGCTCATCCCCCGCCATTACATAGAGAGAACAATACAGCATGACATGGTGAATAACAATCATAACAAATGGTACCGATATAATAATATATCCATTTAGTCTGTTTTGTAGAATGATGTAGGAGGAAACCGCATAGAAATACAACATACTCATCCAGTTTCTGACATTGAGGAAGCTTTGCTGGCTGGTCAGATCAAACATCAACAGGAAACCCATGGCATCCCTGAAGAAAGCAGTCGTCAGGCTACGAAACCTGGAAAGCACACAGACACAGACACAAAACACAAACACAATGTAAGATTTTATGACATCTGAAAATAAATTAACATGGAAACAACATATTGACTATTTATAAATTCAAATACAGAATATATTAAAGGAAAATTTTCAGACTCAATAGCAATCCTGTATAAATCTTGGTATATATGAAATTATAAGGCCTTATATATAATCTATCGCTCACTTATACTTCCATACATATCTTACTGTGTGGAATTGTGGAGGTTGACCTTTAAAACAGCTATAAATCCAATAATCTTACTACAAAAACGAGCCATCTGTATTATTTATAAGGCTGGTTACTCTGATTACACTAATCCAATATTTATAAAACCCCACACTATGAAATTTAATGATTTGTTATATCATAAAATAATGCAAATAATGTTGAAAAGATAATCGCCTATGAGCAGCCTCAAATTGTGACCACATCCCTGATTTAATAGGGGCAAATCCGGCGTAAAATTGGGCCCATTATCCTGTAGTGCATACATAAGTGAGAGCCTGTGATCAGCTGTGGACTTAACAAGGGCACGGTTTAATACTTAAGTGTTAGGGACATGTCTGGACAACATTTCCAAGAGGAAAATTCTGTCCCGACCACATTTATGATTTGGCTTGGGTGGGTTTGTGTGTTTGTCTCTCCACATTTTACCCGCTAGGCAATGACTGTAGAGCAATTAGAATTGTGGTCCAAATGCTGATGACTATTTACCATAGTTTCTGGCTGACTTTTGCCAGCCATTGATTGTCCAGGTCGCTGCTCCACCCCCTCTGCCAATCCAGGGAGGCCCGCAGACTACCATATGCTTCCTCCGATACATGTGGAGTCGCCAGCTGCTTCTTTTCACCTGACACTGAGGAGTTTCGCCAGGGGGACGTAGCGTATGGGAGGATCACGCTATTCCCCTCAGTTCCCCCTCCCCCCTGAACAGTGCCCCGACCGACCAGAGGAGGCGCTAGTGCAGCGACTAGGACACATGCCCACATCCAACTTCCCACCCGCAGACACGGCCTATTGTGTCTGTAGGTAACACAGAGATTCAAACCAGCAATCTCCATGTTGGTAGGCAACGGAATAGACCGCCACACCGACCGGATGCCGAATATATTGATATTTGATGAAATCCCTAATATTAACGAATAGCAGCTATGAAACAGTGCAAGGCAACTTGTTTTTTATGGGGACACTACAATTCAGACAGACACCATCCCTAGTTCACTGCATATGACCCATGAAAGAGCAAATGGCAGCAGCCAATCTGCTTTTCGAATGTATGAATTGGGAATTGGGCTGTAGTCGCTTGTACATAGCATTATGGGATACCTGGAAGCACAGGGCAAGATGGCAGCATGGCAGCATGGAGGGACAAATTTGAAAGCGTTGAACTCTGACTCCACTCATTGCACGAGAAATTCACATAGCAGCAACCAATCAGCTTGTAGAGAAAAAGTAACTGTGAAAATTCCCCCCCTTTGGTAGACCAGGCGAGTCATTTTTAGTTCCCAAGCAAAATGGATGGGATGCCAATTATAACCGTGTTTAGTTTTCCCGAACTATATGATCCCGCTCTGCCAATGCACAGAGAAACAGACAAAAGAAACACTGTTTGGGGAAAAGTGCCAGACAAAGTCTCTGGTGTGTGAAAACAATACACAGAACGATCTCTTCCACATGCCATGAATAACTACCTTACCTTGGCTAGCTGCTTGATCTTATATAAGCGATTTTTCCCCCCTCCCCAATTGTATCCAGTCAATTACCCCACTCTTCCGAGCCGTCCCGGTCACTGCTCCACCCCCTCTGCCGATCCAGGGAGGGCTGCAGACTACCACATGCCTCCTCCGACACATGTGGAGTCGCCAGCTGCTTCTTTTCACCTGACAGTGAGGAGTTTCGCCAGGGGGAGGATCACGCTATTCTCCCCAGTTCCTCCTTCCCCCCGAACAGGCGCCTCGACCGACCAGAGAAGACGCTAGTGCAGCGACCAGGACACATGCCCATATCCGGCTTCCCACCCGCAGACATGGCCAATTGTGTCTGTAGGGACGCCCGACCAAGCCGGAGGTAACAGGGGGGTTCAAAGCTGTGATCCCCGTGTTGGTAGGCAACGGAATAGGCCTCTACACTACTCGGACGCCTGAAGAAAAGACACATCTATCAGTTAGATGACACACACACAGCCTGTAGGATAGCAAACAGTAGGCGGGAGAGGTGAAGGGGGATTTTGACACTTCCGGCGTCACTTCAGCCTTTGCCAGCATCATTGCTCATGCTTATTAGACATCCTCACTAGGTGACATAAGCATGAATGACTGTGTGAAAGGTAAGCAGGGCAGAAGGTGACACCATGATACGGTAAGTCCTGTGAGACGGTAAACTTGTCTTTTACTTGCTTTTAAGTGTAACCATAGCAAAAGAAACGTTTTGGATTGTACAAATTGTCAAGTCTTAGATGTCTCCAGTGCTATTAGTGCATATCCAAAAAATGTGCTTCGAAGTATGGGGGGTGACGTGGTGGGAGGAGGCCTTGGTTGTTATGACAGAGTCAATGTGCCCCGGTATCACAGCCCAGATCTGCTTCACCGGATTTAGAGTACAAAACTGAAGTAAACTTCACTGAATCACACGGTGACTCATCCAGCAGTGAGTCATCGGGTCTTTTTGAAACAAATTAGCAGAGTCAATAGATTGATGCAGATTCAAACGAACACTTACGCACCCCGACACCCCCACCAACAAGTTGCACTGATAAGTGCAAATGCAAACGCAAACCAAACTGCAGATAGTCACATGATCTAAATGCAGATTAGGTGGTGCAAGTAAAACACCCACACGTACAAACCAACATGATTTCTTGAAAATAATGATAACATCAGACCGACTTATGACCTCCACAGCAGCGTAAAGCATTCTTTCACAATCTCACAATCTCATAGCTGATGGTAAGTCTAGCTTGTACGGTTAATACCTTATGACTGCTAAACAGATTCCCTATGGTGCGTATGAATGGCATTTTTACTTCAGGAACTCTACATTTCAGCTCCGTACCCTCATATTTGAGTCGAGCTGAAGTGCTCTTTGTTTGTCATGCATAGTCTTGTCCTTGCTGCTGTGGTTTATTTGCATTATCCACCATTTTATTTATTGATGCTGAGAAGCACTTTCCCCCTCGTTTATATTCAGTATAGTCAAGGCTCAGCGTTTTCGGTTTTTATTTTTCAAAGCCATCCAGCATGCCGAATTTCGCCACAAAAGGACACTGTTACATAACCTCACACGAAAAGGAACAACTTTTGGATCTGTGGAAACATAAAATCCGGGTGAAAGTCAGTTTAGAAATCTGGGTATTTTTCGGTGAAAATCGGTAAAGACCGAAAACGCTGAGCCTTGAGTATTGTGGTCAACGGGGATGGGGCTTTTCTCCACCTTTTTTCTCTCCAGTTGTATCCGTCCAATTACCCCACTCTTCTGAGCCGCCCTGGTCACTGCTGCTCCACCCCCTCTGCCGATCCGGGGAGGGCTGCAGACTACCACATGCCTCCTCCCATACATGTGGAGTCACCAGCCGCTTCTTTTCACCTGACAGTGAGGAGTTTCACCAGGGGGACGTAGCGCGTGGGAGGATCATGCTAGTACCCCCCCCTCGAAAAGGTGCCCCGACTGACCAGAGGAGGCGCTAGTGCAGCGACCAGGACACACACCTGCATCTGGCTACCCATCCGCAGACACGGCCAATTGTGTCTGTAGCGATGCCCGACCAAGCTTGAGGTAACACGGGGATTCGAACCAGGATCCCCGTACTGGTAGGCAACGGAATAGACCGCTACGCTACCGGACGCCCCGGTTTTTAATTGTCTTCAATGAATAAACTTGACTGGCCAATGGGAAGTCTCGTGTGGATATTTGCATTACCTTTCCTGTCCAGCAGTGTCCCAAAGCTGAAGGTGAACCTTGAAGGTCTTTCCCGTGGTTGTCCCATTTGAGCTGGATGCTGTGTACAACTAAAAATGCAGGCAGAAAAACAAGAATCACTACTTCAATCTCAGGTAAACTGTACGGTAGAACTCACAGAGGATTCAAACAAAGACGCAGTCGTGCAGAAAATGTCCCTCATTCAATTGGGGCTGTCGCAAGCACTCGGGTGACTCAATAAACTCCTTTCAGAAAATACCTCAGTTACAGTTTTCTGCCTTGAAGCTTCATTTAATCTCTTGACGTATGTTTAAATACACCAGGGTATGAAGTAAAACCTCGTAAGGTGGAGAAAGTCATTGCAAAGCTTAACTTGCTTATCAAAACGACACAACGTCCATGATGCAAAACACCTCGACGGAAAGCATCCTGCCAACAAATGTATGAAATTATTTAATTTGAGCCTTGCTGTACAGTCATGGTCACCCCACAATACAGGATTGAACAAAACAGGGGCACCATAAAAACATGGATCAGAAATAAAAAAGGCAGTTCACAAAGGGGATGTTACATTACACTGGGGTATGAGGGGGCAGAGTTTAAATTATGGACCAGAGTGAATCTGGCTGTTGCTGTTAAGTAAAACACTTAAAAGTTAATTTTACCTAATCTGATTTACTCAGTTAATCGTTGCTGTGACTGATCAATGACTCGGTTACCAGGATAACCATTATTGACAGCCTCACATTAACGACGCCATCACAGGGACTAGAACGACATTTCAAACTGATGTTATCTGAACAGGAAGAGAGATCAGCGCTCAGCAGTCGAACCTGTCACCTGGAGCAACTTTTGTGTTCTGGGCTGATGGCCACACGCCAGCCCTCGGGTAGTTTACCTTTCACCTATTAGACTATAATTGCTCTGATGCTTTCATGCATGAAGCGCTGGAACATTTCAGGAGCCATCCTTCTGACATTTTACAATATGCACACCACTTCTGAAGAAGTGCTGGTTGGGTGCATCGACCGAACCCTGGCGACTCAGCTGGACATCCTCACCAGCCAACACCAAAGGAACTGGGACCGCCACCTGACTCTGGTCCTGTGGTCCTACCAGACTGCTGTGCAGAAGTCCAGCCGGTGCACATCTGTGGCCCTCATGTTCGATCGAGCAGGAACCCTGGACGCCTGAGGCCCTGGTGGACCAGGGCCCCACCCAAGCCAGACATTGCCGGGGGCACAGAACTGGACCGCTATCGATGGCTGATGGACTGCCTGTGGTTGGTCCACGAGTATACCCGCCAGGCCCAGGCCAGTTCAGGGGGGTGTCAGAAGAGGACCTATGACACCCGCTGTCAGGGACAAGCCTTTGTGCCCAGGGACAAGGTGTAGGTGTTCTGCCCTGTTCACACAAAAGGGATGTCCCCCAAGTGGCGCAACCACTCGTAGGGACCTGGGTGATAACATCACTGAGGTGGTGTACAAGGTGCAGATGCCAGATCAGGGGTGTGCAGTCGTGCTGCACAGAGACAGACTTGCTCTGTACCGGCCCCTCGCCCTTCCTGCTCCCGGGGACGGGTACAAGAACAGTACCCCATGCCCCGACTGCTGCACCATGCACACAGAGACATCCCCTGTGAAACACCAGCGGCCATTTTGTCAATGCCACCAACCGGGACACCTCACAGACTTTGTGTTGGGTGATGGTATTGTCGGGGGTGATTGACCCCTCAGGTGGGGGGCTATTTAGACACCCAAGGGGCTGGGCTGCAGTGTAACACTTGTTCTGCACACAGGGTTATGGTGGTGGGAAATTGTTGTGATTTATGTTGTATTTTTATGTGCTCAAATTTTAGGTTCATGTTGGGATGTGTTGTTTGTTTGGGAGTTTGACTTGGACTAAGCAGAAGATTGTTTACTGACTGTCGGACCGAGACTTAGACTGACGTCGCCTGTTGTGACCTTAGGGGGGGGATCATTGTGATGTTGATTCTCTGTACATGGTAAATGTGGTTATAAATAAACGCCACCCGGGCGTCCAGGTGGTGTAGCGGTCTATTCCGTTGCCTGCCAACATGGGGATCCCGGTTCGAACCTCCGTGTTACCTCCGGCTTGGTCGGGCGTCCCTACAGACACAATTGGCCCAGCCTGTGGGTGGGAAGCTGGATGTGGGTATGTATCCTGGTCGCTGCACCAGCGCCTGTTCTGGTTGGTCGGGGCACCTGTCTGGGGGGGAGGGGGAACAGTGTGCTCCTCCCACGCGCTACGCCCCCCCGGTGAAACGCCTCTCTGTCAGGTGAAAAGAAGCGGCTGGTGACTCCACATGTATCAGAGGAGGCATGTGGTAGTCTGCAGCCCTCCCTGGATCGGCAGAGGGGGTGGAGCAACGACCGGGACGGCTCAGAAGAGTGGGGTAATTGGCCAAGTACGATTGGGGAGAATAAAAAAAGGGGGGGAATCAATCAATCAATCAATAAAAGCCACTCGTGTTGGTAGTGCGGTGTGTGGGATGCAGGTTTGACATTAAAAAGGAAGCTCGTCTCTGGTCATCAGTTCGTTTACGGCATAGTGGGAAACTCTTTGGTCAGCCCTAGAAATATCACAAAGTTTCTCATGTTTCTTCCCATTTTTTCATCCCATTTACACACGCACGCACACGCACGCACACACACATTCGAGCAGAAGAATCTGACATATTGCGTTGCTGGGGAATCTATCATTGGTAAAACGGAAGTTCTGTCGTGACTTTATCGTCGTAACATTATTTACGGTGATCGTAAACCGCCCTGGTGGTGCCGCATCATCCAGATCTTCCCAGCAAGAGCCGCAACTGAGGGGCAACGATTCAAATGGGACTCTTTTACCTGCGCGTGTTAATGCGGGGATTAAAGTTCTCCTCCTTCTGTGCAGGAGGTTTTAGGTTTCCTGGAGGAGCGACGGACGGACGTCATTCACACCTGCGCTCACAGAGCATCTCTCCCTCCTCTCACTCTGGTGATTTTACTCTCTCTCTCTCTCTCTCTCTCTCTCTCTCTCTCTCTCTCTCTCTCTCTCTCTCTCTCTCTCTCTCTCTCTCTCTCTCTCTCTCTCTCTCTCTCTCTGTTTCTCTCTCTCTCTCTGTTTGTTTCCATCTTTAACTGTCACAATTTCTCTCTCTATTTTCTAAAACGTTTCTCTCCGTCTTCTTCATCTTTCTTTTCCCCTCTCTATATCTGTCATTACATGCATCTTTATTTGTCTCTCTCTCTCTCTCCTCCATCTGTCCACCTCTGTCTCTATTCACTCTCTCTCTGTTTCTCTCTCTCTCTCTCTCTCTCTATTCACTCTCTCTCTGTTTCTCTCTCTCTCTCTCTCTCTCTCTCTTTCTCTCTCTCTCTCTCTCCTCCATCTGTCCACCTCTGTCTCTATTCACTCTCTCTCTATTCACTCTCTCTCTGTTTCTCTCTCTCTCTCTCTCCTCCATCTGTCCACCTCTGTCTCTATTCTCTCTCTCTCTGTTTCTCTCTCTCTCTCTCTCTATTCACTCTCTCTGTTTCTTTCTCTCTCTCTCTCTCTCTCTCTCTCTCCTCCATCTGTCCACCTCTGTCTCTATTCTCTCTCTCTCTATTCACTCTCTCTCTGTTTCTCTCTCTCTCTCTCTCCTCCATCTGTCCACCTCTGTCTCTATTCTCTCTCTCTCTCTCTCTCTCTCTCTCTCTCTCTCTCTCCTCCATCTGTCCACCTCTGTCTCTATTCTCTCTCTCTCTGTTTCTCTCTCTCTCTCTCTGTTTTCCCCCTTTTCTCCCCAGTTGTACTTGGCCAGTTACCCCCCTCTTCCGAGCCGTCCCGGTTGCTGCTCCGCCCCCTCTGCCGATCCAGGGAGGGCTCCAGACTGCCACTTGCCTCCTCCGATACATGTGGAGTCGCCAGCCGCTTCTTTTCACCTGACAGTGAGGAGTTTCACCAGGGGGACGTAGCACGTGGGAGGATCACCTATTCCCCCCAGTTCCCCCCCCCCCCGAACAGGCGCTCCGATCAACCAGACTAGGCGCTACCGCAGCGACCAGGACACATGCCCACATCCGGCTTCCCACCCACAGACACAGCCAATTGTGTCTGTAGGGACGCCCGACCAAGCCGGAGGTAACACGGGGATTCGAACCAGTGATCCCCGTGTTGGTGGGCAATGGAATAGACTGGTATGCCACCCGGACGCCCCCCCCCCCTCTCTCTCTCTGTTTGATGATAGAACTGCTTTACATGAGGGTGGCAAGTCACTTTAGCATGAAAACGTACCCCCCCTCCACACACACACACACACACACACACACACACTGGGGGAGGAAGTGAGGAATAATGATCAATTTTATGAGTCATCCAGCTGCAGCAGGAAAGCAGCACTGACTCCAAACCAAACGAACCCAGACAGACGACGCACCCTCGGGGTGACCCCACTACACACAGCCACACCCACGCAAACAGCACATGCCTGGGAACCCTTCGCTTGGAGTGCCTTACACCAAAACAATCGGAATACGGTAAGAAACGTAAGCGTAAGGACAGTAAAATAAATAAATAAATAAATAAATAATAAAAGCTGACATTTTCTATTTTGCTTTATAGTTATCTTTTTAACTTAAATACAAATTTTAGGAATGTGCAGCACAAATCATCAATGTTTCTTAATTGTCCGAACCACTGCTTAATTTCTAAGCAAGAGTTGCCAGAACAGGGGGTAGCGTAGAGGTCTATTCTGTTGCCTACCAACACGGGGATCGCCGGTTCGAATCCCCGTGTTACCTCCAGCTCGGTCGAGCGTCCCTACAGACACAATTGGCCGTGTCTGCGGGTGGGAAGCCGGATGTGGGTATGTGTCCTGGTTGCTGCACTAGCGCCTCCTCTGGTTGGTAGGGGCGCTTGTTCGGGGGGGGGGGGGACTGGGGGGAATAGTGTGGTCCTCCCACGCGCTACGTCCCCCTGGTGAAACTCCTCACTGTCAGGTGAAAAGAAGCGGCTGGCGACTCCACATGTATCGGAAGAAGCGTGCTGGTAGTCTGCAGCCCTCCCCGGATCGGCAGAGGGGGTGGAGCAGAGACCAAGATGGCTCGGAAGAGTGGGGTAACTGGCTGGATACAATTGGGGAGAAAAGGGGGGTACAAAAAAAATTAGCATTGGGTCTGTCAGTCAATGCCTGCAACCAGTAGCACTGCTGATGAGGGTGGGCTCCTGTATGTAGTGAGTGTGACAGACGGTTCTGGCTTAGACAGACCTAAATGACATTACACATATGCAAAGTGGTTTCCACACGAGGGGCATTGTTCACACACTCATCTGCGAGCTTTCTTACGAATGGAGGTTTAAAACGTATATCCACGAGGAGGAAGGTCAGAGATAAGCATCTGTCACATGCATATTATGTCACGGGGAATAGCATTCAATTTTGAGGACATACAAAAACAATGACCTGAACAACTGCAGCCAATGTGTGAGGCCATGTTGTGTACCTATAAGAGGAACTAATGTAGGTTTTTTCCTTGGACCCCCCCCCCCTTTCTCCCAATTGTACCTGGCCAATTACCCCAATCTTCCGAGCCATCTTGGTCTCTGCTCCACCCCCTCTGCTGATCCGGGGAGGGCTGCAGACTACCACATGCCTCCTCTGATACATGTGGAGACGCCAGCTGCTTGTTTTCACCTGACAGTGAGGAGTTTCACCAGGGGGACGTAGCGCATGGGAGGATTACACTATTCCCCTCGGTCCCCCCCCCCCCGAACAGGCGCCCCGACCGACCCGAGGAGGCGCTAGTACAGCGACCAGGACACATACCCACATCCGGCTTCCCACCCCCAGACACAGCCAATTGTGTCTGTAGGGACGCCCGACCAAGCCGGAGGTAAGACGGGGATTCGAACTGTTGATCCTCGTGTTGGTAGGCAACGGACTAGACCGCCATGCCAGCCGGACGCTCAAGGTGGCAGATTTTGGTGCAACACCGGCAATGGTTCAAAAATACTGCAGCAGTCTTTACAAACACCTCAGCTATATGCCCAAAACCGCCTCTGATATTGTGACTCTGTCGCTGGTGTACTGTGTTGTGATCAGCGACCATGTTCGGGTGACCGTGTTCAGGTGACGTGGTGGGACGGGCCGGCTTCTCAAGTTGTGTTTACACGCCACAAGCAGCAGAATGCTTCTCAGTATGAATTCAGTCTCACAGCACCAGACCTCAAGCCGGTGACGGGCTTGAGGTCACCACAGTCCGTTTAGCTGTGCAGACCCTCCAGACCCCAGAGACTTCACTCTCATTAGCTAGCCACAATGTCAACCACAAGAGTCCGGATGGCACGGGTGCATTGGGTTTCATCAATCCGGCAGGAAACAAACTTCTTGCAACAACACCAGAGCCGCAACAAAAACGAAGAACCTCTTTTAACAGCAAGCGCAACGAGCGTTTGTGACCGAAAGTTCATCGTTGGGTTGGACAGATTTTGAGCGGTTCACGCCACCGCCTGCACTTTGAGACAGCTGAGCCATCGTATGTGAAGACTAGTTTCACCTGGGTCTGTTTTTCTGGTAGTACTGTTTCAGCCGCTCTCAAAAGTCATGCCAGGTCAACGGTCTGTGGTGGGTTGCTGTGAGTGTCAGTCAAAAGACCTTTACCGGACAGCTCTTGAACTGGTTAGAGCTGTGTCTACCAGATGTTTTGCTAATAGTCAAAAGCTTGGCTGCCTTTAAATTGCCAGGATGCAGGCTTACCAACTATGGTTCTGGGTCTTTAACCATGAACCATCCATCCATCTATCCATCCACTATCAAAAACACTTATCCTACTCTCAGGGTCGCAGGGATGCTGGAGCCTATCCCAGCAGTCATCGGCAGGCACGTGGGGAGACACCCTGGACAGGCTGCCAGGCCATCGCAGGGCCAATACACACATATTCACACCTAGGGACAATTTAGTATGGCCTGACCTATTCACCTGACCTACATGTCTTTGGACGGTGGGAGGAAACCGGAGCACCCGGAGGAAACCCACGCAGACACGGGGAGAACATGCAAACTCCACACAAAGGACGGCCTGGGACAACCACCAAGGTTGGACTACCCCGGGGCTCGAACCCAGGACCTTCTTGCTGTGAGGCGACCGTGCTAACCACTGCACCAACCATGAAACCATTTCCACAAATGTAACATTCATCACACGTTCCTCACTCACCACTCTCTTTTCCCTGAAGTCAATGCCGACTGTGGTGATGAACTTGGGGTTGAACTTGTTGTCTGTGTATCTGTATAGGAAAGTGGTCTTCCCCACACCGGAGTCCCCCAGAGCGAGGAGCTTTATAAGGTAGTCATAATCCCCATCAGTCATAGTGGTGACAACGCTGAAACTGGAGGGAATAACACACAAGAGGACATGTTTAAAGGTATGAACTGACACATAAAACACAAGATAGAACTGCTTTACACGAGGGCGGCAAGACCCTTAAGCATGAAAATATACAATCATGTACTTCTATCTTTGTGAGGACCCCTCATTGACTACCTTCATTCCCTAGCCCTTAACCCTAACTTTAACCTAATCCTAATTCTAGCCTTAACCCCAAGTCCTAACCCTGAAATATACCTCTAAAGAAGTGAGGACTGGCCAAAATGTCCTCACATTGCAAAAAAAAAGTCCTTACTCAGAAGGTTGAAAACACAAAGAGCAATCCTCACAAAAACAGAAATGCAAGCGCACACACACACAGACACAGACACACACACACAAATCAGTGAGAAAAGCTGTCGTTGTTTGTCATGAGATGCCTGACTTCACCTATTAAAAAACAAATATAAACACAACAACAAGAAAAAAAGATTTTATTACATCAATTTGAATGGAGGTTTAATGAGAGTCATACAACACATGACTCCGCAGTGGACAATGGCATGCTGTTTATGAAACAGTCTCAGTGATGACTCACAAATCTTCACAAGTCCTGACGACGCTCGATTGAATAAATGTGTTGGGCAGCATTCAACTGACTGTGCAAGTCCTGTTTCTTCCCAGATCTACTTGTACAGGAACATACCACCTACTCTCCCTGTTGTACCAGTCAACTGGACGTTTAGATTAGAAAAAGACCCCTGGATGAGGGTCGGCTGACCTTTCCAACAGCCAAACAGGACGATGTCTCTAGCTATCAGACTGCTAAGGGTCAGATCTGAAAACAGTTTAGTTGGTTTTTAGGTTGTTTTTTTATTTGTACTACACAAAAAATACATTTACTTTTTTTTTTTTTTTTACAAAAATAACAAAATTTAATAAATTAGGCTAGAGGCCAGGAGGTGCATGAAGATACCTCCCCTATAAAGATAAACACATAAATAAAACAAACAGCAAAGTGTCAATGTTGAGCAAAACAAAATGAATCGAAATCAAAATCAGAATATGCAGTTTGGATTGCAGCAAATCAATCCAGTGTTCATCCATCTTAACCAATCAGAGACCCTTTAAGGTGTTCCTTGAATAAATAGTGTGTCCGTGAACTGTTGTGATGGGATAAGGTTGCCCCTCTGTATGCCAGTGTAAATTAGAATCATTATGGTGTTTAGACCGAAAAAAAATAATGAAAAGTATTGGGTAAGTCATTATTAAATGTACAAATTTATACATGAATGCACGTGTCTGGTGTATATCGACATTGTAGACTGATAAAAGTTTATATTTCTTTCAAAGAGAGAAGCAGAAAGTCATGTTTTTTTTTCTTGCAAAGTTAATCATCCGTAAAAAAAATATTTTGGATTAGTAGGGTCTTATTGATAAAAGTAGGACATGTGGTGGCTGTAACAGAATCAGCAGAGACCACCCACACCCAGGACATCCTATTTGAACTCCTACCCTCTGGCAAGCGCTACAGAGGAATGTGCACCAAAACCACAAGACATGGGAACAATTTGTTCCCACAGGCCATCTCTCTCATGAACACTTAACAGCATGGTGCAAGAATAGACACTTAATATGGAAATATGACTCTTTGTAAATAGCGCCCTCTGGTCAAGATGTCTCACCCACATATCTACGATGTGCACTACCTCTTTAAATCAGATGTGTAATACAAATGTAAAATTGTAAATACACATAAAACTGCTGCATACTGGCTGTACATATTGTTGTGGTTTTAACATAGGTGTATAATATAGTATGTAATTGTGAGGTGGATGGTAGGTGAATATATAATACATACTTCTGGTACGTAAGAACCCAGCCGCTGACGATGCACAAGCCAGTGCCGTCTTAGTGCAAGTCCCAAACCCAGATAAACGGGGAGGGTTGTGTCAGCAAGGGCAGCCGGCGTAAAACCTTTGCCAAATCAAATATGCGGATCATAAATCAGGTTTCCATACCGGATCGGCCGAGGCCCGGGTTACCAACGACCGCCACCAGTACTGTTGGCCAGCAGGGTGCCAGTGGAAACTATGCTACTGTTGGGCAAAGGAGAAGGAGAGGGGGAAGGCATGTCCAGAGGCAGCAGGAGAGGAGGAAGGGTAAGAGTGTGGAGGTGAGAGTCGGAACTGTGAATGTTGGTACTATGACTGGTAAAGGGAGAGAGCTGGCTGATATGATGGAGAGAAGAAAGGTAGGTATACTGTGTGTGCAAGTGACCAGGTGGAAGGGGAGTAAGGCCTGGAGCATCAGAGGTGGGTTCAAACCCTTCTACCATGGTGTAGATGGGGTAGGAGTAATTCTGAAAGAGTATGTCAAGAGTGTGTTGCAGGTGAAGAGAGTGTCAGACAGAGTGATGAGTATGAAGCTGGGAATCGAAGGTGTGTTGATGTTATCAGTGTATATGCCCTGCAAGTTGGGTGTGAGATGGAAGAGAAAGAAGATTCTGCAGTGAGCTGGATGAAGTGGTGGAGAGTTTACCCAATGAGGAGAGAGTAGTGATTGGAGCAGACTTCAGTGGGCGTGTTGGTGAAGGGACCAGAGGTGATGAGGAGGTGATGGGTAGGTATGGTGTCAAGGAGAGGAATGTGGAAGGACAGGCGATGGTGGATTTTGTGAAAAGGATGGAAATGGCTGTGGTGAATACATATTTCAAGAAGAGAAGGAACACAGCGTGACGTGTAAGAGTGGAGGAAAGTGCACACAGGTGGACTATATCCTATGTAGGAGGCGCGATCTGAAAGGGATTGGAGACTGCAAGGTGGTGACGGGAGAACGTAGCTAGGCAGCATCGGATGGTGGTCTGTAGGATGACTTTGGAGACCAAGAAGAGGAAGAGGGTGAGCCAAGGATCAAATGGTGGAAGTTGAAGAAGGAAGACTGTTGTGTGGAGTTCAGGGAGGAGTTAAGACAGGCACTGGGTGGTAATGAAGAGTTGCCACATGGCTGAGCAACCACTGCAGAAATAGTGAGGGAGACAGCTGGGAAGGTACTTGGTGGGTCATCTGGACAGAGGAAGGAAGACAAAGAGACTTGCTGGTGAAATGAGGAAGTACAGCAAAGTATACAGAGGAAGAGGTTGGCAAAGAAGAAGTGGGATAGTCAGATGAAAAAAGTAGACAGGAGTACAAAGAGATGCAGCATAAAGCGAAGAGAGAGGTGGCAAAGGCAAAGAAAAAGGCATATGGTGAGTTGTCTGAGAGGTTAGACACTAAGGAAGGAGAAAATGACTAGTACTGATTGGCTAGACAAAGAGTCCGAGCTGGAAAGAATGTGCAGCAGGTTAGGGCGATCAAGAATAGAGATGGAAATGTGCTGACAAGCGAGGAGAGTATGTTGAGAAGGTGGAAGGAATACTTTGAGGGGCTGATGAACGAAGAAATGAAAGCGAGAGACGGTTGGACGATGTGGGGATAGTGAATCAGGAAGTGTGGTGGATTAGCAAGGAGGAAGTGAGAGCAGCTATGAAGAGGATGAAGAGTGGAAAGGTGGTTGGTCCAGATGACATATACCTGTGGAGGCATGGAGATGTTTAGGAGAGATGGCATTGGAGTTTTTATCTAGATTGTTTAACACCATCTTGGAAAGTGAGAGGATGCCTGAGGAGTGGAGAAGAAGCATACTGGTACCGATTTTCAAGAATAAGGGCAATGTGCAGAACTGTAGTAACTACAGAGGTGTAAAGTTGATCAGCCACAGCATGAAGATATGGGAAAGAGTAATAGAAGCTAGGTTAAGAGGAGAGGTGACGATTAGCGAGCAGCAGTATGGTGTCATGCCACAAAAGAGCACCACAGATGTGTTTGCTTTGAGAATGTTGACTGAGAAGTATAGAGAAGGTCTGAAGGAGGTACATTGTGTCTTTGTGGATTTAGAGAAAGATATGACAGGGTGCCAAGAGAGGCAGTGTGGTATTGTATGAGGAAATCGGAAGTGGCAGAGAAGTATGTAGGAGTGGTGCAGGATATGTATGAGCGCAGTGTGACAGTGGTGAGATGTGCGGTTGGAATGACAGATGGGTTCAAGGTGGAGATGCGATTAAATCAAGGATTGGCTCTGAGCCCTGTCTTGTTTGCAATGGTGATGGACAGGTTGATGGACAAGATCAGGCAGGAGTCTCCATGGACTATGATGTTCGCAGATGACATCATGATCTGTAGCAAGAGCAGGGTGCAGGTTGAGGAGAGCCTGGAGAGGTGGAGGTATGCACTGGAGAGAAGAGGAATGAAAGTCAGTGGGAGCAAGATGGAATAAATATGCGTGAACAAGAGGGAGGAAAGAGGAATGGCGAGGATGCAAGGACTTGAGGTGACGAAGGCATATGAGTTTAAATACTTCGGGTCAACTGTACAAAATAATGGGGAGTGCGGAAGAGAGGCCAAGAAGAGAGTGTAGACAGGGTGGAGTGAGTGGAGACGAGTGTCAGGGGTGAGTTGTTACAGAAGGGTACCAGCAAGAGTTAAAGGGAAGGTTGACAAGATGGTTGTGAGACCAGCTATATTATATGATTTGGAAACAGTGACACTGACAAAAAGACAGGAAGTGGAGCTGGAGGTGGCAGAGTTGAAGATGCTAAGATTTTCGTTGGGAGTGATGAAGAAGGACAGGATTAGGAACGAGTATATTAGAGGGACAGCTCATGTAGGACGGTTTGGAGACAAAGCAAGAGAGGCAAGATTAGATGGTTTGGACATGTGCTGAGGAGAGATGCTGGGTATATTAGGAGGAACATGCTGTATATGGATTCTCCAGGCAAGAGGAAAAGAGGAAGACCAAAGAGGAGGTTTATGGATGTGGTGAGGGAGGACATGCAGGTGGCTGGTGTGACAGAGGAAGATGCAGAGGACAGGAAGAGATGGAAAGGGATGATCCGTTGTGGCGCCCCCTAACAGGAGCAGCCAAATGTAGTAGCAGAGAACTGAATTAGCAGTTCTTGAGGCAAGTTGAACCTCTTGAGATGGCGGAGAAAGTATATCCTCTGCTGGGCCTTTCTGATGATTGTGTGTGTCTATGTTGGATGCCTACTCTTATGTCCTGGGAGATTATGGAACACAGAAATCTGTAGGTTTCCCCCCGCAGACACCGTGCTGTTGATTATGGTGAGGGAGGAAGCACTGGGGGGGGGGGACTCCTCCTGAAGAAAACACCAAAAGACTTGATGGGGTTTTTTTTGTTCAATATTACATTTCCAAGTTAATTTTCCATCTTCCGTGACTCCTTCAAATTTAGTGGAAGGATCCTGAGTTATTTCACTGTTGTCCATTGATATCGTGTGTTCTTCTTATATCAGCTTTTATCGTTGTTGAAAAATACCATAAAATTGGACTTTGTTATATAAAAACTAAAACTTATACTAAAGCTTTATTGAAACTAAAAGCAAAGCTGGCTTCCTTGAATCTCTATTATTCTCTCTGTTGTATGGGAGTGGGTCATCCCATCCTGGTACTATCTGACGTCAGGAGTATGAATTTTGTTTGGCTCCATATTATGGGATGTTTTTTTTTCTCTTTCCTTCTCAATTTAGAGAGCAGACAGGAAGTGGTAGTGGTAGTGGTGGTCTGGCAAAATTATCTGATGAGCCAATTCAATAAAGCCGACAGGGGTGCAAGAAAATATCAATACACTTGAGGACTGAGATAATATCTTTCAAATTACTAGGTCAATTTTCAACAACACTGCATCGATTCTTCAGACTACACACAAAGAGACACGGCAGACCTTTACTTTATTGTGTAGTTTCCATCTCTGGCCACTAGCTGCAGTATTGTAACAGGGCTGCTCAGAACCAGAACAGCGGGGTAAGTTGTCACTGCCACACTAGCTATGGCTCTGAGTACTCTGATTGATGTATGCTGATGGTTTTTCCTTTGTGACATTTTTCCAGTTTTGTTTTGTTTTGTTTTTTTGTCAAGCTAAGACAGTACTGCAGGATACAACAGAGTGTTGTAACATTTTTGAGTATATTTTCAAGGATTTTGGTGGAGGGAGAATTTTTTTTCACAGTGAACTTTTCAGGCATGAGGATTGGTTTATGAAACATATGACTGTAGAAATAATGAAGAAAGGATTGTGAAGAACAGCATTTGTATCTGCAGGCAAAAGCCAGAGGAGATCAGAGACTCTTTAGGCATAAAGAAATTGTAATACTACTGCAACTGCTATCATTACCACGATTAACACCATTACTACTACTACTACCACCATTACTACTACTGATACATTACTACTACTACTACCACCATTACTACTTCTACTACCACTACCATTACTACTACTACTACCACCATTACTACTTCTACTACCACTATCATTACTACTACTACTACTACTACTAAATTACATTTGTATAGCCCAATATCACATATTACTACTACTAGCAAAAGCCTAAGAAGTTATTAAAGTGTGTTTTCATGCATGTATGTGTACTTGTGTGTACGTGTGTGTGTGTGTGTGTGTATGTGTGCACGCGCACATGGGAGCGAATGTTTTTGCATGTCTGTTAGATGATTAACTACTGTACACCACATGGTGTATTTGAGTTTGAAGGGTTGAATTATGGGAAAAAGAGTTAGGGGTCATCATGACCAAACACAAATCAGGGCTGTCATCAAGATGGCGCCACGGACGGCAGCCTCAGTTCTGCGCTCTCTTGTACTTCTTATTTGTTTAGTTTCCAGCGCTCGCTCACCGATCACATCCAGTAAGGAAGAATTTTTAAGTCTCCAACTGTCCACTGGACAAACTGGACAGACTTTTTTACTGACTTTAATTTAACATTTTCACAAAGTCTTGCTGAACTCTTGATTGGTACAGTCCTGTGCGGACCACGATGGAGAGGCCGAAGAGGTAAGCGAGCTGGCGCGCTCGTTAAACTGCGGCCTGTCGAATTTCCGCTCTCTGGCCGACAAGATGGACGAACTGCTACTCCTAAATGGAAAAAACTCTGGCTTTTCCAAATCGCCCGCCCTGTGTCTCACTGAAACCTGGATTAGTGAGAATATACCGGACAGTACACTTCATCTGCCACAGTTCCAACTCCTCAGAGCAGACCGCGAAACGGAGCCATCGGAAAGAAAACAGGGTGGCGGCATGCTTGTACATAAATGGAGGGTGCTGTGCGGATGTCACAGTGTTGAAGAGATCATGCAGCCCTCACTTAAAGACCTTTTTCACTGACTGTAAACCATTCTATTCATCCTTTATTCTGGTTGATGACTATATCCCACCCCACCCAAAGTTTCTGTACCTTCAACAACAATAAGCCCTGGTTCACAGCTAAACTCAAGCAGCTTCATCGGTCCAAAGAGGAAGCCTACAGCAGTGACGATAGGATCCGGTACAACAAAGCCAGAAATACACTCACAAATGAGACCAGAGTGGCAAAAAGGTGCTAGTCTGAAAAGTTGAAAAATAGGTTTTCTGCCAACGACGCAGCCTCCGTCTGGAGTGGTTTGAAAAACGTTGCCAACTACAGGGGACCATCCCCCCACACTGCACGAAACCATCAACTGGCTGAAGATCTAAATGGGTTTCACTGCTGGTTTGACAAGCGCATTTTCACACCCCTCGCAACCAACTGCACTCCCTGCCAGCCACTCTCCCCTCCCTACTGGCCCCCCACCCACACTCAGTATCTGTGTTGAGGACGTGCGCCAGCTCTTCCAGAGACAGAAGACCAGGAGGACACCAGGCCTGGATGATGTGTCACCCTCCTGACTGAAAGTCTGCGCTGACCAGCTGGCCCCTATTTTTACACTGACCTTCAACAGATCACTGGAGCTGTGTGAAGTCCCCTCCTGCTTCAAAAGCTCCACTATCATCTCGGTCCCCAAGAAACACCATATCACAGGACTAAATGACTACAGGCCCGTTGCCCTAATGTCTGTGGTCATGAAATCCTTCAAGAGACTGGTGTTGGCCCACCTGAAGGAAATCAAAGTCCCCCTGCTCGACCCCCTGCAGGTGCCTACCGAGCAAACAGGTCAGTGGAAGATGCAGTCAACATGGGATTGCACATCTTCTAACACCTCGACTCCCCAGGGACACATGCAAGGGTCCTGTTTGTGGACTTCAGCTCAGCGTTCAACACCATCGTCCCAGATATCCTCCACTCCAAACTCACCAGGCTCACTGCACCAGCCCCCATCTGCCAGTGGATTAAAAACTTCCTGACCGACAGGAGGCAGTTGGTGAGGCTGGGAAAAATCCTATCCAGAACCCAGACAATCAGAACTGGCGCCCCTCAGGGATGTGTGCTCTCCCCTCTACTCTTCTCCCTCTGCACATATGACTGCACCTCAGGTGACCCATCTGTTAATCTCCTTAAATTTGAAGACGACATAACCGTCATCGGCCTTATCTGGAATGGTGACGAGTCTGCATATAGAAAGGAGGTTGAATAGCTGGCCCTCTGGTGTGGCCATAACAACCTGGAGCTGAATACACTCAAAACTGTGGAGATGACAGTGGACTTCAGGAGGAGCCCCTAACACTGCCCCCCTCACCATACTCAACAGCACGGTGTCTGCGGAGAAACCCTACAGATTTCTGGGTTCCATAATCTCCCACGGCCTAAGGTGGGCATCCAACATAGACACAATCATCAAAAAGGCCCAGCAGAGGATGTACTTTCTCCGCCAGCTCAAGAAATTCAACCTGCCTCGGGAACTGTTGATTCCATTCTACACTGTAATAATCCAGTCTGTCCTCTGCACATCGGCCACAAAACAGGACAGGGACAGACTACAACGGACAGTTAAGTCTGCAGAGAAAATCATTGGTGCCAACCTGCCCTCTATTCAGGACTTATACACCTCTAGACTCAGCAAACAGGCAGGCAACATCGCTGCAGACTCACCACACCCTGGTCACAACCTGTTCCAACTCCTCCCCTCTGGCAGGCGCTACAGAGCGCTGTACCCCAAAACAACCAGATATAAAAACAGTTTCGTTCCACGGGCTGTCATTAAAATGAACGCTTAACACTGTCAGATAAAGCCAAGCATGTTGTATAGACTGTACTGTACACTGTGCGTATACTGGTGCGCTCTGTCGTGTCCATCTACATCAGGCATGTATGTCAGTAACCTGCTAACATCTATTTCAGCATCTCTGATATATTCTCTGCACCACTGCACTTTATTGCCTCTCATTTCGCCCGTTTAAAGTGAATCCTCGTGTATATATCTGAAGATTGTTGTGTTGTAGTGTTGTTATTCTATGTTAAGTACACTGAGAGAGCCACGAAACCGGAGTCAAATTCCATGTTTGTGCAAATCTACTAGGCCAATAAACATTATTCTGATTCTGATTGTGACTGTGACTGGGGGGGGGGGGACTCTAGCTCATGTTACGCTGTGTTTAATATCTTGTGTGTGTTTGTGTGTTTGGTGGTGGGGGGAGTCAAAGAAAGAGCAAAAGATGTACGTGAGAGATAAGACATCATGTGTGCTTTTGTGTGTCTACTTATATGTGGTTGTTAGCATTTCTATGTGTGTGTGTGTGTCGGGGAGGAGGGGGGGGGTTGGACATGCCAAACACATGTCAGTGTCAAACGCTGAATAATAGCTACACAGTTTGTATGGCGGAGCTGCATAACACAACAGTATAATAAGCAGCAAATCATTTCTGATGGGGACGTGTGCACTTTTACAAACCGGCTGCTGTGTTTTTAAGGAATAAAGTCTCCTTATAAAAGAAACAACTTGGTTGTCTGGTCTATTTGCTCTGTTTGCCCCGTGGCTAGACGTGGTATATTTAGACAAGAAAATCATGAGACTCTAATTCATTCACTGGAGAATAGCTCCGAGATAGCTTGAGGTCTGGGCGGGCCACGTGCACGCGAGCATAGGCGGATACCCATGAGCCTGAACGTGTGCACGCTCGTGAGGAAACATGACGTCTTGTCTCGGTGTCATTCCCTCGGTAACAGTAATAACACGAGGATTAGGAGCTGCCTCGACAAGAGCGAGATGGTCAATATAGGGTATGGAGCCTTTCTCTCTCTGCTCAAGCCCAAGAGAAAGGCAGGAATGGAAGGATAAAATACAAGCAACAAAAAAAATTAAAAAAAATCTTCCAGTGCTCACATGCAGACAGACAAACTGAAGAGGGTGCATGTTGTAATCCTCGTGTGAGGAAAAGATGCAAGTGAAAAATGGCTCAGGTTTAGCTTGAGGCTGCATCGATTTTAAACTAAGTCGTCTACTGTGACGAGGAAGTTGTCCTTACTTTTTTCCCCCTCTGTTAACCTGCTTCACATCACTTATTTCAACATACGTAGAGTATTAAACACCTCTATGAACCTGAGAGCGTGAGACGATTGATTAATTGATTGATTCATAATTGAGATTACGATACGGAGCGCCATATTTCTATAAATGACTAAATCTAACCCCCCCCCCCAGCCCCTTTTTCTCCCCAATTGTACCCATCCAATTACCCCACCCTTCTGAGCCATCCCGGTCCCCCTCCCATACATGTGGAGTCGCCAGATGCTAGTTTTCACCTGACAGTGAGGAGTTTCACCAGGGGGACGTAGAGCATGGGAGGATCATGCTATTCCCCCCAGCCCCCACCCCGAACAGGCACCCCGACCGACCAGAGGAGGCGCTAGTGCAGCGACCAGGACACATACCCACATCCGGCTTCCCACCCACAGACACGGCCAGTTGTGTCTGTAGGGATGCAACAGAAAAGACTGTCATATCACACAAATCACACAAATACACAAGTAGTTGCTCCATCAATGGAATAATTTGTTGACTTACTATGTGAAACAAAGCAACTAAGAGAAAAGAAATACAGGCAAGAATGAGTAAATGATAAAGAAAATCTTCCTGATAACCCCGATGGCAAACACTCTAACGCAGACTCCTGCTGCTTAAACATTCACAGCAAGTCTCTGGTATCACATCACTCTTTTAGGTGGTGAATGCCTCACAATTTCAGACATTGAGGGATTTATATATACTTCCTGTTTTGGAAAAAAACTAGTTTTGTCACCTGTCACATACGTCTCATGCTGTCTATCTTATAACATCTCACAGGGAGACCCACGTAACAGTGGGGTTGTGACAGAGACAGAGGTTATAGCAGCCCATCTTGGTCTGGTGGATCTTTAGACCTCTTGGGTTTTTGCAGACCTTGCCGCATCCGCAGACCGCACTCGTAGCCATTTGCTCCTTAGCTGGCTCCCCCTGAGGTTTCTTCCTATTTTTTTCTCCCTGTTAAATGGGTTTTTTAGGGAGTTGTTCCTTATCCGATGTGAGGGTCTAAGGGCAGGATGTTGTGTTGCTGTAAAGCCCCTTGAGACACATTTGTAATTTGTGACATTGGGCTACACAAATAAAATTGACTTGACTTGGATCATTACTAGGGTTGTCCCAAATACCATTTTTGGGCTCTGAAGCTTCAGTAGTAGTCAACAGCGAATACTTGGAGCTTCAGCGGAGATGGACAGCATAGCAGTGCAACACGTGTCTTTCGGTTTAATTAAAGATATTAATTGTTAAGGATTCTGTTAACCTACAGTAATGTTTGTATTGTTATTTGTTAATTCAAAAAACATTCCAAAAGGTTTGGTGAGTTTAATGCATGTTTGCAATCCCGAGGGATTTGGTCGAACAAGGTCCTATCTATGCAGTTTTTGTGACAGAACAGTTTGTGACAATTTTTTCATATCATGGATAAATTATAGCTCTACATAAACGCTCACTATAATAGGCTCCGAATCTGAGACAACGCCCGATAAAGTGCTGTGAAACAAAAGCGCAGAAACAGCACACCAGCGCCGACAATTTTAAGATTTGAGATTATATTCGTAAGATTTGCATTTATTTTTAATGTCTTTATGGTCATTATAATGTCTTTATTACACACTGCTGTACTTCAGAGACAGGACGTGTGAAATACTGGGGCGTTTGGGCACAGTGTAGTCGGGCTCCATCTTCTTCATCAACTTCCTGAAGCCTTCGCCTTCGACTACGTTGATGGGCCTCATATCCATAGCGATGACCTCTACTATGGCATCTGTTAGCTTCTCTTTCTTCCCTCCCTTATTGGTTTTTGGAACTGCAGGGTCCGCGGTGTAGTTTTGGGTGTGGTTGGGGATGCTGATGGTGGCTTTGGCTGAGGAGGCACCTATAGACAAGTTATTAGGCTTTTTGATGCCAATGATTACCTTAGCCCCAGATGTTCCCACATTACTCCTTGTGTTTTATTTTAACTATTCGGATCGGTTGCAACTATTTTCCCCGCAAAGTAAGTGCACGTTTTTTATCATGTGTAACGTTACCGTTTAAACGGCGGGTAAAGCAGCTTGATAATGGCGACCGGAAAACAGACAAGTTAAGCTAAGTTAGCTAGCTAGCTAGCATAGTCTCGGTCTTTTTTTATCATATGTAACGTTACCGTTTAAACAGCGGGTAAAGCAGCTTGATAATGGCGACCGGAAAACAGACGAGCTAAGCTAAGTTAGCTGGCTAGCTAGCATAGTCTCGGTCTTTTTTTATCATGTGTAACGTTACCGTTTAAACGGCGAGTAAAGCAGCTTGATAATGGCGACCGGAAAACAGACGAGCTAAGCTAAGTTAGCTAGCTAGCATAGTCTCGGTCTTTTTTTTATCATGTGTAACGTTACCATTTAAATGTCGGGTGAAGCTTTTTGTTTTTTTGTTTTTTGTTTTTTAAACGGCGGGTAAAGCAGCTTGATAATGGCGACCGGAAAACAGACGAGCTAAGTTAAGTTAGCTAGCTAGCTAGCATAGTCTCGGTCTTTTTTTATCATGTGTAACGTTACCGTTTAAACGGCGGGTAAAGCAGCTTGATAATGGCGACCGGAAAACAGACGAGCTAAGCTAAGTTAGCTAGCTAGCATAGTCTCGGTCTTTTTTTATCATGTGTAACGTTACCGTTTAAACGGCGGGTAAAGCTTTTTCTTTTTTTCTTTTTTTGTTTCTTAAACGGCGGGTAAAGCAGCTTGATAATGGCGACCGGAAAACAGACGAGCTAAGCTAAGTTAGCTGGCTAGCTAGCATAGTCTCGGTCTTTTTTTTTTATCATGTGTAATGTTACCGTTTAAACGGCGGGTAAAGCAGCTTGATAATGGCGACCGGAAAACAGACGAGCTAAGCTAAGTTAGCTGGCTAGCTAGCATAGTCTCGGGGTTTTTTTATACACCGTATAAGAATAGCCTACTACTTACAGCGTTCCGGGGATTTATCAAGCTCGTTGTGCCACCGTGGCAGGGCAGTTTCACATTGTATATCTGGCACACCATCTTGTCATCGCAGCTCAGGTCTTCGACATCTCGTCTTCTCTTTAACGGCCAAGGTGAACGGAAGCGTGACGTCACTGCTGCGCGTGAGCGGGATGTCAGGCGCCACGCGGCTGAGACAGTGTATCTCCACATTTTAACACAGCGATTAAAAGGTATAAATATAGTACAAGAATGGGCTGCCAAATTTATTTTGCAGTTTGCCTTTATTGATAGCCTACATTTACCACAAATCCCCCCCCCCCAAAAAAATCCAAATCCAAATCCCAAAATTGAAACCAAATACCTACCCAACGAACGAATATCCAAATACTCAGGTATTCAGGTCCAGCCTTAGCCATTACCAGTATATCGTCACCTCCTTAAAATAATGGCCTAAGTCACATTTTCAAGTTTTTCAAAAAACAGAATAAACTGACAAATTTGGTTTCAGTTTCAGTTTATTCTGTTTTTTGAAAAACTTGAAAATGTGACTTAGGCCATTATTTTAAGAAGGTGATGATATCCCTCCATTTAGGACGCTCACCCCCCCCCCCCCGGCACCCCTGGGGGTATTTCTCTGAAAGGCTCTCCGTCGCATATTTGTGGGGGCTCCATCTAGAGAGCTGCAGCTTGGAGGGCTGACCCTCCCTGCCCACTACATTATTCACGGTTGTCATCCAGCCTTTTCCTGGAAGTCAGTGGCATTGCCATACTGAGTTAGTTCTTTGATACACCATGTGGTGCAACCTGAACACATCATCCGTAATGAACCTGGGGTCATCAGGTGTTTCAGGTCTTAACATCAGACAGCCTCGCCCGAGCGACCCAGCTGGGGTTGATCAAGCCCCGACTTGTGTCCAGGGAGCACATTATGCCACACATCCCCCCCTCTTCACCCAGAGCCAACAGGAAGCCTTTCCCGTGGCTTCCAGTATGTTCCTAATGGTTCTTCTTCTTTGCAGCCCACAAATTCCCGAGAGTCCCAGGACCCAGTGTAGAGACTGGCCTGCAAAGCTCCTGCAGCCCACTTCAACGGGCTCACAGTAGGCCTTCCACCCATTCTTCTGACACTCAGCTACCAGATCGGCATACCTGGCTCTCTTCCTTTCTTGCGTTTCCTCTATCCAACCTTCCCAGGGGACAGTTAGCCCATTATGCAGCTGTATGCAGTGATGTTATTCACATTTTCTTATAGAAAGCAGCCTATCAGCTAACCAGGGAGCGACTTTTCATATCACGGATTGTCCGGCAGTGATGTCTTCGGCAGACACTATCAGAGACGTTTCAGAGACCCACAGAGGACTGCTACGTAAGTATTACGACTGCTAAAGGAATGTTATCCCCACAACAAATATGTAGAGATAATGCTGAAAACTGTAATTGGTTCCCTTTAAGGACAGCTTGACCAGGGCAATAGAATAGATGCAGGATCACAAACTTCTACCATGCCCACCACTGTAGCGTTATAACAGGATAGATACAGTATGGATGACTGTTACTATGACTACCATTGTATACAGTATTAAGACAGGAGTGATACAGGATGAGGGACTGTTACCATGATTGTCACTGTAGTACTAAATACAGGTTGGATGAGTGCTACCATGACTACCAATGTATACAGTACTGATACAGGATAGATACAGGATGGAGGAATGTTACCATGACTACCAATGTAGTACTAATACAAAATTGATACAGGATGGAGCAGTAATAATATGACTTCCATTCTAATCACTACAACCCTATTAAGAACATCATATCCAAGGAATATCGCCCTGAGTCAGTAATATGAATACAGATGAGATAATAAACCATGCAAGTGGTGTGATTAGAATAAAGGTTAGTCTTTTAAAAAGGCAGGTTTTTTAAATAAGCCACTGCAAAATTGTGTATAAATTCTTGACACAATTTGTCCATGTCTGTCTCCAGGAATCAACGGGAGGCTTCGGTGATTTGAAAATCAACAGGTACCGATAGATGAATAAAGGAAACCTAAACAGTATATTTTATATAGGAAAAGTATACGACGCAAATTGGGATTGTAAAGTCACCGGGTACTTTTGTGGCAGTTACAGACTCCTTTATGCGGGTTTTCCATTGTTTCTCGGTGGTCTTGAATTCGGTTAAGGCCCATTTGTTGCCATTACCAATCAGCTCATCAGCTTCAACAATCAATGGCCTGACTGACATCTGATCTTTGATTATCCAATTCATGACAGCCCACAATGAGTTTAGCCTTTTGACTGCCCAAAACCTTTTCTGCAACTCAGATCCACTTAGCAAACAACAGGGAACATACTGAAATGACAAATGAAAAATCAATACAGCAAAATTACACAAGCGGCAGGGCGGCCAAGTGGGTTCTACCCTTTCTCCATTTAAAAGAAGAAAAAAATAAAACTAAAACCGATTCTGGCTCCAATTAACTGTGTTCATTTCTTTTGTGTATCCCTACTGGGTTTTACTTTCTGATGATTGCCTGTTTACTATCAGCACTTAGAGATCTGGTCGTATCCAAAAGTGCCAGCTGCATGCCTGTAAGTCTTAGATTTACTCCACTCATGTGGTCTTTAAATCAACACATGTGCAAAAGATGGATTAAAGTGAAATCAATAATCAGGGGGTCCAGCAAAGGGAAAAAGCAAAGAATTAAACTACACAATAAAAAAGGAAATCTTCAGATATGTTTCCATTCCTTTCAAAGGAACTTTCCCATTTTCCACACTTAAAACTCATGAAGGCAACTGCCATCCATCCATCCACCCACCCACCATTGAACCATCCATTGCATTTAAATCATTTATCCAACCATCCATCCACCCACCCTTTGATCCAGCTATCCATCATCTGCCCATCTATCATCAATCAAACATTTATCCAGCCATCCATCCAGCCATCCATTATCCAGACCGCTTATTCTGCTCTCGGGGTCGTGGGTGCTGGAGCCTATCCCAGCAGTCATTAGGCGGCAGGCGGGGAGACATCCTGGACACGCCGCCAAACCATCCCATCCATGTCAATCATTTATCTATTCATCTATCCATCCATTCTTCCACCCTTCCAACATCCAGCTATCCACTCTGTTCAATTAAATCTTTATTCACCCAGCCAGCCATCCATCCATCATTTATCTATCTGTCCATATCAGTCATCCACGCATCCATCCCCAAGAATTAAGTTGAATTAAATTAAGTTTCCTTTATTAATCCCTTTGGGGAAATTCAGTTACTGCAAATTAACCCGTCCTAGATGTGATGTGTGCAGCTAGGAGCTGTGGGCTGCCCCCTCCGTGCCGCCCCCGGGGACCGACGCCAGTTCTTTTCCCATTGCCTTGCTCAGGGGCACAGGCAGGAGTACTAACCCTAACATGCATGGGTTTTTTTTTATGGTGGGGGAAACCGGAGCACCCGGAGAAACCCCAACACAGACACGGGGAGAACATGCAAACTCCACAAAGGGGACGGCCCTCAAGGTTGGACAACCCCGGAATTCGAACCCAGGACGTTCTCGCTGTAAGGCGACGGCATTAACCACTGGGCCACTCTGCTGCCCAATCAGAATCAGAATTTGACTTGGTGTGTTGGTGCATGAGGGGGGGGAAATTAACAGCAACAGTAAGGCAAAAGTTAAAAGAATAATAAAATATATATACAAGACAAAATAGAAATAGATAAAAAGAGGTGAAATAAGGTAACAATAACGTTGAAACACTGAGATTATGGCAAGTACTCTACAGAATGTTAAATGAGAATTGTTATTTACAGAATGAGAAGAGGTAGAATAAGAGTTATTTACTGGGTAGTGTGGGCTTATGCAAAGTGTCCACGTACAGAGGGCTCAGTAGGGCAGATAGATATATATTGCACTGTGTTTGTGCATGCAAGTGTGTTTGCATATGTGTAGGTGTATATCATGTCGTGGTGTAGAGAGGGTCAAAGGGGGTGGGGTGGTTGGGGTGCAGTGTCAGTGTCTGTGGGCTTGTTGGAGAGGCCAACTGCTGTGGGGAAGAAGCTTTTCTTGTGGAACGAGGTTCTGGTTTTTATAGACCTTATCCTCTTGGGGTCAACTGTCCAAAGTAACGGGGGGTGCAGAAGAGAGGTGAGGAAGAGAGTGCAGGCAGGGTGGAGTGGGTGGAGAAGAGTGTCGGGGTGATTTGTGACAGAAGGGCACCAGCAAGAGTTAAAGAGAAGGTTGACAAGATGGTAGTGAGACCAGCTATGTTATATGGTTTGGAGACAGTGGCGCTGATGAACAGACAGGAGGTGGAGCTGGAGGTGGAGGTGGCAGAGTTGAAGATGATAAGATTTTCACTGGGAGTGATGAAGAAGGACAGGATTAGGAACGAGTATATTAGAGGGACCTCTCAGGTTGGACGGTTTGGAGACAAAGCAGGAGAGGCAAGATGGAGATGGTTTGGACATGTGTGGAGGAGAGATGCTGGGTATACTGGGAGAAGGATGCTGAATATGGAGCTGCCAGGGAAGAGGAGAAGAGGAAGGCCAAAGAGGAGGTTTATGGATGTGGTGAGGGAGGACATGCGGGTGGCTGGTGTGACAGAGGAAGATGCAGAGGACAGGAAGAGATGGAAACGGATGATCCACTGTGGCGCCCCCTAACAGGAGCAGCTGAAAGTAGTAGTAGTAGTAGTAGTAGTAGTAGTAGTGGTAGTAGTAGTAGTTCTGCCACGAAAACTCCTAATTGTGGACTGTATTCTATTGGTTCTGTATTCTGACTGGTAATCTCTCTAAATAAAACCGAGTTCAAATTTTCTTGGCGATG
>JAJHIY020000864.1:5000-45000 GCA_022114975.2 Lampris megalopsis
TGTGTGTGTGTCCTCCAAGTTGGATGTCCTTGTTTCTGCGCTGTGCTAGTTAGGATGAAACGTATATCTCCCTACACTAGACCATGTGCATCTGTCAACATGCATGAATATGATAGCTTGTGTGTGTGTGTGTGTGTGTGTTGTGTGTGTGTGTGTATTGTGGCAAGCCCCTCAGCCATTCAGCTATCATCTCCCGCCAGACAGACCCAGCTGGATAATGAGATCCATTATGATTTGCGTGCCAAGAGGATGGATACACACACACACACACACACACACACACACACACACACACATACACACACACACACACACACATATATACATACACACGAACATACACAATCGCAAAACCACAAACATAGACCCAAGAAGGTTGTGTGTGTGTGTGTGTGTGTGTGTGTGTGTGTGTGTGCGCGCGCGCACAGGGGCAGAGCTGCAGCCTGCAGTGGATCTTCTCTCTGTTTGACATGAGAGACTCTCCGGCTCTCCCCCTCTCTCCCTCTCCTCCTCTCCTCCTCTCTCCCCCTCTCCCCCTCTCTTCCTCTCTCTCCATTTCACTTCCAAAAAACAGCAAATGTCATGAAAAATGCTTCTCCCTGTACAACCCCCATCCCCACCCCATCCTGCTGACACACACACTCACACACACACACACAAACACACACATACACACAGAGACTAACACACACACAGACAACCACACGCACACACAAACACACAGAGACAAACACACACACTCACACACACACGCACACACCGACAAAGACAATCGCACACATACACACACACACAATCACAGACAGACACACACATGCACACACAAACACGCACAAATACACACACAGACAGACACACAAACAAACACACATGCGCGCGCATGCGCGCGCGCACACACACACACACACACACACACACACACAGGTGGTGTACCTGTGCATCATGAGATCATTAAGGTGTGCAGCAGCTACCACTTCCCACCAGCGCTGCTGACAGCAGAATCTGGATAAGTGAGGGTTTCTGGGTAAGTGAGGGTTTCTGGGTAAGTGAGTGTATCTGGCTAAGTGAGGGTTTCTGGGTAAGTGAGGGTTTCTGGGTAAGTGAGTGTATCTGGCTAAGTGAGTGTATCTGGGTAAGTGAGGGTTTCTGGGTAAGTGAGGGTTTCTGGCTAAGTGAGTGTATCTGGGTAAGTGAGGGTTTCTGGGTAAGTGAGTGTATCTGGGTAAGTGAGGGTTTCTGGGTAAGTGAGTGTTTCTGGGTAAGTGACTGTATCTGGGTAAGTGACTGTATCTGGCTAAGTGAGCATTTCCGGGTAAGTGAGGGTTTCTGGGTAAGTGACTGTATCTGGCTAAGTGAGCATTTCCGGGTAAGTGAGGGTTTCTGGGTAAGTGACTGTATCTGGGTAAGTGAGTGTTTCTGGGTAAGTGAGGGTTTCTGGGTAAGTGAGGGTTTCTGGCTAAGTGAGGGTTTCTGGGTAAGTGAGGGTTTCTGGGTAAGTGAGTGTATCTGGGTAAGTGAGGGTTTCTGGGTAAGTGAGGGTTTCCGGATAAGTGAGGGTTTCTGGGTAAGTGAGTGTATCTGGGTAAGTGAGGGTTTCTGGGTAAGTGAGTGTTTCTGGGTAAGTGAGTGTATCTGGGTAAGTGAGGGTTTCTGGGTAAGTGAGTGTTTCTGGGTAAGTGAGGGTTTCTGGGTAAGTGAGTGTATCCGGGTAAGTGAGGGTTTCTGGGTAAGTGAGGGTTTCTGGGTAAGTGAGTGTATCCGGGTAAGTGAGGGTTTCTGGGTAAGTGAGTGTATCTGGCTAAGTGAGGGTTTCTGGGTAAGTGAGGGTTTCTGGGTAAGTCAGGGTTTCTGGGTAAGTGAGGGTTTCTGGGTAAGTGAGTGTATCTGGGTAAGTGAGGGTTTCTGGGTAAGTGAGTGTATCTGGGTAAGTGAGGGTTTCTGGGTAAGTGAGGGTTTCTGGGTAAGTGAGGGTTTCTGGGTAAGTGAGGGTTTCTGGCTAAGTGAGGGTTTCTGGGTAAGTCAGGGTTTCTGGGTAAGTGAGTGTATCTGGGTAAGTGAGGGTTTCTGGGTAAGTGAGGGTTTCTGGGTAAGTGAGGGTTTCTGGGTAAGTGAGTGTATCCGGCTAAGTGAGGGTTTCTGGGTAAGTGAGGGTTTCTGGGTAAGTGAGTGTATCCGGCTAAGTGAGGGTTTCTGGGTAAGTGAGGGTTTCTGGGTAAGTCAGGGTTTCTGGGTAAGTCAGGGTTTCTGGGTAAGTGAGGGTTTCTGGGTAAGTCAGGGTTTCTGGGTAACTGAGGGTTTCTGGGTAAGTGGCTTTGCACAGAGCCTGAGGAATCTGACTTGTGGCGGCTCGGCCCGACCTGTCCAGCAGGGGTTATGAAGAAATGAAGTATCAGTACACAAGTGAAAAGTCCACCAACCAGTCAAACACAACATGGAACAGCACAGCACACAGCAGAGGCCGTGAGCAGGGGTCTGGAGTCACACACACGTGCTCGCTGGCTGCAGCACAGCGCTTGCCAACATCGGGGGATGATGTGTCTTTTTGGGTGGGGACGTGTGTGTCTGTGTGTGTGTGTGTGTGTGCGCACACAGTACACATTCAGGAGAGGAGATGCACAAAGGCGTGTTTGTGGAAGTGTTGTGCGCACACACAGTGACACACTGACGGACTTTTATGAACCAATAAACACGCAATGTACATTCAGTACATTCTGATACAATCTTTCTCTCACACACACACACACACACACACACACACACACACACACACACACACACACACACACACACACACACACACACACACAGTCTGAGTGCAGGGTGCAGGGAACAATGGGGGGATTCTCTGCTGGTCTGTTTTATAAAGTATTCAAGTGAAGCCAACTCAATTATCAATTAGAGACCTAAATGCCAAGATCCAGACTGGAGGAAGGGCGAGCGACCAAGACACAGAGAGAGAGAGAGAGAGAGAGAGAGAGAGACAGAGAGAGATGTTTGGCTTTTAATGTTGAGCTTTTTCAATGTTTAAACCCTTGTTTTGGCAATATGTACATCATTACGCCATGCCAATAAAGTCATTTGAGTTTGAATTTGAGAGCGTGAGAGCAAGAGAGAGAGAGTATGATAGTATGATAGAGAGAGAATGATAAGAGAGTATGATAGTATGATAGCAAGAGAATGATAGAGTATGATATATGATAGAGAGAGAGTATGATACAGAGTATGATAGTATGGCAGAGAGAGTATGATAGAGCGTATGATAGAGAGAGAATGATAGAGTATGATATATGATAGCGAGAGAGTATATACAGAGTATGATACAGAGTATGATAGTATGACGGAGAGAGTATGATAGAGAGTATGATATATGATAGCGAGAGAGTATATACAGAGTATGATACAGAGTATGATAGTATGACGGAGAGAGTATGATAGAGAGTATGACACAGAGCATGATAGAGAGAGCATGATACAGAGTATGATAGAGAGGGAGAGTATGATACAGAGTATGATAGAGAGTATGATATATGATAGCGAGAGAGTATATACAGAGCATGATACAGAGTATGATAGAGAGGGAGAGTATGATAGAGCATGATAGAGAGAGAGAGTATGATAGAGAGGGAGAGTATGATACAAAGTATGATAGAGAGGGAGAGTATGATACAGAGTATGATAGAGAGGGAGAGTATGACAGAGAGGGAGAGTATGATACAGAGTATGATAGAGAGGGAGAGTATGATACAGAGTATGACAGAGAGGGAGGGTATGATAGAGCATGATAGAGAGAGAGTATGATAGAGAGAGAGAGCATGATACAGAGTATGATAGAGAGGGAGAGTATGATACAAAGTATGATAGAGAGGGAGAGTATGATACAGATTATGATAGAGAGGGAGAGTATGATACAGAGTATGATAGAGAGGGAGAGTATGATAGAGAGAGAGAGTATGATAGAGAGGGAGAGTATGACAAAGAGGGAGAATATGATACAGAGTATGATAGAGAGGGAGAGTATGATACAGAGTATGATAGAGAGGGAGAGTATGATACAGAGTATGATAGAGAGGGAGAGTATGATAGAGCATGATAGAGAGAGAGAATATGATAGAGAGGGAGAGTATGATATAGAGTATGATAGAGAGGGAGAGTATGATACAGAGTATGATAGAGAGGGAGAGTATGATACAGAGTATGATAGAGAGGGAGAGTATGATAGAGCATGATAGAGAGAGAGAATATGATAGAGAGGGAGAGTATGATATAGAGTATGATAGAGAGGGAGAGTATGATAGAGTATGATAGAGAGGGAGAGTATGACAGAGAGGGAGAGTATGATACAGAGTATGATAGAGAGGGAGAGTATGATACAGAGTATGACAGAGAGGGAGGGTATGATAGAGCATGATAGAGAGAGAGTATGATAGAGAGGAGAGTATGATACAGATTATGATAGAGAGGGAGAGTATGACACAGAGTATGATAGAGAGGGAGAGTATGATACAGAGTATGATAGAGAGGGAGAGTATGATAGAGCATGATAGAGAGAGAGAGTATGATAGAGAGGGAGAGTATGACAGAGAGGGAGAGTATGATACAGAGTATGATAGAGAGGGAGAGTATGATACAGAGTATGACAGAGAGGGAGAGTATGATAGAGCATGATAGAGAGAGAGTATGATAGAGAGGAGAGTATGATACAGATTATGATAGAGAGGGAGAGTATGATACAGAGTATGATAGAGAGGGAGAGTATGATACAGAGTATGATAGAGAGGGAGAGTATGATAGAGCATGATAGAGAGAGAGAGTATGACAGAGAGGGAGAGTATGATACAGAGTATGATAGAGAGGGAGAGTATGATACAGAGTATGATAGAGTATGATACAGATTGTATTGTAAGAGGTCAAATCGAAGAAAAAGAACTTGTCAACAGCCTGGCTTGACTATAGGAAGGCATTTGACAGCATGCCACACTCCTGCATGGAGAAGAGCTTCCAGAGCTACAGAGTATGCCCAACTGTCAAATTCATCACAGAGAGTATGAAGACCTGGAAGACCACCCTGAATCTCCATCATGCAGAGGGGTCGTTAACATCGAGACCGATCAACATCAGAAGCAGAATCTCCCAAGGGGACTCACTATCACCACTGCTCTTCTGCCTTGCACTAGCAACACTCAGCAGTCTACTGAACAACAGCAGCTATGGGTACAAACCACAGAATGGCAAACTGACCCACCTGTTCTACATTTGCGACCACAAGACGTTTACCAAGGACGACAACCAGCAGAAGGTCTACTCACCATCGTCAAGTCCTCCAGTGACAACATCTAGATGGAATTTGGAATTAACAAGTGTGCCAAAGCCACTCTGAAGAAAGGATGACTTACCAAGACTGCAGACTTAGACCTTGACACTGACACCGAAATCAAAGAGCTAGACCAAGATGGCACATACAAGTACCTAGGAGTTAAAGAAGGAGATGGCATGCAACACTCAACCATGAAGGAGACGATCCGCAAAGAGTACCACAGGAGAGTGCGTATGGTACTGAAGAGCAAACTCAATGCGGCCAACAGAATTGAAGCTATCAACACCCTAGCGATACCTGTAGTGACGTACCGCTTCAACATCATCAACTGGAAACTGAACGATATCAAGAGACTAGACACCAAGACAAGAAAGATGCTGACCATGGAGAAGAGGCTCCACCCAAAAGACAATGTCGACAGGCTGTACCTACCACGAGCTTCAAGAGGACGAGGCCTAGTCCAACTCGAACTGGCCTTCAACACTACCACTATTGGGCCGGATGCATACCTGACAAAAACAGGTGACCCACTCCTCCGAACAGTGAAACATCAGATCTACTCCATCAATAAAGAAGCTGCACAATTCAAGAAAGCGCTTGATGTCCCAGAAACCCCACCAACAGAAAATGAGGCAACTACCATCTACACCAAATGAGTGAAGCAGAAGGCCAAACACCATGGCCCGCGGCAACTGCAAAAAACCTGGGAGGACAAAGCAATGCACGGGGAAGTACCCAAAAAGAATGAAAGGCGCAGACGTGGACCAACAAAAGACACACCAGTGGCTGAGGAGCACCGGACTGACAGCAGAGACGGAGGGCCTGATAATCGCTGCACAAGACCAGAGCCTGGCAACCAGATCCTTTCGCCGACGCCTGATCAAAGATGGAACAGACCCAAAATGCAGAATCTGTGGAATGCACGAAGAAACCATCGACCACATTGTCTCAGGCTGCCCGGAACTGGCAAAGACCGAGTACATGTACAGGCACAACAAGGCAGCAGCATACCTGCACTGGAAGACCTGCAGGAGCTGCAAGATCAAGACCACTGAGAAGTGGTACCAACGTCAGCCAAAAGAAAGAACAACGACATCACCATCCTCTGGGACACGCCCGTCCACACTGACAGAGATAAAACGCCAACAAGCCCGACATCATTGTCAAGGACAGGAAGGAGAAGAGGTGCGTGCTCATCGACGCGGCAACACCGTCTGCAAAAAACACCTCAGTGAAAAGTCACAGAGAAGCCGACCAAGTACAAAGCCCTGGCGACTGAAACCAACCGGATGTGGGGAACGAAGACCCAAACAACACCAGCGGTCATCGGAGCTCGAGGACTCATCAAGAAGGGAATGGAAAAGTTCCCCAACCGTATCCCAGGCAACACCGATATCAGTGCAGCCCAGAAGATCGCCCTACTCGGAACAGCCCACATATTACGACGAGTACTGTCAATTAAGTGACATCTGCCCTATAGTGCCTCAGGTCCATAGTTTGGACCCGGCTCTACAGGATGTAAAACAGGAAACACGAAAGAAATAACAACAACAACAACAATAACAATAATTGTTTTTCTTGACCCTTAATTCTCAGTTCTTCTTTTAAAGCTACTGTACTGGACAATCATATCAGTTACGAGAACTGCGAGGGGAAAAGGGGGGAGAGGGGGAGAGAGAGAAGGATATGAAAATGAATAGCTGGGCTAGACAGTCAACCACACTAAGCTAGCAGTGGACTGTAATGACCTTAGGCCTGCCTGCCATGTTTCTCTCTCTCTCTCAAATACACACACATACGTACCTCACTCAGGAATACAAAAGTGTGCATATATGTACACCCCACACAAACACACATTCTCTGCTGAGGTATGTGTCTCAGTCATCAAATATGATAACATCTACTGTCCCCTAGCCAACATTCAGTCAACCATGATAACCCCCCCCCACACACAGAGGGATTCTCTTCACACAGGTGGCTACTATCCAAAGACCAACCTCACATTTTTCCTGGGAACACACACACACACACACACACACAAACAGAGCTAATGTGACCTGATTAACTAAGGTGAAGTAAATACAATAAACATCTAATCCAGCCCCGCCTTGTCATTAGGCTGCTGCTGCTGCTGCTGCTGCTGCTGGGATGAAGGCCAGAATAGATGGAGGTCACATGAGAGGTACCTCATCACACACACATCAACCACAGCTACATCACCCACAGCCACCGTACGAATAAGTAATGATATCTGGAAGACTGCACTCGGCGGCTCGGGCGTATCCTGCGGAGCTCGGACTCGGCCGACAGACCAGCGCGAGCTCCGGTAGTCCGGATGGTAGTCCGGATGGTAGTCCGGATGGCAGCTGAGTGCCCCACTGTGGCGGTGGCATCGCCGTTCTCTCGTTGTCCAGGTAACGACCGCTTCGGAGTCGCCATAAACCCCCCCCCCTCCCCCCGTCGCCTCCGCGGTTAATCACCACCCTACATATTTCCACTCACACGTCGCACCGCATGTCCCGGGCGGGGGAGGCACTCGCCACGCCGTGATTCAACCAACCCAGCTGTCACAAGCCCCCACCGCCTCACCGCCGACACAAGGGGCTCAAGACGACCCGTGACCCGTGACTCACGGGTCACGGGTCGTCTCATTGGCTGAACCGGGTATGAAATTCCTGTGCAGGCTGAGATCTGGCCAAAGTGTCACGGGTTCAAATCCAACTGAAAACCTTCACTGAAAGTTCTCCCCTCGCAAATACACCACTACTAATACTTTATAGTACTACTATAGTCTACTACTACTATGCTATACTACTACTACTACTATAAGTCTGCTCTGCTTCCGGTGTGGGGAGACGGCGGCGGGAATTCGCGTTTGCGGCAGCCTCTCTCAGTCCCGTCCGTGCAGTGTCTTTGTCCACGTCTAAGTTTTGTCTTCGTTTGATGGCTGGGAGAGCTGGCACTGGATTGGCTGGGAGAGCGGGGCGGGCTAAGCTAACTGCTAGCCCATGCAGACCACACCGAGGGCGGTCTGGTGGCGGCCTCAGCTGGCTTTGACTGTGGTGTTTTTGGTGTCGTCGTGAGGAGTGCGGGGAGGTGTGTCGAGGGTGTCTGGCTGGGAGAGGCTTGGTCTGCTTCCTCCGGTGGGCCCGGGGACCACGGCCCCGCCTGGAGCTGCGCCCGAGGAGGAAACGCCGAGGGCGGTCTGACAGGACGCGGAAGCGGGGCGGGCTAAGCTAACTGCTAGCCCATGCAGACTGGCGGTGGCGACAGTCATCCTGGCTGGCGTTCGTTGCCTTGGACAGGGATTTTTTTTGTTTGTTTGCTGTGTGATCTTGTTTAGTTTGGATGTGTTAGCTTGATGTGTGTTTGTGGATGTGTTTTTGTCGTTGTGTTGTACTGCTGTGGGCTGGGGGAAATGGCACTTCGTTTCATTTCATGTACGCAAGTGCATGAAGTGAAACGACAAATAAAGGGTCCCTGATTCCTGACTATATGATTACTGTGTAGCAAATGTACTAATACCAGCGCTACTTCAGAGTACCACGAAAATATGATTATTATGTTGCAAATGTACTGCTGCTCTGTCATATTCTACTGCTGACACATGTTATTATGTAGCAAATGTATGACTACTACTTCATATAGTAGTACTGTAATATGGATACTCTGTAACGCCAGGTGGACACATTTGAACACTCTTCTCGGTTACTTTGTATAGAAGCAGCTGCCAAATGAATAACTGTCGATGTGAAGAGGTGACCGCTGATGGTATTTGGGGTGCGTGACTCCGCTTGTGAGCGTGCAGGTTCAAACCCCGATGTTCCTTTAAGAAAACGAGTGCTGGCTTGCGGCGGCCATCGCTGCTCTTGGCCAGGTGGTTCTCGTTGAACGGGAGGCCCGGCTCCTCCGGCCAGCGGGGGGGGGGGGCCTGACCGGAGGAAATTGGCTCGTCCGCACCGCGTTTATTGCTGGAGAGCGCTACCAGACAAAACAACGAGGGGAGGGGTGGGGGGGGGGTAGTGAGCAAGGCGGTGGCGGTGGGAAAGGTGGGTAGCGGAAACAGCTGCGGCCTACGCCGTACAGAAAAACAATGAGGGGCAACACTCTTTTCCCATTACGAGTGGCTCGGAAGTGGCAGTCGGCGGCGGGAGGTGGTTCTGGAGGAGCTCTTGTGTTGAAGTGGCTCTCCTCTCCTAATGAAGAGGATGGATGACACAGGAGCTCACAGCAAGGACCTCCTCCTCCTACCGGGACCTGCTGAGAGCGGAGAGGTGGCGTCGGACTGGAGGGCCACTTTGGTGCACAGTCACATTTTCCCATCTGAAGTTGTTTAATAAAGTGTCTCCCGACCTGACCCTTCTTTAAACAACACAAAGACAAACAGAGGGTGAGGGTGGCGGTGACGAGTTCCCTCCTCTTCTAAAGACAAACAGATTTCCATGTCTACCAGTGAACTCTACTGGAGTCTGGAAATTCACTTTGACTCAGATCACTCACCCCTCATCAGGAATCGGGGATCAGAAACACTTCATTTGTCGTTTCATTTCATGCGCTTGTGTACATGAAATGAAACGAAATATCGTTTCCCCCCAGCCCACAGCAGTGCAACACAAAGACAAGAACATCTAAGAACCCACATATCCAACTACAAAAATAAATCACTGTCTGAGAGAACAAACGCCAGCCAGGACGACTGTCAGAGCTGCCGGTCTGCATGGGCTAGCAGTTAGCTTAGCCTGCCCCGCTTCCCCGTCCTGTCAGACTGCCCTCAGTGTTTCCTCCTCAGGTGCAGCTCCAGGCAGGGCCGTGGTCCCTGGGGCCACTAGACGCAGCAGACCAGGTTTCCCACAGCCGATCCAACGCCAGCTCTCCCAGCCAGACACCCTCGACACACCTCCCCGCACTCCACAAGACGACACCAAAAACGCAGTCAACGCTAGGCGACGCCACCGCCAGACCGCTCTCGATGTTATCGGAACTGCCGGTCTGCATGGGCTAGCAGTTAGCTTAGCCTGCCCCGCTTCCACGTCCTGTCAGACCGCCCTCGGTGTCACCTCCTCGGACGCAGCTCCAGGTAGGGCTGAGGTCCCTGGGCCCACAGGACGCAGCAGACCAGGCTCTCCCAACCAATTCCGTGCCAGCTCTCCCAGCCCTCAAACGAAGATGTGGACAGACGTGGACAAAGACACTGCATGGACGGTCCTGGGTGAGGCCGCCGCAAACGTGAATTCGTGCCGCCATCTTCCCAAGATGGTCACATGCCGAGGGACTGTGGTAAAATTAAATCATGAGCCGTCATTGTGACGACAGGGTTGCAAAATTCCGTCACCGTTTATCTTTACCCGTCATACCGATACCATAGTTTGTGTAAATCTGGATCACACTACATTATCAGGCCTGCGCTCAACAAACATGGTACAAGTTAAGCAATGATTTAAAAATAAAGTAAAATGGGAATTATTCATCAGGGAACGGCACGTGTGCACGTCGGTAGGGTTGAATGTTCTTTTTGAAATGCTAGTAGCGTACTTACATAGATAACGCTTTATCAAAGATGGCTACTTGCATTTTTCTCCAAAAACTCCGCAAAGCCAGTTCCTTCTGTTGATTCGGTCAGAATGGCAGATGGGGCATCCGGGTCGCGTGGCGGTCTGTTCTGTTCCCTACCAACACTGGGATCAGCGGTTTGAATCCCAGTGTTGCCTCCGGCTCGGCCGGGGGTCCCTACAGACACAATTGGTCATGTCTGCAGGTGAGAAGCCGGATGTGGGTATGTGTCTGGTCGCTGCATCACCATGAACGGTCATGACGTCACCAGCGAGGCTCTGTTCACCCAGTTCACTAGAAGGGCGGGCATCCACAACCAGGGTTAGGGTCAGGTTTAGGGTTAGAGTCAGGGCTGGGGTCAGGGTCAGGGTGAGGGTCAGGGTTAGGGTTAGGGTGAGAGTGAGAGTGAGGGTTAGGTTCAGGGTTAGGGTTAGGGTCAGGGCTGGGTTAGAGTGAGGGTTAGGGTCAGCGTGAGGGTCAAGTTAAAGGTTAGGGTGAGGGTTAAGGTCAGGTCAGGGGTAGGGGGTTAGGGTCAGGGGTAGGGGGTTAGGGTCTGGGTTAAGGTTAAGGTCAGGGTCAAGTAAATAACTAAAATACTACCGTTATTTGATTAATTACAAAAAAGATGGCTTCCCCTGCTTACCTACTAGTGGGTGTCCGTGCATCAGGTGACCTGGGCAACCTGAGCCTTGTGGGCAACCTGAGCCTCGCTGGCAACCTGAGCCTTGTGGGCAACCTGAGCCTCGCTGGCGACCTGAGCCTTGTGGGCGACCTGAGCCTTGTGGGCGACCTGAGCCTCGCTGGCGACCTGAGCCTTGTGGGTGACCTGAGCCTCGTTGGCGACCTGAGCCTCGTTGGCGACCTGAGCCTCGCTGGCGACCTGAGCCTCGTGGGTGACCTGAGCCTTGTGGGCGACCTGAGCCTCGCTGGCGACCTGAGCCTTGTGGGCGATCTGAGCCTCGCTGGTGACCTGAGCCTTGTGGGCGACCTGAGCCTCGCTGGCGACCTGAGCCTTGTGGGCGACCTGAGCCTTGTGGGCAACCTGAGTCTTGGGGGCAACCTGAGCCTCGCGGGCGACCTGAGCCTTGTGGGCAACCTGAGCCTTGTGGGCAACCTGAGCCTCGCGGGCGACCTGAGCCTTGTGGGCAACCTGAGCCTCGCGGGCGACCTGAGCCTCGCTGGCGACCTGAGCCTTGTGGGCAACCTGAGCCTCGCTGGCGACCTGAGCCTTGTGGGTGACCTGAGCCTCATTGGCGACCTGAGCCTCGCTGGCGACCTGAGCCTTGTGGGTGACCTGAGCCTCGTTGGCGACCTGAGCCTCGCTGGCGACCTGAGCCTCGTGGGTGACCTGAGCCTTGTGGGCGACCTGAGCCTCGCTGGCGACCTGAGCCTTGTGGGCGACCTGAGCCTCGCTGGCGACCTGAGCCTTGTGGGCGACCTGAGCCTCGTTGGCGACCTGAGCCTCGCTGGCGACCTGAGCCTCGTGGGTGACCTGAGCCTTGTGGGCGACCTGAGCCTCGCTGGCGACCTGAGCCTTGTGGGCGACCTGAGCCTCGCTGGTGACCTGAGCCTTGTGGGCGACCTGAGCCTCGCTGGCGACCTGAGCCTTGTGGGCGACCTGAGCCTTGTGGGCAACCTGAGCCTTGGGGGCAACTTGAGCCTCGCTGGCAACCTGAGCCTTGTGGGCGACCTGAGCCTCACTGGCAACCTGAGCTTTGGGGGTGACCTGAGCCTTGTGGGCGACCTGAGCCTCGCTGGCGACCTGAGCCTCGCTGGCGAACTTAGCCTCGCTGGCGACCTGAGCCTCGCTGGCGACCTGAGCCTCACTGGCGAACTGAGCCTTGCTGGCGACCTGAGCCTTGTGGGCGACCTGACCCTCGCTGGCGACCTGAGCCTTGTGGGCGACCTGACCCTCGCTGGCGACCTGACCCTCGCTGGCGACCTGAGCCTCGCTGGCGAACTGAACCTTGCTGGCGACCTGAGCCTTGTGGGCGACCTGAGCCTTGTGGGCGACCTGACCCTCGCTGGCGACCTGAGCCTTGTGGGCGCCCTGAGCCTCGTTGGCGACCTGAGCCTTGTGGGCGACCTGAGCCTTGCTGGTGACGTCATGACCGGTCGTGGTGATGGTGGTATCTGGACACAGCAGCTCTCCACAGAGGTTAATGGAAAGGACCGGCGCATCACCTGCACGCTGCGCGTCGCGTGACAGCGTAATAGCGTGTCATCTGTACGCAGACCGGCGAGACCGGGCTCAAAACCAGTATGACAGCTGCCGTTCGAGCCTTTCGTGAGGTGGACTGCCTGGCCGGCTAACCAGGCCCGCTCCACAAGCCGGTAGCCCACGGCGGGGTGCCTGGTGTCGGCGCACGGCGCTAAACGGCGGCGTGTGATTAGAATGAAATGTCGGGACGCGGTGGCCGACGCAGTTATCTTCCAAATTACTGCCCATTAACGGTGCCCCCCCTCCCCCGCCTCCCCCACTCCCCCGCCCAATCCATCACGCAGCAGATGGGAGCAGAATTTAGGAAGCCGTGCATCCCTGACCCTCCCTTTACTCTGGATGTGGTGTGTGTGTGTGTGTGTGTGTGTGTGTGTGTGTGTGTGCGTGGTTTGTATGCATGCAGGCACACGTGTCTGGAATACTGTAACACACAACTGGCAAGTATCTGCATGTGTGTGTGTGTGTGTGTGTGTGTGTGTGTGCACGTGCATACTGGTGCTCCTGAGGGAGATGTTCAGCACCCCAGGCCACTGTCCCATTAAAAAGAGAGAGAGGGGGCGAGAGATGGATAGACAGAGCAAGAGACAGAGAGAGAGGGGGAGAGAGAGAGAGAGAGAGAGAGAGAGAGAGAGAGGGAGAGAGAGAGAGAGGCTCCTCATTTGGAAAGCAGTGGTCTGCTGAGCCCCATCAGCTGCCATCAGACAGACAGAGAGAGACAAACACACACACACACGCACACACACACACACACACACACACACACACACACACACACACACACGGACACACACACATGGAGGAAGGCCTCCTGCTGTTGCCGGGTTGCCCTGCTGAAATAATGGAGTCTCTATCTTGCCTTCATTTTCTAACGCTCTCCATCTTCCTCCAGCCCCCTGCCATCTTCTCCCGCTCACACACATTCCTCCCTGGATTCATCACTTCACTCCTCTTTTCTCCCATCCTTCCTTCCCCTCTGTGAGGACGACTCGTCGCCTACTACACCTACGTCACACTCTCAAATCTGACTCTCTCCCCCCCTTCTCTCTCTCTCTCTCCCCCTTTCTCTCACCACACACACACACACACACCCTTCCTCTTCCTCTATTCATTATCTCTGCGCTTTGTCTCCTTTCGTTCTTAATTCTTCTCCTCCTTTGTTTGTACTTTCATCCATCTCTTCACCCCCCACCCTCACCCCCCCCGCGCACGCACACACACACACACACACACACACACACACGCCATCCTGAAATCTTCCATCATGGAGCAGCTTACACCAGCTTCAGCCCCATATCTCTGCCATACCCCCCCCCGCGGTACGGCACTGCGTTATGGATCGGCCTATAAATAGAGGCAGCATGGGCGTCCTGTAAAAGCGTTTCATTACACAGAGACATCCACCAATCAACACAGCAGCCACGCTACATCTACTCACCGAAAGACAGACAGAAAGACAGAGGAGTGTTTTCTCCAGACGGGTAGTTGTCCCGGCTCTTCAGTAGTCTCTGCTCTTCAGTTGTCCCGGCTCCTCAGTAGTCTCTGCTCTTCAGTTGTCCCGGCTCCTCAGTAGTCTCTGCTCTTCAGTTGCCCCGGCTCTTCAGTTGTCCCGGCTCTTCAGTTGTCTCGGCTCTTCAGTTGTCCCAGCTCGTCAGTTGTCTCTGCTCTTCAGTCGTCCCGGCTCTTCAGTTGTCCCGGCTCTTCAGTTATCTCGGCTCTTCAGTTGTCCCGGCTCTTCAGTTGTCTCTGCTCTTCAGTTGTCTCTGCTCTTCAATTGTCCCGGCTCTTCAGTTGTCTCGGCTCTTCAGTTATCTCGGCTCTTCAGTTGTCCTGGCTCTTCAGTTGTCCCGGCTCTTCAGTTATCTCGGCTCTTCAGTTGTCTCTGCTCTTCAGTTGTCCCGGTTCTTCAGTTATCTCGGCTCTTCAGTTGTCCCGGCTCTTCAGTTGTCTCTGCTCTTCAGTTGTCTCTGCTCTTCAATTGTCCCGGCTCTTCAGTTGTCTCGGCTCTTCAGTTATCTCGGCTCTTCAGTTGTCCTGGCTCTTCAGTTGTCCCGGCTCTTCAGTTATCTCGGCTCTTCAGTTGTCTCTGCTCTTCAGTTGTCCCGGTTCTTCAGTTATCTCGGCTCTTCAGTTGTCCCGGCTCTTCAGTTGTCTCGGCTCTTCAGTTGTCTCGGCTCTTCAGTTGTCTCGGCTCTTCAGTTGTCTCGGCTCTTCAGTTATCTCGGCTCTTCAGTTGTCCCGGCTCTTCAGTTGTCTCGGCTCTTCAGTTGTCTCGGCTCTTCAGTTGTCCCGGCTCTTCAGTTGTCCCGGCTCTTCTCAGATGGAGGACGGAACACCGAGGGTGCACCGGGGAAGGCCGGGACACAGAGAACATCTGCTCCTGGCATGTGGTCACATGACCCGGCCGCCTCGCGCAGCATCCGACGTGTTGTCGTGTCTATTGTATTTTTCATTGACACGTGCGGGACTCGACTCCGCCGCCGGTGTTCTAACGCGTGAATTTACGGTTTGTTTTGCGAGCCTGTCAGCGCGGCACGGGGGAGGAGTTATGGCACCTGAGACACGGAGGCGTGGAGGAGCAGCAGAGGAGCAGGGCGAGATGAAGGAGAACAGATGGACGTGAAGACGAGGAGGGCAAAGAGTGCGGTTGTTTTCCCAAACTCTAAAATCTCTTCTGGATTACAGACACGCACACGCACGCACGCACGCGCGCGCGCGCGCGCACACACACGCACACACACACACACACACACACACAAATACAGGCTGTCTGGGCTCAGGATCACATGACAGACCCACATAAGAGGTACAGCTGGTGGAAGAATGGAAGAAAAGAGAAAGAAAGAGAAGGGGAGAGAAGGGGAGAGGGAGACAGAGAGGGGGAGAGGGAGAGAGAGAGGGAGAGAGAGACAGAGAGGGGGAGAGAGGGGGAGAGGGAGAGAGGGGGAGAGAGAGAGGGAGAGAGAGGAGGAGGGGGATCCCAGGATGTCATTTCTCTCTCTGTCAGCTCTCTGCCTCCCCCGACCACTCTTCCCCCCAAGATCTCCCCCCCATCCCCCCTACACACACACACACACACACACACACACACACACACACACACGAGAGGTGGACGCATCGCAGGGACAATTACCGGCTGACACTCCATCATGGGCGGCGCGACAGGAGCTGACGGCTCTCGTCCAAACAAATGATGGCGGGGGTCGAGGTTGTGGGGCTGCCTGCAGCCCGGCCCCACCACCGCTGCATTAGCAACACACACACACGCACACACACACACACACACACGCACACACACGCACATGCACACACACACACACGCACGCGCCGAAACATGTACATTAAACGAGTCTTCTCAACCAACCACCTCCTTAAGAAACACATTCATCAGCCTGTGTGTGTGTGTGTGTGTGTGTGTGTGTGTGTGTGTGTGTGTGTGCGTTAGGAGGGGGCGTGGCCTACCAGTCTGCCAACCCCCCTCCCCCACCCCACCCAGAGGTAAAAGAAGACTAGCTCTTCATCTTTGCAGGGAGCATGAACACACACCTGCAAGACACACACACACGCACGCACACAGACACACACACACACACACACACGCACGCACACACGCCTCCCCATTCACAATTAATCAGATAATGGGGTTAAAGAGCTGAATTTTATTTTAAATGTCAGTGAGGCGAAAGAAAGAAAGAAAGAACGAAGGAAAGAAAGAATGAAAGAATGAAGAAAAGAAAGAAAGAATGAAGGAAAGAAAGAAAGAAAGAATGAAAGAATGAAGAAAAGAAAGGAAGAATGAAGGAAAGAAAGAAAGAAAGAAAGAATGAAGGAAAGAAAGAAAGAAAGAAGGAAAGAATGAAGAAAAGACAGAAAGAAGGAAAGAATGAAGAAAAGAAAGAAAGAATGAAGGAAAGAAAGAAAAAGAATGAAAGAATGAAGAAAAGAAAGAAAGAAGGAAAGAATGAAGAAAAGACGGAAAGAATGAAAGAATGAAGAAAAGAAAGAAAGAATGAAAGAATGAAAGAAGGAAAGAATGAAGAAAAGAAAGAAAGAATGAAGGAAAGAAAGAAAGAATGAAGAAAAGAAAGAAAGAATGAATGAAAGAATGAAGAAAAGAAAGGAAGAATGAAGGAAAGAAAGAAAGAAAGAATGAAGGAAAGAAAGAAAGAATGAAGGAAGGAAAGAAAGAAAGAAAAAGAAAGAAAGAAAGAAAGAAAGAAAGGACGAAAAGGAGGAAAGAAGGGAGGAAAGATGACAGGAGTGATGAGCGCAGCGACACGGCCGCGCATCAATTAACCTGACGTCTTCACGACGCTGCGCCGGAGAAGATTACCTTGGCCGGGGGCAAGACCGACACACACACACACACACACACACACACACACACACACACACACACACACACACACACAGACACACACACACACACACACACACACAGACACACACACACACACAGACACACACACACACAGACACACACACACACAGACACACACACACACAGACACACACACAGACACACACACACACACACACACACAGACACACACACACACACACACACACACACACACACAGACAGACACACACACACAGACACACACACACACACACGCACACACACACACACACACACACACACACACACACACACACACAGGCAGGCACTGGCTGCTCTAAGTATAGCTTGATAAAGTAGGCCAATCGCTAATACTGGGAGGGAGGGAGGGGAAAGGGGGACAGCCTTCCTTTTTTATCTTTCTCCCTTGTTCGCTCTTCAAGCGGATCCTGCAGCTCCGAGGAGGAAGAAGGAGGTCACCGGGAAGGACCCGGAGCGGGCGGCCAGGAGGAAGAAGGAGGTCACCGGGAAGGACCCGGAGCGGGCGGCCAGGAGGAAGAAGGAGGTCACCGGGAAGGACCCGGAGCGGGCGGCCGGGAGGAAGAAGGAGGTCACCGGGAAGGACCCGGAGCGGGCGGCCAGGAAGAAGAAGGAGGTCACCGGGAAGGACCCGGAGCGGGCGGCCAGGAGGAAGAAGGAGGTCACCGGGAAGGACCCGGAGCGGGCGGCCAGGAGGAAGAAGGAGGTCACCGGGAAGGACCCGGAGCGGGCGGCCAGGAGGAAGAAGGAGGTCACCGGGAAGGACCCGGAGCGGGCGGCCAGGAAGAAGAAGGAGGTCACCGGGAAGGACCCGGAGCGGGCGGCCAGGAGGAAGAAGGAGGTCACCGGGAAGGACCCGGAGCGGGCGGCCAGGAGGAAGGAGGAGGTCACCGGGAAGGACCCGGAGCGGGCGGCCAGGAGGAAGGAGGAGGTCACCGGGAAGGACCCGGAGCGGGTGGCCAGGAGGAAGAAGGAGGTCACCGGGAAGGACCCGGAGCGGGCAGCCAGGAGGATGAAGGAGGTCACCGGGAAGGACCCGGAGCGGGCGGCCGGGAGGAAGAAGGAGGTCACCGCGAAGGACCCGGAGCGGGCGGCCGGGAGGAAGAAGGAGGTCACCGGGAAGGACCCGGAGCGGGCGGCCAGGAGGAAGAAGGAGGTCACCGGGAAGGACCCGGAGCGGGTGGCCCCTCAGGCCGATTAATAAAGACCGCCTGCGACCGCCACATGAAGAGGGCCGACAAGACAACAGAGAGAGAGAGAGAGACGCAGAGAGAGAGGGAGAGAGAGGGGGGGGACGGGGGAGAGATAGAGAGACAGACAGAGAGAGAGGAGGAGAGGGACAGAGGGAGAGAGAAGAGGGAGAGGGGGGAGATCAAACGCCTCACCGATGCTGATTAAATACCTCAACAAAACAAAACAAAATAACTTGCAACGACACACTCGCAGAGGGAGGGAGAAAAGAAGAGGGATAGAAGGAGGGAAGGAGGGAAGGAGAGAAGGAGGGAAGGGGACGGAGGGAAGGAGGGAAGGAGGGAAGGAGAGAAGGAGGGAAGGGGACGGAGGGAGCACCGGGAGAGAAAGACAAAAGAGAAAAGGTAAACCCTGAAACATCCATCAGAGGCGGCGTAGCAGCCGTGTGTCTGAGAGGCTGCAGCCTCCACCCTGCACCCTTCCACACCGGCCCTGCACCCTTCCACACCCGCCCTGCACCCTTCCACACCGGTCCTGCACCCTTCCACACCCGTCCTGCACCCTTCCACACCCACCCTGCACCCTTCCATACCAGTCCTGCACCCTTCCACACCAGCCCTGCACCCTTCCACACAAGTCCTGCACCCTTCCACACCCACCCTGCACCCTTCCACACCAGTCCTGCACCCTTCCATACCAGTCCTGCACCCTTCCAACCAGTCCTGCACCCTTCCACACCGGTCCTGCACCCTTCCATACCGGTCCTGCACCCTTCCACACCCACCCTGCACCCTTCCACACCAGTCCTGCACCCTTCCAACCAGTCCTGCACCCTTCCACACCAGTCCTGCACCCTTCCACACCAGTCCTGCACCCTTCCACACCAGTCCTGCACCCTTCCAACCAGTCCTGCACCCTTCCACACCAGCCCTGCACCCTTCCACACCAGCCCTGCACCCTTCCACACCAGTCCTGCACCCTTCCACACCAGCCCTGCACCCTTCCACACCAGTCCTGCACCCTTCCACACCAGTCCTGCACCCTCCACACCAGCCCTGCACCCTTCCACACCAGTCCTGCACCCTCCACACCAGCCCTGCACCCTTCCACACCCACCCTGCACCCTTCCACACCAATCCTGCACCCTTCCACACCAGCCCTGCACCCTTCCACACCAGTCCTGCACCCTTCCACACCCACCCTGCACCCTTCCATACCAGTCCTGCACCCTTCCACACCACTCCTGCACCCTTCCACACCACTCCTGCACCCTTCCACACCAGCCCTGCACCCTTCCACACCAGTCCTGCACCCTTCCATACCAGTCCTGCACCCTTCCACACCAGTCCTGCACCCTTCCACACCCGCCCTGCACCCTTCCACACCACTCCTGCACCCTTCCACACCAGTCCTGCGTGTGCGCGCGTGAAAAGAAAAACCAGCGGCCTGTTCCTGGTTGAACGAGACCTCCTTCACTAGATATAGTCCCGTCGATTGTCTCCCCCCCCCCCGCTGGCTCTCTCCCTCTCTCTCCCTCTCTCTCTCTCTCCCTCTCTCTCTCTCCCAGACTGTCATGTGATCCTCTCGCGCCCTCCCCCCTTCATTATCACATTCTTTTCATTCATATTGCTGACATTCCCTCCGCTGGCACTGCCGCTTGATGAATGTGTGCACCGCCCCCGCCCATCACCTCTCTTCACCCTCCCTCCCCCTCCCTCCCTCCCTCCCTCTCTTCCCCCCTTTCCTCTGACTCTTGCTTTCCCTCTCACTCTCTCTCCCCCATTCTCTGTCCATCTCTTTCCCCCTCCCTCCGCTGCCTGACACCTTAACTAAATAAAGGTGGTTTTGTGTGTGCGCGCGCAAGCGCGTGCTTATGCGTGTGTACATGTGTGCGTTTGTGTGTGTGTGCGGTATGGTTATGGTGTGTGTGTGTGTGTGTGTGTGTGTGTATGGTATGGTGTGTGTGTGTGTGTGGTTGTGTGTATGGTATGGTGTGTGTGTGTGTGTATATGGTATTGTGTGTGTATGTGTATTGTATGGTGTGTGTGGTTGTGTGTATGGTGTGTGTGGTTGTGTGTATGGTGTGTGTGTATGGTATGGTGTGTGTGTGTGTGGGGGGGGTAAAATGGGAAAACATGAAAGGAAAATAGGGGAGTCATGCGTCATGAAGGAAAGGCCCTCGAGAGCACTTTCAATCAATATTCCGTGCACAGGCCTCGCTCTCCCTCCCTCCCTCTCTCTCTCTCTCTCTCTCTCTCTCTCTCTGTCTCTCTCTCTCTCCCTCTGTGTGTGTGTGTGTGTCTCTCTCTCTCTCCCTCTCTCTGTGTGTGTGTCTCTCTCTCTCTCTCTGTGTGTGTCTCTCTCTCTCTCCCTCTCTCTGTGTCTCTCTCTCTCCCTCTCTGTGTGTGTGTGTGTGTCTCTCTCTCTCCCTCCCTCCCTCTCTGTGTGTGTGTGAGTGTGTGTCTCTCTCTGTCTCTCTCTCTCTCTCCCTCTCTGTGTCTCTCTCTCTCTCTCTCTCTCTCTCTCTCGCTTTCTCCCCCTCTTTCTGTCTCTCCCTCCCTCTCTCTGTCTCCCTCTCTCTCCCCCTCTTTCTGTCTCTCTCCCTGTCTCTCTCTCTCTCTCACTCACTCTCTCTCTCACTCTCTCTGTGTGTGTGTCTCTCTCTCTCTCTCTCTTTCTCTCTATCTCTATATCTCTCTCTCTGTCTCTCTGTCTGTGTGTGTGTGTGTCTCTGCCTCTCTCTCTCTCTCTCTGTCTCTCTCTCTCTCTCTCTCTGTCTCTCTCTCTCTCCCTCTGTGTGTGTGTGTGTGTCTCTCTCTCTCTCCCTCTCTCTCTCTCTCTCTGTCTCTCTCTCTCTCAGAAAGAAGAAGATGGACAGCTCAGTAGACAGTAGCCTCCCTCTTAATGGCGGGACATAACAGGTCCAGCAGGAGGACGCGGCGTCCCCCGGAAGCTGGCGGGTGGAGCACATCACATGACCACAGCACCGGCCGGCATTACGCTCCAAGTCACGCGGCAGGTGCTTCCAAATCGACAGCGACTTCCGGTTATAATCAGTCACTCCACTCCGCCATCAACCTCCCGCACAACCCTGAATGAAAGCGTGGTGACAGACGGAGGGGCAGCACTGAGAACAAGGCTTATTGCCCCCCCGGGGTAACAACAACCAGCTGGGAACTGGAAAATATCGAGGTGATCCAAGATGGTGGCAAGAGAGAGACGGATGCCGCATGCTGATGCTAACAAAATAATCTCTCTCCTGTCTCATCAGCCGCCTCTCAGGGGGTCGGGTCGCGGTGGGGGCAAGCTAAGTAGGGCACTCCAGTTGGACAGCCACCACTATGTGGACCCACCACCCGCGGGAATGAGCATTGGGGTAGGGTGCAATGCAGGCCGGGTGGCAGGAAAAGGCGGGGGACCGGGGCATGCCGACTTCCAGTATCGCAGACTGGTCCAGGAGGACCAACTGGGAGGAGACCCCGGGGTAGACCCAGAGCTCGCTGGAGGGACTACTAGTGCACTTGGCCTGGGAACGCCTTGGAATCCCCCAGGAGGGGCTGGAGGGCGTTGCTGGGGAGAGGGACGTCTGGAGTGCCCGGGTCCCGGCTGTGGCGGTTCCTGGGTCGCTCCCCGAATTCGCTACATTGGTGTCAGAAGTGGGACGGTGAGACCGCGAGGCCATCGGAAGAACGGGCGACCAGAGGCGTGAGGGAGCTGGTATGCTCGAAGGAGGGATGGGGGTGGGGGTGGAGTAGTGTAACGACCAAGGATAACTGGACTCGTCAGGCCTTGGCTAACGGATCAGACCCTTTAGTCAACTGGTTAACGTAGTCGCCCGTGGTGCGGGAAACCCGGGTTCGCGTCCCGGCTGCCCCCTGAGTTCGCTACAGCATATTTCATCATTCTCTTACGGCGCACCTCATAGTTTGATCCCCGCTTTTTGACGAGCAAGCTAACAGGCTGAAGGCAAGTGTGCAGACCGGCTAACGTTTGTTTGCTAACTGACCCTCGCAGTTTGTAAACAAAGCGAAAACCTGCTGCACGTTCTCTTGTTCTTCATTCTGCCGCTGAAGGTGAGATACTCAGGACGTTGGAAATACGAGCTTCCCGCATACATGGAGGCAGGGTTATCTACGTCACATCCTCTGACAAGTTTCCCTCAACTGAAGGAGACGTGGAATGGGACTCGGTGCATTAACGTGGCGCTGCGGAACTTCCGGGTGTGTCGGTTTGCATTGGAACTTCCGGTGCAACCGGATGCTTACGTCCGACTGAATCGTTAGCTAGCTGCTAACTTATCCGTCCGAAATCTTAATTTCGTCCGACGAATCAATGAATCAGACAGGGCAAAAGGGGGCGTTCAAGTATCAGCGCCGTGAACCGGGCTGCACCGAGCACTGCTGTGGGCCACGGTGTGCGGATTCGGCCCGCTGTAATTCTCTTTCAAGTTTCCATTCATCCCCTAGCACAGTGTTTCTCAACCCAGTCCTCAAGGACCCCCTATCCTGCATATTTTCTTTGCAACCCTGAATAGGTACCTGTTTGTAGTTATTCAACCAATCAGCAATGAATTTTGTCAGATGTTGCACACCTTGCATAATTAAGTGCTGCGAGATGATTGGTCGAGTAAGTACAAGCAGGGCTACCTATGCAGGGTTACAATGAAAATCTGCAGGATAGGGGGGTTCCTTGAGGACTGGGTTGAGAAACACTGCCCTAGTAGCTGCGAGGACAGGGCTAAGTGGCTAGCGAAGATTCGGAGGGATGCTTGTACCGTCACCAAGAGCACAAAAGTGTGTAGTCGGCATGCTGAACCGGGTGATTTCGCTGTGCCAGCTACAGGTGAGTCAAGGAGGCTCCAGAAAGGAGCGGTCCCCACACTCTTTGCGTGGAATGAGTACTCCGAACCCGCACCCAGGCTAGGTGTGTGGGAGCGCCGGGAGCGTCCTGCTGTCGCCCCTCTGCCAGCTCTGGGCTCCTCTGATAATGAGATGGAGGTCAGCGGCTGACTGCAGGAGCAGGACTACTGCGTGGCTCCGAATCCTGCCGCTTTGGATGATGCCCTGGCCCACAACCAGTCCATAAGGACACAAATAGAAGTGCTCCAGAAACCACCAGAGACCACCCAGCTACAGAGGACATTCGGTTTTACACCAGGTATGTCTGACTTGTACCATTTCATTTAATCGCCCCTGTCAAACTAACTCACCTGTTCAGTCTCTCCACCCCCCCCCCCACCACCACGCCTCTCTCACACACACCCACATGTAGTAGACTGCAATAAGTACTGGGCTATACTTCCACAACTGTACAGAAGACACAAGGTGAAACTACCATGCCGTGCATTATGGCTTGTGTTCCACGTTATCCAAAGGTGTTGAGTCAAGTGCAACAGGACTTGGTATATACCAAGTCAAGTGCAACAGGACTTGGTATATATAACCAAGTCCAGTTGCACTTGATTCACCTCCTTTGGATAACCACAACCTGGATGGATGAGAACATTCACAGACACCTTGTGTTCTACGGTTTGCCACCTATGAGCATTTCGTGTGCTTCTGGCGCTTGATCGAGCCGTCTACCTCCACAGTTGTTAGGGTCACCCGGGCTAAGGTGAGGGTCACCCGGGCTTAGGTGAGGGTCACCCGGGCTAAGGTGAGGGTCACCCGGGCTTAGGTGAGAGTCAACCGGGCTAAGGTGAGGGTCACCCGGGCTTAGGTGAGGGTCACCCGGGCTTAGGTGAGGGTCACCCGGGCTAAAGTGAGGGTCACCCGGGCTTAGGTGAGGGTCACCCGGGCTTAGGTGAGAGTCAACCGGGCTAAGGTGAGGGTCACCCGGGCTAAAGTGGGCTAAGGTGAGGGTCACCCGGGCTTAGGTGAGAGTCACCCGGGCTAAGGTGAGGGTCACCCGGGCTTAGGTGAGAGTCAACCGGGCTAAGGTGAGGGTCACCCGGGCTAAGGTGAGGGTCACCCGGGCTAAAGTGAGGGTCACCCGGGCTTAGGTGAGGGTCACCAGGGCTAAAGTGAGGGTCACCCGGGCTTAGGTGAGAGTCAACCGGGCTTAGGTGAGGGTCACCAGGGCTAAGGTGAGGGTCACCCGGGCTAAGGTGAGGGTCACTCGGGCTAAGGTGAGGGTCAACCGGGCTAAGGTGAGGGTCACCCGGGCTAAGGTGAGGGTCACCCGGGCTAAAGTGAGGGTCACCCGGGCTAAGGTGAGGGTCACCCGGGCTTAGGTGAGGGTCACCCGGGCTAAGGTGAGGGTCACCCGGGCAAAGGTGAGAGTCACCCGGGCTAAGGTGAGAGTCAACCGGGTTAAGGTGAGAGTCACCCGGGCTTAGGTGAGAGTCACCCGGGCTTAGGTGAGGGTCACCCGGGCAAAGGTGAGAGTCACCCGGGCTTAGGTGAGAGTCAACCGGGTTAAGGTGAGGGTCACCCGGGCTAAGGTGAGGGTCACCCGGGCTAAAGTGAGGGTCACCCGGGCTAAGGTGAGGGAGGTCCTGCAAACAGCGAGTGTAAAGCAAAGCCATCTCTTCTCTCAACAAACCAGACCGGAAGTTCCTGTGCAAGTACCTCGGAAGGCGAACGACGCCATCTTACGCACCCAGGCTATTATGAGGATGAGCGGACGGACGGACAGGAGGGCGTAATGGTGGACGTAACTTGGTATGCACAACTTGAAACTTGTCACCGTGTGCTGGTGGGTGCGGGGGAAAGTGTGTGGACGGTTGTGTGCGTGTTGTTGACATGTACCCGCGGTAAATCTGGCAGGCGTCGCGAAAAATACGCCACTGTCAACGGCACGCGCCAACCAACAGGAAGCTGGCGTGGCCGCTGCAGTAGGAACCGGAAGTCAGTGCACTACAGTTACGCACAGAGCCGATTTAGGAAGAACTGGATCGAAGAGGAAGCTGCGCACGTGTGCGCACGGATTTAGACGGCACCTTTCCGGCCTACAGCCGACATTCAGCCGCCCCGGGTGACTCGGCCGCCGCCGCCACCCGGGGCTGGTCAGGGGTACGGCGGGCTGGAAAACCAACCAGTATGAAAGGCTGCAGAAACGAAAGGACCCGTGCTGCTTCATCCACAGGGCGCTCAGCGGGCGCTCTTCAAGTCAGCCCCCCCAGCCCCCCCCCCCGGCCCCCCCATCCCCCCGCCCCCATCCCAGCGTGTTCCTGTTTTTAACTTCCTGTTTTCTCTTCTCGCGCCTTGCTAGTCCTCACACTGGTGCGGCGCGCCCCACGCCGGCGGGAAACAACACGCTTTGAACCGCCGCGGAGAAGTGGAAACACACACACACACACACACACACACACACGGTCACAATGACACGCAGCAACAAGCGTGGACACACTCATACACACACTCATACACACACACACACACACACACATACACACACATACACACACACACATACTACATACACACACACATACAACAAAGATACATATACACATACTACATACACACATATATACACACATACTACATACATACACAAACATACTACATACACACATACACACACATACGTGTGTTTGTGAGAGAGAAAAACTGTGAGAAAGTGTGTGTGTGTGAGAGAAAGTGAGTATATGTGTGTGTGTGTGTGTGTGTGTGCGTGAGAGAGAGAGAAAGTGCGTATGTGTGTGTTTGTGTGTGAGAGAAAATGTGTATGTGTGTGTGTGTGTGTGTGTGTGTGTGAGAGAGAAAGTGCGTCTGTGTGTGTGTGTGTATGTGAGAGAGAGAGAAAGTGTGTATGTGTGTGTTTGTGTGTGAGAGAAAGTGTGTATGTGTGTGTGTGTGTGTGTGTGTGAGAGAAAGTGAGTATATGTGTGTGTGTGTGTGTGTGTGTGTGTGTGAGAGAGAGAGAAAGTGCGTATGTGTGTGTTTGTGTGTGTGTGAGAGAGAGAAAGTGAGTATATGTGTGTGTGTGTGTGTGTGTGTCTGTGTGAGAGAGAGAGAGAGAAAGTGCGTATGTGTGTGTTTGTGTGTGTGTATGTCAGAGAGAAAGTGACAAAGTGTGTACGTATGTGTGCGAGTGTACACATGTGAATGTGTGTGTCTAAGCCTGCCAGGCTGGTCAGACTGGGGCAGGTGGTGGTGGTGGGGTCGGGGGTCGTGTATGTGTGTGTGTGTGGGGGGGGGGGTCCAGGCTGACTGACCCACAGAGGAAGACAAATGGCCGTCACGGGGGGCCGACGGCTGACATTTAGGTTTCATGTGGTAATGGACGCTGACCTGCCGGGGTCAGCCCCCCACCCCTCAGTGTGGCAGCACAGAGGTGGGGGGGGGGATTCCTGCACATGGCCCCCGCCTCGTAACCTGACACTAACCAAACACAACCGTGCTATCACACACACACACACACACACACACACACACACACACACACACACACACACACACACACACACACACACGACAGCTTAGTGGAGCATCCCGCATTCCTCAGGTTGAACCACCTACGTGGAAGGCAGACAGAATGACTGTGTGTGTGTGTGTGTGTGTGTGTGTGTGTGTGTGTGTGTGTGTGTGTGTGTGTGTGATGTTTATATCTAGCCATCTCTGGTGTAGTCCGTCTGCATGCGTACCTAATTCTGTGTACAAACTTGTTACCGGTGCAATATCCCCGGTGGATTATGGCGGGGAGAAAGTCATACACACATTTAAAAACCTTCTGACTCACAACACACACACAACACACACACAACACACCGAGTCAAACCTCGTTTGGGAGAATTTGCATGTAAACATAAAAGTACCAGTCTAATTAATAAAAACAGACTGGTTCTGGTTGAAATGCGCTGGCATGGTTTGTGGTACCGGTGGTTTGGGTCCAGGTGGGCCAGCAGGTAGCGGTGCTGGTGGTCAGTGGTTGTTGTGGGTCGGGGAGGCCCTGTGTGCGCTGAGCCGGGCCCCAGACTCACAGGGCGGCTTTATAAACGGTTTGTGACAGCTCTGTGGTAATGATGCAGCCCGGGCCTCTGCTGCTGCAAGTGGCATGCTTAGTCAACTGAGACACACACACACACACACACACACACACACACACACACACACACACACACCGACACACACACACACACACACACACACACACACACACACACACACACACACACAGGCAGCCTCCTCGATGCCTAATGAGACCACTGGGAGACAGTAGACAGAGAGAGGAGAGAGAGGGAACGAGAGGGAGGAGAGAGAGAGGAGAGAGGAGAGCGAAGCAGTAAAAGAGGCGCATGAGGGAGAGACAGAATGGAGAGGATGAGGTAAAAGAATAGAGGGGGTGTAAGGGAGGGGTGGTGCAAAAGAAAAAACAGACGGGGGGAAAAAAGAAGAAAGACAAGGAGGCAAGAGAGAAATCAAAAGTGAAAAAGGAGAAAGGAAAAAATAAAGACAGAGACAGGTGCAGAGAAAGAAACAGAGGTAGAGAGAGAGAAACGTGAGCTAGAAATCCCAAAAGACTACCACATTCTGGTTCAGTTCTACAGGGCCATCATACAGACCACATTCTGGTTCAGTTCTACAGGGTTATCATACAGACCGCATTCTGGTTCAGTTCTACAGGGCTATCATACAGACCGCATTCTGGTTCAGTTCTACAGGGTTATCATAGAGAGCATATTCTGGTTCAGTTCTACAGGGTTCTCATACAGACCACATTCTGGTTCAGTTCTACAGGGCTATCATAGAGACCACATTCCGGTTCAGTTCTACAGGGCTATCACCGAGATCACATTCTGGTTCAGTTCTACAGGGCTATCATTGAGAGCACATTCTGGTTCAGTTCTACAGGGCTATCGTTGAGACCACATTCTGGTTCAGTTCTACAGGGTTATCATAGAGACCACATTCCGGTTCAGTTCTACAGGGTTATCATTGAGAGCACATTCCAGTTCAGTTCTACTGGGCTATCATAGAGAGCACATTCCGGTTCAGTTCTACTGGGCTATCATAGAGACCACATTCCGGTTCAGTTCTACAGGGCTATCACAGAGACCACATTCCGGTTCAGTTCTACAGGGCTATCATAGAGACCACATTCTGGTTCAGTTCTACAGGGCTATCATAGAGACCACATTCCGGTTCAGTTCTACAGGGTTATCATTGAGAGCACATTCCAGTTCAGTTCTACTGGGCTATCATAGAGAGCACATTCCGGTTCAGTTCTACTGGGCTATCATAGAGACCACATTCCGGTTCAGTTCTACAGGGCTATCACAGAGACCACATTCCGGTTCAGTTCTACAGGGCTATCATAGAGACCACATTCTGGTTCAGTTCTACAGGGCTATCATAGAGACCACATTCCGGTTCAGTTCTACAGGGCTATCATAGAGACCACATTCCGGTTCAGTTCTACAGGGCTATCATAGAGACCACATTCCGGTTCAGCTCTACAGGGCTATCATAGAGACCACATTCCGGTTCAGTTCTACAGGGCTATCATAGAGAGCATCCTGAGCTCATCCATCACTGTCTGGCACCACTCTGTGTCTGCTCGCTTTAAGGCCAAGCTAAAGAGGCTCATCGGTTGCCACCTGCCCTCTATGGAGGACCTTCACAGCTCCAGAGGCAGGAACTCGTACAGGGAAGATTGTGGCTGGTCCCTCCCATCCAGCCCACAGCCTGTTCATAAGACTGCCTTCCGGACGGCGGTGCAGGTTGATCAAGACTTGATCAAGTTTGTGTGTGAGAGAGAGACATGTTGGTGTGTGTGTGAGACAGATTTGTGTGTGAGTGAGTGAGAGAGAGAGAGAGAGAGAGAGAGAGAGAGAGAGAGAGAGAGAGAGAGAGAGAGAGAGAGAGAGAGACACGTGTGTGCATGTGTGAGACTTGGAATACTGCCAAAGAGCCGAGAGGTGGTATGGAATGTGTGTGTGTTTGGATCAGAATGAGAGAGAGAGAGAGAGAGAGAGAGAGAGAGACACTTCCTTAGGAAAAGTTCCTTCCAGCTCATACTCTTCGTTATGAAACACAATGTCCTGAGCAAAAGCCGAATTGGATTCATACCAAATCGTCGCGCATCAGACCATATTTACAACCTACACACCCTGCTCGACAAATCTGTTTATCACAATAAGAACCAAACATTTGCATGTTACATTGACCTCAGAACAGCATTTCATTCAATATGGCACATTGGTTTATTTTACGAACTACTTCAAAGTGGTAAAACGTACGACTTAATAAAACTCATGTATACGAACAACATGTGCAGCATCAAGACTGGACGCGAGAGAGAACGTCATTTGTTTCTGAAGAATGTGGGGTGAGACAAGGCTGCCGTTTGTCACCTGCCCTGTTCAACAGGGCAGGTGACAAATGAACTAGCCATCATTTCAAATGAACTGGCCACCATGTTGGAACAGTCCACAGCACCTGGTCTGACACGTCACAACTCGGAGATCAAATCCCTGCCGTACGCAGATGATTTAATCCTGTTAGGTCCAACAAAAGACGGACTTCAACAGAATCTGAACATACCTGAATGTTACGGTCAGACCTGGACCCTGGCAACTAACAACAAGAAGACCACAACAATGATGTTTCAAAAAAGATCCGGATGTCAGGGAAACAAATATCCCTTTACAACTGGAACACATATATAATAGAAAACTGTTTGGAATATAATTATTTAGGCTTGAAAATAAGTTCCCCTGGAAATTTCAACCCAGCAGTCAAGGAACTGAGGGAGAAAGCACGCAGGGGCATTCTGCACAACCAGAAGGCAAATTCGCATCCAGATTCCAATTCTAATTTGGCTCAAATTACTTCAATCAATCGTAGAAGCCATTCTGCTCTAAGGAAGTGAAGTGTGGGGCCCGCAAACAAACCCAAACTTTGAACAATGGGAAAAACAGCCGACTGGAAATGCACACGCTGGGTTTTGTAAACGCATCCCGCAGGTGCACAGGACAGCAACTAATAACGCCTGCAGAGCTGAACTGGGCCAATACCCATTATCACTGAAAATACAAAAACGATCAATTAAATATTGGCTTCGTCTGAAAGAAAGTGACCCCCCCACCCCCACTCCTACCACCACAAAGCCCAGCAGAGCCAAAAGGTGAGCAAAGACAAAGGTCACCTCACTCAGCTGGTCCTGACCCCCTGTTCCAGTCCAAGCAGAGTTCTGCCTCAGGACCACTCTGAGACCAGGACTATCAGAGTCAACCAAACTATAACACAACAGAAACTAAATTATCTCACCTATTGGAACACAAAATCACACACACGCACACACACACAAAGTAATATTCAGTGCTATCTGGGCCCTAAAAAGACAGCACACTGGGGCAACCGACCTGAGCACAGTGACTGACGTTAAACACAGACACACACGCGTGAACACAGTACAGACTGAGTGCTCATAGCCTGGCCATAGAAAGAAAGAGGCAGATATCAGAAAACATGGCTGGCAAAAGAGCAGCGACTGTGCCAGCAGTGTGGAGGAAGTGCTGCAGAGACACAGCAGCACTTCCTCACACAAGCGCCCAACGTTTCCACTTACCAGCGAACGATTTCCCCCAACATCCTGCAATGAACACCCACGATTCATCAAATCAGATCACGAGAAATCATACCGGGGGGACGGAAAGACACTCGTGTTCTCGCAGGGCAGCTTATCTCTGCCTGCCACCGACATGACGGGTCCAGCCTGACCTGCTGATCCACACCAGGCCTCACTTCTAAGTTACCTTCTTTTATTTATGTCCGTCCATCCATTATCCAAACCCCTTATCCTGCTCTCAGGGTGGCGGGGATACTGGAGCCTATCCCAGCAGCCACTGGGCTGCAGGCGGGGAGACACCCTGGACAGGCCGCCACGCCATCACAGAGGGCCCACACACACACACACACACACACACGGCTGAGTCACCTGACCTACATGTCTTTGGACTGCGGGAGGAAACCGGAGCACCCGGAGGAAACCCACACAGACACGGGGAGAACATGCAAACTCAGAGGACGACCCGGGACGACCCCCGAGGCCGGGCTACCCCGGGGCTCGAACCCAGGGCCTTCTTCCTGTGAGGCGCCCGCGCTAACCACCGTGCCAACGTTTTACCGATGTATTGTGCGTCTACTATCGTACCGTCCTCGTCCTGTGTGTGTGTTTGCTATTTGTACAATACGTCGGCCATGCTGCGGTTCGCTATGGCCGTGCCAAGAAAGCAATCTGACTTCGAGACATGCAGACGCTGGAAAGAGAGAGCGGGAGGAGCAGAGAGGGGAAGGAGGGGGAGGAGGGCACACGTAGAGTGAGGTAAGAATCAGTAGGCAGGTTTCCACTCGCTTTGTCAGGTGCGTTTTCACGGAACTTTCCTGAAGCTGCGGCAGAAACGACGCCACTCGCCGCCGTTTGCATCAGCGGGGCTCAGGTGACTTGACAGCCTGACGCGTCCCGCATCACCCCCACACAGACGGACCGGCTCACGGCGAGAAACGGTGGTCACGTGACTCAAATCCTCATCACACCTCGTTTCTAATCAGGCGAGAGCGTTTCCGTCTGCCCTTTAGGCGCGCGGACTCTGGAAAGCACCTCCGGCGAGTGCGTCGACTTCTTCACCGTTCGCGTTTGACGTTGCTTCACCAAATCCTGTTTCCATCCAGGCCTCTCCGCCTCCAACCGTCGACTTTCACGAAAACTGGCTAAGCGGAAACCCCCCTAGCGTCTCCACTGGGTCATATGGGAGGAGGAGGAGGAGGAGGAGGAGGAGGAGGAGGAGGAGGAGGTGAGAGGTAAGAGGAGGAGGACGGCGTGGAAATGCTGAGAAGGCTGAGGAGGTGACGAGGAAGAGGAGACGGTGATGAGGAAGAGGAGGAGGAAAAAAATAGCAGGTGACAGCAATAAAGTGCCAAAACTACTCTGTCCCCCCCCACACACACACATCAACACACACACACATAAACACACACACATCAACACACATACACATACACACACAAACACACACACACATACACACGCACACACACACACACACACCACTCTTTGAAGTCCTCTGTTCATCCAGGCAGGTACACATCACATGTTTAAGAGGATGGTGTGTGTCTGTGTGTACGTGTGTGTGTGTGCGTGTGCGTGTGTGCGTGTCTGTGTGTGTGTGTGTAGGGAGGTTTTGAGGCTGTCAGTGCTAGTGAGTAAATAACTCACAGTCCAAACTGGGAAAAGGCTTAAGAGGTGGAGAGACGGGGAATGTGGAGAGACAGACACCGCCGGGCCTCTGGTTTTCCTCACAGGAGAGAGGGAGGGTGGTGGGGGAGGCGGGGAGGGGGGGGGGGGGGAGGAGAATGAGGACATGAAATATTAACAGTGCGCTCCAGCCCTGCTGTCTGACAGAAGCACATCGAGCAGCCCGGCGTGTTTGGACTACACAGCTTAGGACGGCCCTGTGGCGACTGGCGTGTCAACACGGGACACGTCAGCTACGCATGTCGCCATGGTGATCCGAGAAGAGGACCACAGCATCTCTGTTTGTTATGTGTGTGTATATATATATGGGGGGGGGGGGCGAGACAGAGAGGTAGAGAGAGAGAGAGGTAGAGAGAGGTAGAGGTAGAGGGAGAGACAGAGAAAGGGGTAGAGAGAGAGAGAGGGGTAGAGAGCGAGAGACACAGAGAGGGGGTGTAGAGAGAGAGGCAGAGAGAGAGGGGTAGAGAGAGAGAGAGAGAGGGGTAGAGAGAGAGAGGCAGAGAGAGGGGCAGAGAGAGAGGCAGAGAGAGAGGGGCAGAGAGAGAGAGACACAGAGAGAGGGGTAGAGACACAGGCAGAGAGAGAGAGGCAGAGAGAGAGACAGAGAGGGAGAGGTGGAGAGAGAGACAGAGAGAGGGGTAGAGAGGCAGAGGTAGAGAGAGAGAGAGAGGGTGTAGAGAGAGAGGCAGAGAGAGAGAGGGTGTAGAGAGAGAGGCAGAGAGAGAGAGGGTGTAGAGAGAGAGAGAGGGTGTAGAGAGGCAGAGGCAGAGAGAGAGGGGTAGAGAGAGAGAGAGAGAGAGGGTGTGGAGAGAGAGAGAGGGTGTAGAGAGAGAGAGAGAGGGTGTAGAGAAAGAGAGAGGGTGTAGAGAGAGAGAGAGAGAGAGAGAGGGTGTAGAGAGGCAGAGGTAGAGAGAGAGAGAGAGAGGGGGAGGGAGGGAGGAGTGTGAGTATACGCAGTCCATCTGGCTTCTCTCAAAACGAGAGCGAGGCTGAATAACTCAAACGGACTTTTCACTGTGGTTGTCAAAATAATTGCCATGATTCACTTTATCGTGTTAAACTGCAGAAAATGTGGACACATTGTAACATTTTGTCAATTTTATAACAAAGATGTCGCTTTGATGTCCACCAAACTGAGTCGGGAAATTCCGGCGGGCTGGAGTCTGCCTCCTCGATCGCCATGGTAACCGCGCACTCTTTCTTCGGCCATAACGTCCAGCTGAGTCATACGAGATGTTTTGGTGGAAACGGTACCCATCCTCACATCCCACCGGGGTCAGAGGTCAGGAACGCCGTGTCGTTACCCCGCAGCCCCCAGCAGTGCCACACAAAGACCAACACACATCCCACCTACAAGAACACACACATCCCAACTACAAGAACACACACATCCCAACTACAACAACACACACATCCCAACTACAAGAACACACACATCCCAACTACAGGAACACACACATCCCACCGGGGTCAGGGGTCAGGAACGCTTTGTCGTTAGCCCGCAGCCCCCAGCAGTGCCACACAAAGACCAACACACATCCCAACTACAAGAACACACACATCCCAACTACAAGAACACACACATCCCAACTACAAGAACACACACATCCCAACTACAACAACACACACACATCCCAACTACAGGAACACACACATCCCAACTACAAGAACACACACATCCCAACTACAACAACACACACATCCCACCTACAACAACACACACATCCCACCTACAAGAACACACACACATCCCAACTACAGGAACACACACATCCCAACTACAAGAACACGCACATCCCAACTACAAGAACACACACATCCCAACTACAAGAACACACACATCCCAACTACAAGAACACACACATCCCAACTACAAGAACACACACATCCCAACTACAACAACACACACATCCCACCTACAAGAACACACACACATCCCAACTACAGGAACACACACATCCCAACTACAACAACACACACATCCCACCTACAACAACACACACATCCCACCTACAAGAACACACACACATCCCAACTACAGGAACACACACATCCCAACTACAAGAACACGCACATCCCAACTACAAGAACACACACATCCCAACTACAAGAACACACACATCCCAACTACAAGAACACACACATCCCAACTACAAGAACACACACATCCCAACTACAACAACACACACATCCCACCTACAAGAACACACACACATCCCAACTACAGGAACACACACATCCCAACTACAAGAACACACACATCCCAACTACAAGAACACAGACATCCCAACTACAAGAACACACACATCCCAACTACAAGAACACACACATCCCAACTACAACAACACACACACATCCCAACTACAGGAACACACACATCCCAACTACAAGAACACACACATCCCAACTACAACAACACACACATCCCACCTACAACAACACACACATCCCACCTACAAGAACACACACACATCCCAACTACAGGAACACACACATCCCAACTACAAGAACACGCACATCCCAACTACAAGAACACACACATCCCAACTACAAGAACACACACATCCCAACTACAAGAACACACACATCCCAACTACAACAACACACACATCCCACCTACAAGAACACACACACATCCCAACTACAGGAACACACACATCCCAACTACAAGAACACGCACATCCCAACTACAAGAACACACACACACATCCCAACTACAAGAACACACACACACATCCCACCGGGGTCAGGGGTCAGGAACGCCGTGTCGTTACCCCGCAGCCCCCAGCAGTGCCACACAAAGACCAACACACATCCCACCTACAAGAACACACACACATCCCAACTACAAGAACACACACATCCCAACTACAAGAACACACACACATCCCAACTACAAGAACACACACATCACAACTACAAGAACACACACATCCCAACTACAAGAACACACACATCCCAACTACAAGAACACACACATCTAAACTACAAGAACACACACATCCGAACCAACAAGAACACACACATCCCACCTACAAGAACACACACATCCCAACTACAAGAACACACACATCCCAACTACAAGAACACACACATCCAAACTACAAGAACACACACATCCCAACTACAAGAACACACACATCCCAACTACAAGAACACACACATCCCAACTACAAGAACACACACATCCCAACTACAAGAACACACACATCCCAACTACAAGAACACACACATCCCACCTACAAGAACACACACATCCAAACTACAAGAACACACACACACATCCCAACTGCAAGAACACACACATCCCAACTACAAGAACACACACATCCCAACTACAAGAACACACACATCCCAACTACAAGAACACACACATCCCAACTACAAGAACACACACCCAACTACAAGAACACACACATCCCAACTACAAGAACACACACATCCCAACCACAAGAACACACTACAAGAACACACACATCCCAACTACAAGAACACACACATCCCACCTACAAGAACACACACATCCCAACTACAAGAACACACACATCTATACTACAAGAACACACACATCCAAACTACAAGAACACACACACACATCCCAACTACAAGAACACACACATCCCAACTACAAGAACACACACATCCAAACTACAAGAACACACTACAAGAACACACATATCCCAATTACAAGAACACACACATCCCAACTACAAGAACACACATATCCCAACTACAACACACACATCCCAACTACAAGAACACACACATCCCAACTACAAGAATACACACATCCCAACCACAAGAACACACTACAAGAACACACACATCCCAATTACAAGAACACACACATCCCACCTACAAGAACACACATATAATATATGTGGGTATTGGGGGAGGGGCTGTAATATGGGTATTGGGGGGGGCTGTAATTTGGGTATTGGGGGGGGCTGTAATATGGGTATTGGGGGAGGCTGTAATATGGGTATGGGGGGGGCCCTCTTTCCCCTTCACGATTCTGCTTTTGTTGGGTGGCTGTTAGCCCTCAGCGGACTCCTTTTCCCACATTAGAACGATAATCCCTCCTACGGGCCGGCACACTGCAGAATCCTTTCATTTGGTACCATCGGCGCCTACATTCAAATATTATGTAAAGGACAATTGGAGCGTTTAACGAGTGTGACAGGACCGCAGCCCCACGCTACAACACACCACACACAAACACACACACACACACACACACACACACACACACACACACACACACACACACACACACACACACACACACACACACGAACAGCCCGCCGCCGCCGGGTCACACTGCGGGCCTCGCAAACGAAGCAGTGCTGCTCCACTGCCGTCAGCGCTCTGCGGCAAAGAGCAGGAAACGGGAGGAATTACCCACAATGCATCCCCGTAAGACTCCGAAGGAGACACGGCAGCCTTGTGCAGCCAATTACGGCATGTCAGTGGCCCACGCCCGCTCACATTTACGTGCACGCGAGCGCAGCGGGGCTCTCATTAGCGGGCTGCGCGGCACCATGACGACTGGCGCCAAACTGTCAGAGCCGCGCCACGATGAAGCGCCGAGCGCCGCCACGGGAGTACGGCTCCCATCATACAACGGGGCGACCCTGGCTGATGCTCGGCTCCTGGGCCCGGGAGTAGAATGACGGGTGGGGGAGGAGGGGGAGGGGGAGGGGGGGAGCCACACGACGACAACGCGCCACAACCCACCCGGCACACGCGTTTCACACGCGACTCCGTTATTCCTCCGCGTCTTCCGGCTCGCTCCGGTGTGGGAGGAGCATATGGAAAACGTCGCCATGGTAACCGGATATACCGCGCGCGCCCTCTGCGAGCACGAGCAGAAACGCCACCTTGAAGACCCGTCCAGCCGCTCGCGGACGCCCCCTCCAGGTATTTCAGACCTCATTCTGGGAGCGACGGAAAGCTAGCGGCTGCTTGTTAGCATCCGTTCAGACGACAGGACGGAGGAGGACGGAGGAGGACGGCGGCGTGACGGCGTGACCCCCGTCCCGAGACGGGGACGCTGCGGGATGATAAAGGATGATGTTGAGTTATAGACCTGCTCCAAGCGCTCTACACGTGCATAAAGACACCGGGGACCGCTCATCAACTCCCCATCTTCCTCTCCATCTTCCTCCATCTCTCGCTCCATCTTCCTCCGTCTCTCCCTCTAATTCCCGCACAGATTTAGATCGCCGCCAGCCGTCATAAATCTCTCCTCTCTGTTTCTCCTCCATCTTCCTCCGTCTCTCTCTCCCTCCATCTCTCTCCGTCTTCCTCCAGCTCCCTCCATCTCTCTCTCCATCCTCCTCCATCTCTCTCTCCATCTTCCCTCTCTCCCTCCACCCATCTCTCTCTCTGCATCTTCCTCCATCTCTCTCTCCCTCTTCCTCCATCTCTCTCTCTGTATCTTCCTCCGTCTGTCTCTCCATCTCTCTCTCCATCTTCCTCCATCTCTCTCTGTCCATCCATCTCTCTCTGTCCATCCATCTCTCTCTCTGCATCTTCCTCCATCTCTCTCTCTGTATCTTCCTCCGTCTGTCTCTCCATCTTCCTCCATCTCTCTCTGTCCATCTATCTCTCTCTCTGCATCTTCCTCCATCTCTCTCTGTCCATCCATCTCTCTCTCTGCATCTTCCTCCGTCTGTCTCTCCATCTCTCTCTCCATCTTCCTCCATCTCTCTCCGTCCATCCATCTCTCTCTCTGCAACTTCCTCCGTCTCTCTCTGTCCATCCATCTCTCTCTCTGCATCTTCCTCCGTCTCTCTCCGTCCATCCATCTCTCTCTCTCCATCTTCCTCCATCTCTCTCTGTCCATCCATCTCTCTCTCTGCATCTTCCTCCGTCTCTCTCTCCATCTTCCTCCATCTCTCTCCGTCCATCCATCTCTCTCTCTGCATCTTCCTCCGTCTCTCTCTCCATCTCTCTCTCCATCTTCCTCCATCTCTCTCCGTCCATCCATCTCTCTCTCTGCATCTTCCTCCGTCTCTCTCTCCATCTCTCTCTCTCCATCCATCTCTCCATCCACCTCTCTCTCCATCTCTCTCTCCCGGGGTGCCGGTGGCCGTCCGGAGCACATGTGTTTTGCTTTAGGTGGAGCGGAGCCCGGCTTTCAGAACAGACTGCCGGCTTTGTCTGTTGCTCCATTAATCAACCGTCCTTTAACAAAAACAGCAGAACCAGATGAGAGACAAAGACAGGAGAGAGGTGGTGGAGGGAATCACTCTGGGGGGGGAGGGGGAGGGGGGGGAGACAGGAGGAAGTATTGCCTGACAGAGAGAGGGGGGGGGGGTTGTATTTGACCCAGATCCAGGCCTTTAATAAATCAAGCAGCAACAATAACAAGCAAAGTTTTCATGTGGCTTGACTGATTAATCGATGTTTGCTAGGTTTTCCCTGTATTTTCTGGGGGGGGGGCTTCTTTTTTTGGGGGGGGGTCATCTGACGGGGGGAGATATGTGGGGGCGCTCCGTGTCCTTTGGGACGGTGGCGACCGCTTGAGCGGGTCTTTCTGCACCAGCCTGGGGGGTGGTGTTAATGACTTCATGCTGCACCATTTGGTAGCTAGACCCCCCCCGTACCCCCCCCACCCCACCCCAACCCCACCCGCCACCATCCCTCGCCCCCCCGCCCACCGCCGTGTCGTCCACGGTTTGATGAGAGCGAGGTGCCGTGGGACCGTTTGACTCCGGCTGTCAAGGTCCGGTTTCCGGCAGGTGGAAGGTGGTCTTCCAGGGAACCCCCCCCCCCCCGCATGCACATCTGCCAACCTACAGATGTGCAAACCGGCCAGTATACACACAGACAAAATACTAAGTGGGTCATAACGCCATTATAATTTACACACTTTCAAAAAAAACAACTAATGGGACGGGCGTCCGGGTAGCGTACTGGTCTGTCCCGTCGCCTGTCAACACAGGGATCGCCGGTTCGAATCCCCGTGTTGCCTCCAGCTTGGTTGGGCGCCCTAACAGACAACTGGCCGTGTCTGCGGGTGGGAAGCCGGATGTGGGTATGTGTCCTGCTCGCTGCACTAGCGCCTCCTCTGGTGGGTCAGGGTGCCTGTTTGGGGGATGGGGGGGTGGGGGAATAGCGTGATCCTGCCACTCGCTAC
>JAJHIY020000864.1:50000-52500 GCA_022114975.2 Lampris megalopsis
CGTTTGCCTTGAGGTGAGTTTCACATCAATTGCACAACAGGTAAGATAAGATCGACCCTAAAACGACCACGAGCGGTCAAAACGACGGTGCGTCATGTCAGCGTTCACGACGTGTGCTGGTGGCCGTCACCTCCTTCGACACGTTCGTCGCTCTGTCCTAGAAACCCACCAGCGGCCTCCAGGGCAGAGACATAGTCTCTGCGCTTGATGTCCGATGGCGTCCAACGTGTCCGCTCGCAGACGCCGCCACCGAGGCGCTGCAGCATTCACAGGCGCCGGGCAGCGGCCGTTTTAAATGTGTTTAAAAATGGCATTCAAGTCGTTCAAATGTCGTTTCCTAGCAGACGCGCTAACATATGTAACGCATTAATATCCCAACGGGCTATTCATCTCGACACAATACAGAGTTTACACGCCGTGGCGGTCATCTTGACGGCCCGTGGTCGTTTTAGGTAGCAGGGCAACCCCGGTCCTTCTAGCGGGGGGCCCCACGTCTCTTTAAACATCCCAGCTGATCTGATGCCAGCCTCCCTGTGTTATGCACGGAGAATGACACCGCAGGGGGGGGATTTGAGGAGCTTGCACGTGTGGGGGTGGGTGGAGGGGGTGGGGTGGGGTGGGGGTTCGGGGGGCCCGCTGCCATTTGCTCTGCGGTCCGCCCTCTGCAGGGAATCGTTTTAAGGTTCTCGGCTGCCAACGACACGACGATGTTGCCCCGGAGGAGAGGAAGTACAGACGACTCGCTAGGGCCGGACACGCCCTCCGGCAGCAGCAGCCGCTCTCTACGGCGCCGCTGGATAACGTCTTTGTTTAAACGCCAGTTCTACTTTACACGCCAGCAGATCTCAACACCGTTAAGCGAGCGCTGTCTTCTGGCAGCGCGAGAGAACACGAGCCAGAGGTAATGTGGCAATGAATTTCTGTCTTTATGGAGGCGTATATGTGCTGGGTTGCTTCTTCCAGAGGCTAAAGGAGAGCAACAAACAGGAGAGGTGAGGTCTCAGATCAACCCCACCCTCCCCCACCCCCCAACACATACGACCTGCAGCGCAAAGCCACGGACTGGTAAGAGGAGGCGAGACGTAGAGGGGTGGAGGGGGAGCAGCTCGGGGTCTTTTCCGTCTCGCCACGTCTGACTACCACCTCCGACCAGGTGGAGCGGAGCGGGAGGAGGGCGCGGAGGAGGTGAGGGGTCCCGCAGGAAGGTGGTGTGATGTCGGGGAGGGCTGGGGTCGTTACGGCCCGCGTGGCTGCGGTGTCAGTAAAATGGAGTAGAGTCCTTTTCCTGAGTTCGCCCGAGAGGCGGCCCATCGATGTTGGCGGAAAAGAAAGCGGAAGTTAGCCGTTAGCCGCTAGTTCCGTTAGCTCCGTCCGCTTTTTTTTTGTTTAATTGGACTTCTTTGAATTGGGGGGGGGGCTGTGGGCTATAAGCCATGCTAGAGCCTACAGGTCACCTCAATATTTGTCTGTCTTGCCAATCTGCGTTTTAAACTCTGTCTTGCCCAAAACGAAAAGCTCCGTTATAGCTGAGGGCTGAGTCCATACGGTTCTCACCAGGAGTACAGGCCAAGCAACAAAAAAAAAAAAAAAAAGTTGTCAAAAAATGTGAGCAGAGCCACGAACAAACATCCCGCAGCTGGCAGTTAATACTCTCCCGCCTCCTCCTTCCCGAACCGGTCCGTCCGTCCAAAACCCAAACCCTGAAACTCCACATCACGTCCGTACTGTAAAACTCCACGTTGTCCCAGATTATAGTGCGGTTAAGGCTGAGCTTTTACACGCGCCACTTCATTTATGTGTCAAATTAAAACAGCTTTGTCAAAACCTTCACATAAAAACACACACGCGCACACACACACACACACACACACACACACACACACACACGCACACACTACAGTAACACGCTGATTGGGAAGTTGAGGCGGCATTGAGCGAAGTAGTTGTGGTAGCAGAAACTTGGAGTGCAAGTAACACAGACCAGCTCAGCATCCACCCTCCGCACCACCACCCCCCCGTTATGACACAGATCCGCCAGCGAGTCCAGGACTACACTAACACAAACACACACACACACACACACACGCACACACACGCACACACTACAGTAACATGCTGATTGGGAAGTTGAGGCGGCATCGAGCGAAGTAGTTGTGGTAGCAGAAACTTGGACTACAAGTAACACAGACCAGCTTAGCATCCACACTCCGCATCCCCCCCCCCCGTAACGACACAGATCCGCCAGCGAGTCCAGGACTACACCAACACAAACACACACACACACACACGCACACACACGCACACGCTACAGTAACATGCTGATTGGGAAGTTGAGGCGGCATCGAGCGAAGTAGTTGTGGTAGCAGAAACTTGGAGTGCAAGTAACACAGACCAGCTCAGCATCCACCCTCCGCATCCCCCCCCCCCCGTAACGACACAGATCCGCCAGCGAGTCCAGGACCACACCAACACAAACGCACACACACACGCACACGCTACA
>JAJHIY020000864.1:57500-67500 GCA_022114975.2 Lampris megalopsis
AGCATTAGAGAGAGCTAGAGAGAGTGTAACTGTATTTTTGATGCTTTGGCAACATTGTTGTAAAACTTTCATGCCAATAAAGCCCTTTGAATTGAGAGCTTTATTGTTTCTTTATTGATCGTTACAATGTTGTGTTGATTTTCATTATTAGTGTTATTGTGTACCGTTCAAACAATTTTTGATGCTTTGGCAACATTGTTGTAAAACTTTCATGTCAATAAAGCCCTTTGAATTGAATTGAAAGTTAGCGAGAGAGAGAGAGAGAGAGAGAGAGAGAGAGAGAGAGAGAGCGTTAGAGAGAGAGCGTTAGAGAGAGTTAGAGAGCATTAGAGAGTTAGAGAGAGAGAGTTAGCAGGAGAGTTAGAGAGCATTAGAGAGTTAGAGAGAGAGAGTTAGCAGGAGAGTTAGAGAGCATTAGAGTTAGAGAGAGTTAGCGAGAGAGAGTTAGAGAGCATTAGAGTTAGAGAGTTAGTGAGAGAGTGAGTTCGACAGAGAATTAGAGAGAGTGTTAGAGAGAGTTAAAGAGAGAGTTAGAGAGGATTAGAGAGTTAGTGAGAGAGAGAGTTTGAGAGAGAGAGAGAGAGAGAGAGAGACCGTAAGTGAGAGTTAGAGTTAGACAGAGTTAGAGTGTTAGAGAGAGTTAGAGAGTTAGAGAGAGCGTTAGTGAGAGTTACAGAGAGTTAGAGAGTTAGAGAGAGTTAGAGAGAGCATTAGAGAGTTAGAGAGAGTTAGAGAGAGCGTTAGAGAGAGTTAGAGAGAGCATTACAGAGTTAGAGAGCATTAGAGAGTTAGAGAGAGCATTACAGAGTTAGAGAGCATTAGAGAGAGCGTTATTGTTAGAGAGAGCATTACAGAGTTAGAGAGAGTGTGAGAGAGCGTTAGTGAGAGTTAGAGAGTTAGCGAGAGAGTTAGAGAGCATTAGACAGTTAGCGAGAGAGAGAGTTAGAGAGCGCATTAGAGTTAGTGAGTTAGAGAGTTAGAGACAGAGGGGGGAGAGAGAGACAGAGAGACAGGGGAGAGAGTTAGCGACAGAGAGAGCGAGAGAGGGGGAGAGAGAGAGAGTTAGAGAGAGAAAGAGAGCGAGAGAGAGAGTTAGAGCGCATTAGACAGTTAGCGAGAGAGAGTTAGAGAGCGCATTAGAGTTAGTGAGTTACAGTTAGAGAGTGTGAGAGGGAGAGAGAGTAAGAGAGAGAGGGGGGAGAGGGGGGGAGAGAGAGAGAGTTAGAGAGAGAAAGAGAGCGAGAGAGTTAGTGAGAGAGCGATAGAGAGGGGGGAGAGAGAGACAGAGGGGGGGAGAGAGAGTTAGAGAAAGAGTGAGAGAGTTAGCGAGAGAGCGACAGAGAGAAAGAGGGACGGGGGAGAGAGCGTTAGAGCGAGAGAGAGAGAGGGGGGAGAAAGACAGAGTTAGAGAGAGAAAGAGTGAGAGAGTTAGCGAGAGAGCGACAGAGAGAGAGACGGACGGGGAGAGAGAGTTAGAGCGAGAGAGAGAGAGGGGGGAGAAAGAGAGAGTTAGAGAGAGAAAGAGTGAGAGAGAAAAAGAGAGAGCGACAGAGAAAGAGGGACGGGGGGGAGAGAAAGAGAGAGAGAAAGAGAGCGAGAGAGTTAGTGAGAGAGCGATAGAGAGGGGGGAGAGAGAGACAGAGGGGGGAGAGAGAGTTAGAGAAAGAGTGAGAGAGTTAGCGAGAAAGCGACAGAGCGAGAGAGGGACGGGGGAGAGCGTTAGAGCGAGAGAGAGAGAGGGGGGAGAAAGAGAGAGTTAGAGAGAGAAAGAGTGAGAGAGTTAGCGAGAGAGTGACAGAGAGAGAGAGGGACAGAGGGGGGGAGAAAGAGAGAGAGAAAGAGAATGAGAGAGTTAGCGAGAGAGCGAGAGAGGGGGGGGGGGAGAAAGAGAGAGTTAGAGAGAGAGAGAGAGAGAGAGAGAGAGAGAGAGAGAGAGAGAGAGAGAGAGAGAGAGAGAGAGAGAGAGAGAGAGAGAGAGAGAGACCTACCGCACACAGTCAGTGTGAGTGTGAATCATTAAAGGCATGTGTTCCACATCAGCGGGCTGGGGCCGCTTCCCAAGCTCCCCTCTTATGAGACCCGGGCTGAATTATGACAGCGGAGGATAGTTAAACGCCCCTTTAAGAGGGGGAGGAGAGAGGGAGAGAGGGGGAGAGAGAAAAGAAACCCGCCCAAACCTCAAATCTAACACACGGACAGAAGGGAAGAAAGAGGGAATTATAGAACGACAGAATGAAAAGGGAGACGTAGAGGAGCGCGACTGAGAAAACGACACCGCCAGAACAGCGAAACGGAGAGAGAGAGGGACAGACACAAGGCTTATCATTGCATCCAAGTACTGCAAGTAACCCTCCCCCCTCCCCTCCCCTCCCCCCACAGACACACACACCTCCGCAGACACACACACACACCCACAAAGAAATGGAGAAACACAATAGAGCAAAGCAGCGGAGCTGATGGAGTAAATTCGCCATTTCCCAACGTCTGAGGCCTCATCATGAGCAGATGAACCGAGCCGGGTCTCACTGCGAGTACACAAGAGGGAGGGGGGGGGAGGGAGGGGGCGAGCAAAACATGCCAACACTAATTCAGCTTTAAACGGAGAGCGAGAGAGAGAGAGGGAGAGGGAGGGAGTGAGGGGGGGGAGAGGGAGAGGGGTGAATGTGCAGCAGAGTGCCAGTCTAAACTTGGCCTGTCATGGCGGCTGTATGCCAGTCTGGTGGTTAATAGGCTGAGCTCTGCCAGACCACTTGTCATCCACAGTTATGACATGTCATCGAACTCACACTCGCACACACATGCGCACACACGCACGCACACACGCGCACACACACACACACACACACACACACACACACAGCCTGTCTTGGTGCTGAAATCATGGTGGGCAGAGACTGGTGCCTCCTCTCGGTACCCGCTCCGCTGCGGGCCGGGATTAGGAGAGCAGCAAGACATTCGGACAGACAGACAGGCAGACAGACAGACAGACAGACAGACAGGCAGACAGACAGACAGGCAGACAGAAGAAAGAAAAACAAGACGGGTCAGGGTAGACACACAGACAGACTGTTCATAGTAGCCTCCATCCCAGTTACGACCAGTCCTGTTCCACAAGAGTCTGGACTTCCTGGAACCACTGCGCTTCAGTCAAGCTAAACGGAATCACATCGACAGTCCATGTTAATCTGCAGCGTGGGACAGACTGGCTTTAACCACTGTCCATAACTACGGCCCTGTCCGTAACTACTGCCCCACCGATAACTACTGCCCTGTCCATAACTACGGCCCTGTCCATAACTACTGCCCTGTCCATAACTACTGCCCAGTCCATAACTACGGCCCTGTCCATAACTACTGCCCCACCAATAACTACTGCCCTGTCCATAACTACGGCCCTGTCCATAACTACTGCCCTGTCCATAACTACGGCCCTACCGATAACTACTGCCCTGTCCATAACTACTACCCCACCGATAACTACTGCCCTGTCCATAACTACGGCCCTGTCCATAACTACTGCCCTGTCCATAACTACAGCCCTGTCCATAACTACTGCCCCACCGATAACTACTGCCCTGTCCATAACTACGGCCCTGTCCATAACTACTGCCCTGTCCATAACTACGGCCCTGTCCATAACTACTGCCCTGTCCATAACTACGGCCCTGTCCATAACTACTGCCCTGTCCATAACTACGGCCCTGTCCATAACTACTGCCCCACCGATAACTACTGCCCTGTCCATAACTATGGCCCTGTCCATAACTACTGCCCACCGACAACTACTGCCCTGTCCATAACTACGGCCCTGTCCATAACTACTGCCCTGTCCATAACTACGGCCCTGTCCATAACTACTGCTCTGTCCATAACTACTGCCCCACCGATAACTACTGCCCTGTCCATAACTACGGCCCTGTCCATAACTACTGCTCCACCGATAACTACTGCCCTGTCCATAACTACTACCCCACCGATAACTACTGCCCTGTCCATAACTACGGCCCTGTCCATAACTACTGCCCTGTCCATAACTACAGCCCTGTCCATAACTACTGCCCCACCGATAACTACTGCCCTGTCCATAACTACGGCCCTGTCCATAACTAAGGCCCTGTCCATAACTACTGCCCCACCGATAACTACTGCCCTGTCCATAACTACTACCCCACCGATAACTACTGCCCTGTCCATAACTACGGCCCTGTCCATAACTACTGCCCTGTCCATAACTACGGCCCTGTCCATAACTACAGCCCTGTCTATAACTACTGCCCTGTCCATAACTACTGCCCTACCGATAACTGAGCATGGCTGGGAGGGAGTCGCTGGGTTGATTTCCTTGTCCACACGAGTACACCTGGGTGGAGGAGATGAAGTAAGTTCTGAACTTTGGCCTCCCTTAAGAACCACGTCACACTAGTCCTCTTGTGCATCAGTGCAGTAATGAGGTCCAGGAGGTTTCCCCTGCCTCGCTGTGTCCAATGCAGACCTGGAGGAAAGCGCTACCTGCGTTTATGCATCTTCACGGTTTTCTGTGGTAAAGTTTCTCTCTCGTCTCTTCTCTTTTTAAGCATTCTCAGCCAAAAACAGGAACCTGGCCTATTTTTAAAGCCTGATGCCGCGAGCACTTCTCCTTTTTGAAAAGTTGAAAGAACTTTAAAGGGGCTATGTGAAGAATTGGCCAACTTTCTAATTCATACCCCCCCAAAAAATAGGGGGCAGCAAGTATATCGTTTTTGAGATACGTGCATTTGTTCAGAGGTTGCGCACCAGTGCCCCCTGAGCAGCGCTACCTCCTCGTCCTCTCATGAGGGCAGACTGGACGCTACCGTGACTCACTATCGCCTCTTGAGGTACGAAATGGTATTGCAAGACGGGGCGGGCCAGGGCTAGCTGGTTAGCAAGCTTAGTTGCAGTGGTCATCAAACCTACTCCTGGAGAGCTCCCATCCTGCCGGTTTTCAGTCCAACCCTAATTTAACACATCTGATTCAAGTACTCAAGGTCTTAGTAAGCAGGCAATCAGTAGAATCAGGTGTGTTAAATTAGAGTCGGAGTGAAAACCGGCAGGATGGTAGCTCTCCCAAGAGCAGGATTGGTGACCACTGCTTCACTAGATATCGCTGCACACAATACAGACGTCTTTGGCATCGTGTCAAAACTGCTATTTCTTCACATTCTACTGATAACCTAAGTTGATTTTTAAATGTTTTAAACTAAAATAATTACATATAGCCCCTTTAACTATTGCAGACTAACACATGCCTCCTTCGATAAACGTGGAGTCGCAGGATCATGCTGAGCGACCAGAGGAGGCGCTAGTGAGGCGACCAGGACACATACCCGCATCCGGCTTCCCACCTGCAGACACACGACCAACTTTTTCTGTAGGAACGCCCGACCAAGCTGGAGGTAACACGGGGATTCGAACCGGCGATCCCTACAGGTTATGGAACGGACCGCGGCGCTACCCGGACACACGGTGTTTCAGTTTCATTGCAACCTTGAGTCCCTGGACTGCCTCTTGGGAAAGTGGATAAAGCAACACACACCTCCCGGGGTGTTTAACAGGAGACGTTTAATCCGCTTACTGGTTTCAGTCCACATGGCAGGCTGCAGGCCAAGTTTCGCCTCAGTTTCCCAGACCACAAATCTGGTTTACACAGAGTGGGACTCGTTCTTGGTGGGATGCTGAACACAATCCGACAAGGGCTGATCAGACAGCAAAGGTGCAGGTGTGTAGATGTTCCAGATCGTGAAAACATCCGATTGTCTCGTTTCAGGAATCAGGAACGATTTATTGTCATTCCTGTCATGTACTTGTGTACGCAAAAGAGACGCAATTCCGTCTCCCCCAGCCCACAGCCGTGCGACACAAAAGACCAAAACGCATCCAAAATTCCACCACCAAAAGCATACAAAAACAGAGACCACAAAGCAAAAATGAACAAAAACAAACAAAACCTCCACAAAGTTAACAACACAGTCCAAAATGCCTCTGTCCAGAGAGAGACCGCCAGCCAGGGTGACTGTGGGAACTGCCGGTCTGCAGGGGCTAGCAGTTAGCTTAGCCTGCCCCGCTTCCGCGTCCTGTCAGGCCGCCCTCGGCGTTTCCTCCTCGGGCGCAGCTCCAGGAAGGGCCGTGGTCCCTGGCGGCAGACCAGACTCCCCCAGCCGAGCCCACCGGACGCGGCAGACCAGACTCCCCCAGCCGAGCCCACCGGACGCGGCAGACCAGACTCCCCCAGCCGAGCCCACCGGACGCGGCAGACCAGACTCCCCCAGCCGAGCCAACGAAGACAAAACCGACTTCGACGCAGACGTGCACAAAGAAACTGCATGGACGGTGCTGGGCGAGGCCGCCGCCAACGCAAGTCCGTGCCGCCATCTTCCCACACCGGAAGCGGAAACATCTGGAACTACATAAGAAATGACAGGGCAACAGGTTTCTTTTTGTAAGTGTTGTAGAAGAAGTGCGCACTTCCAGTCACACACAGGAGCTCTTCTGCACCAAGCACAAGTCCACAGGACCAGTGTGACTCGCTGTGGCGGACAAATGAAGGACAACGAGAGTAAAACTCTGTAGGATTTTGGGAAGAGTCCAGGGGACTTCCACATCTATTTACATGCTTTGCGGAAAAGCGGCGACACGTCGCCAACTAGGACAGGAAGTTCCCGCGGCGCGTCAGCGTGGTGACGGCCGCCGGGCCGAGGCCTCGCGCGCAACCTCTGAAAGATGACGGGGCAAACCTCCCCGCTGGCCGCAGCAGCTCTGACGCAAGGCCGCCGGGATTAAAACCCGATCCCATCACTGGCAGCTCACAGACCACAAGGTACGGCCTGTGAACACCGCACTGAGCGTGTGGGGGGGAAGGGGGAGTGGGGAGCGGGGGGGGAGCAGCGGTCTCAATCCAGAAAGCAAAGGCACACATAAATGAAAGTTGCGGAAAAGCGATGACGCAGTCAAAGACACCGGCAGGTCAGGAAGCGAGCCAGCCGGCGTTCAGTGATGAGGGTGGGCAAAGACTGGAGGACTCCAATTACCTGCCAGACCCCCCCCTCCCCCTCCCCCCCACACACCTCCAATAGGGGCGACAAATTCGGGCTTCCCCCCAAAACGCCAATCCCCTCTTCCCCCTGGCCAAGCCAATCTCCCCTCCAATCGATCGTGACTCCTAAAAGCTCAGCTGAGAGAGAGAGAGAGAGAGAGGAACGAGACTGATAGCTAACTGACCCAGACAGACAGACAGATAGACAGACATATAGACAGACAGACAGACAGACAGACTGATAGACAGACAGACAGACAGATAGATAGACAGACAGATAAATAGATAGACAGACGGACTGATAGACAGACAGATAGACAGACAGACAGACAGACAGACTGATAGACAGACAGACAGACAGACAGGCTGATAGATAGACAGACAGACAGATAAATAGATAGACAGACAGACAAACAGACAGACAGACAGATAGACAGGCTGATAGACAGACAGACAGACAGATAGACAGGCTGATAGACAGACAGACAGGCTCATAGAGACAGACAGACAGATAGACAGGCTGATAGACAGACAGACAGACAGATAGACAGGCTGATAGACAGACAGACAGGCTGATAGACAGGCTGACAGACAGATAAATAGATAGACAGACAGACAGACAGACAGATAGACAGACAGATAGACAGACAGGCTGATAGACAGACAGATAGACAGATAGGCAGGCTGATAGACAGACAGACAGACAGACAGACAGACAGACAGACAGACAGACAGTTGGTATCTGCATGCTACAGGACTCGTTGCTCTCTCTGCAGCAGCGACCGCCTCGCTAAAAATGCACCAAAAAAAAAAAAAATCCTCTCTGGTGCGTTTTCCTCTCCATTCTCTCACTCTCCAAACACCCCGTCCATCCCCCCCTCCCCCCCTCTCCCCCTCTCCCCCCACCCCCCACAGCCATCATGTGAAAAGCGGAGGAAAACAGTGCTTTTGTGGTGTGTGAATTACCTAAGGCCTCGGCATGGCCGCAATTCAACTCAATTATAGCAATGTGAGTCAGGTGGCAGCCCGAGAATTCCCCTTCACACACACACACACACACACACACACACACAACACACACACACACAACACACTCGGAGGGGTGGCGGGTCACACAGGGGCGTCTCCGATAGCTCTGCAGCGACAATATTTAAAATGGCACATGATCTTGTCATGGACGAGGAGCTCCAGCAGATGCTGTCTAGATGAAGGGATGCTTGTGGCATGAGCCTGAGGATCCCGGTCCACGACCCCCCACGACCCCCCCACCCCCCCCCCAGCTGCCTGTGTGTGTCTGTGTGTTGTGCGTGTGCCGTTTTGTTAGCGCGCACCGCTCCACCGTCATCCGTGTTTACAAACATATCCGTCTGCAGTCGCATGGCAATTAGGCGTGGTGATGAATGCGGCGTGTCGCCAGGCAGCGAGCGTGGCGGACGGGTTGTGGGATTACGGGTCTTCGCCGAAACAACAACAGGCCGTCAATTACGGGCCGGGAGCGCCGCGCCGCGCCACGCCGGACAGACGTCATCGCCTCGCGGCCTCGTCGAGCCGGGCTGCTCCCGTCCACCGCTTCTGCGTGGAACGTGGACTGGCGTCGGCGGAAGCCCATTCATGGCTTTTCTTGACGTCCTCCCCCTGCGCGGAGAGCAGAGGAGCGAGGAGGACGGAGGCCCGTCCTGGCTAGCTCGTAAACCAGACTGGGACTTCCTCCCAAAGCCCCGTGCGAGACAAACCAGCGAGGTTTCAAACGTTTCTGTGCTCAGCTCCTCTCTACCAGGCAGTGCAGGGGACCATGTCTGTCCTTCAGCTAGCAGGGAAGACGCGGGTCGGGGGTCGGGGGTCGGGGGGGTCGGCACCATTTACTCCTCGCTTCATTTCTTGCGCTTGCGTACATGAAACGAAATATCGTTTGCCCACGGCGGTGCAACACGCAGGCAAACACACACACACATCCAAACTATGACAACTCCCATGTCCAACGTCCCGGAAAATAATCCCAAAACAAATGTCACCGCCCAAGAGAGCGAAGGCCAGGAGGACTGCGGGGACCCGCCGGTCTGCAGGGGCTAGCAGTTAGCTTAGCCTGCCCCGCGTCCGCGTCCTGTCACACCGCCCTCGGCGGTTCCTCCTCGGGTGCAGCTCCAGGCAGGGGCCGCGGTCCCCGGGCCCACCGGACGCAGAGCGAAGGCCAGGAGGACTGCGGGACCCGCCGGTCTGCAGGGGCTAGCAGTTAGCTTAGCCTGCCCCGCGTCCGCGTCCTGTCACACCGCCCTCGGCGGTTCCTCCTCGGGTGCAGCTCCAGGCAGGGGCCGCGGTCCCTGGGCCCGCCGGACGCAGAGCGAAGGCCAGGAGGACTGCGGGGACCCGCCGGTCTGCAGGGGCTAGCAGTTAGCTTAGCCTGCCCCGCGTCCGCGTCCCGTCACACCGCCCTCGGCGGTTCCTCCTCGGGTGCAGCTCCAGGCAGGGGCCGCGGTCCCTGGGCCCGCCGGACGCAGCAGACCAGGCTCTCCCAGCCATCAAACCAAGACACAAACTTCGACGCAGACGTGGACCCCGTTATGTGACCCTGTGATGGACAGGTGGGCGGGGCTTTCCCAGCAGCCATGGCGGTCGGTTGGCCCTCGGCGTTGTCCTGACCCGCTCCAAAAAAGAAAAAAAGAAAACTGCCCTGCCAGGAAGCTCAAGTGGGCCCGGTGCACTTTTATCTGGAGGGTGGTGGGGGTGGGTGGGGGTGGTGGTGGTGGGGGGGGTGGAAATAAGAAACTACCTCACGCGCCCGGGCGAGCTCCTATCTGCGGCAGCGGCCCGGCCTCACCAGTCCGCGTACAAATAACCGGACTACCACACTACAGGCGGTGCCTCCATACCCCAGTCCCCTCCATCAGCCCCTGTGGAGGAGCTGATGGGTCCCAATACCACGCACCACCTTGACCGGTTATGACGTCACCG
>JAJHIY020000864.1:77500-113441 GCA_022114975.2 Lampris megalopsis
GAGGGAGGGGGGGGGGGTTCGGCCCCGCTGTGAGGAGGTGGGAGGTTGAAGGGGGGGAGAGGGGAGGGGGGGGAAGGAGTGTCTTACAGCGTCTCTCTGGAGAGGTGCGCGGCAGCTTGGCATTGTTGCGGTGAGGTAGGAAAGGCGGACCGGAGCGAGGGTGGGTGATCTGGGCCGGTGGCCAGAGCCTGGATGAAGGCGCTCTGTTGTGCGTCACGGAGGCGGGGGGGAGGGGGGAGGGGGGGAGGGGGGAGGAACACAACACGAGGACGATTTACAAGAGTACACACTCACTCACGCAAGAGTCATCCATCAATGCCGAGATGGCCTTAGTTCCACGAATAAAACAAACACAGCTCTCTCTCTCGTTCCTCCCTTCCCATCTCTCTGGTGCTGACGGAGGAGGAGGAGGAGGAGGAGGAGGAGGCGCCCCGTTTGGACATTCCGCTCTCAGAACCGGCACGCCGACGACAGTCTTCAGCAACAATTAGGGACCGTCGATGCAGCTATGGCGTCCGGGCGGCGTGGCGTGGCGGTCTATTCTGCTGCACTACCAACACGGGGATCGCCGGTTTGAACCCCCGTGTTACCTCCCGCTTGGTCGGGCGTCCCTACAGTCGGCCGTGTCTGCGGGTGGGGAGCCGGATATGGGTATTCGTCCTGGTCAGTGCACTAGCGCCTCCTCTGGTCGATCGGGGCGACTCCTCAGAGGGGAGGGGGGAACTGGTCCCCCCGGTGAAACTCCTCACTGTCAGGTGAAAAGAAGCGGCCGGCGACTCCACATGTATGGGAGGAGGCACGTGGTGGTCTACAGCCCTCCCCGGATCGGCGGAGGGGGCGGAGCCGAGAACGGGACGGCTCGGAGGAGGGGGGTTAATTGGCCGGATACAAAGGGGGGGGGGTCTACACAACTATGTGCCCCCTCATCACTTGTCCCCTGGGAACGCTACAAAGCCAGGAACCACAGAGCTTCCTCCCAAAGCCACCGCGTCCCAGACGGATACAATGTTGCAGCTCCACCTCCGGTATCAACGGGTACAATGGTTAAAAGTAACAGTTATTAATATTATTATTGTTGTTATTGTTGTTGTTGTTATCAACAACAGACCAAACGAGAGGACGCTCGAGTCCGACATGCTGCAGAGGAAGTCAGGATCGCCCGGCTTCACAACGCGGTCTGGGTACTCTCATACCAAAAAACAAAAAAAAAAAAAGAGAAAAGCGAAAAGGGACGGTTGTCCCTGCGGCTACTCGGCTAATTGACCGTTATAAAACATCAGTCCCAGTGTCGCGTAGTGACAGCTGGCTCCGGGCCTGGGAATGGACTTGTTGTTGGTCCGGGCGCAGCGTGACTGTGATGTAAAAATACTCGTTACGCCATAAATGGGAGTGTTTGCATAGTAATACGCCGTGTACCCAAAAAAGCACCGGGGGGACTCTTTTTCTCGCATGTCCATTTATGAGACCTCAGAACAAGGCGATCTTTGAGCCGAGTCGGTTGCTCATCGCCGCTGCAGACCTTCAGCACGACGACGGGACGGGGACGGGGGACGGGGGACGGGGGGGGGCATAGCGGGCCAGTATTAGCCGCCCGGGCTTATGTAAGCTGCTGCTAGTGTGTCACAAGTGAAGACACACACAGGCCACACCACAGATAAGCCGTCTCGGGCATTCGGGTGGTGTAGCGGTCTATTCCGTTGCCTACCAGGGATCGCCGGTTCGAACCCCCGTGTTACCCCCGGCTTGCTCGGGAGTCCCTACAGACACACTTGGCCATGTCTGCGGGTGGGAAGCCGGATGTGGGCGTGTGTCCCGGTCGCTGCGCTAGCGCCTCCTCTGGTCGATCGGAGCACCTGTTCAGGGGGGGGAGGGGGAACTGGGGGGAATAGCGTGACCCTCCCACGCGCCACGTCCCCCTGGTGAAACTCCTCACTGTCAGGTGAAAAGAAGCGGCTGGCGACTCCACATGTATGGGAGGAGGCATGTGGTAGTCTGCAGCCCTCCCCGGATCAGCAGAGGGGGGTGGAGCAGCGACCGGGACGGCTCGGAAGAGTGGGGTGATTGGCCGGGTGCAATTGGGGAGAAAAGGGGGGGGGGATGCAGAAATTTTTTTTTTTAAAAAGAGATAAGCCGTCTCTCAGAACTCATAAAAAACAAAACCAATAATCGATTATCATGATCGATTATCAAACAATCGATTATCATGATCGATTATCAAACAATCGATTCTCATGATCCATAATCAAACAGTCGATTATCTTGATCGATTATCAAACAGTCGATTATCATGATCGATTATCAAACAGTCGATTATCATGATCGATTATCAAATAATCGATAACGAGCCAATTAACATTCATGTGTAGGTCTACCGACATTAGCTGGGGAACCAGAACCTTTCATTCGCCAAGTACGTTCAGAATATACAAGGGGTGTGGTTTAGTTCATTTACTCGCTCAACTCACTAATTTCTCCCCAACTGTATCCGGCCAACTATCCCACTCTTCCCGCTTGCGGCTCCGCCCCCTCTGCTGAGCCGGGGAGGGCTGCAGACCACCACATGCCTCCTCCCATACACGTGGAGTCACCAGCCGCTTCTTTTCACCTGACAGTGAGGAGTTTCACGGGGGGGGGGGGCGTAGCGCGTGGGAGGATCACGCTATTCTCCCCCCCCCCAGTTCACCCTCCTCCCCCGAACAGGCGCCCCGATCGACCAGAGGAGGCGCTAGTGCAGCAACCAGGACACATTCCCACCTGCAGACACGGTTCCAAGTGTGACTGTAGGGACGCCCGACTAAGGCGGCGGTGACACGACTACGTTGATAGACTAAATAGATCCACCTAAAAGTGCACATTGCAATAAAGTGTTCGGTTCCGGGTGTGACTGAAGTGGTGACGGAGGGTCCGCCGGTTCCAAAGGTGCAGCTGATCGCACCGGGACGTTAGCCAACACGACAAGCCAATGATGTCGAGTTAGGGGGGGGGGGGGAGGGGGGGTTGATGCTGAAGTCGCCCTGGAACAAGACACAGGGCAGAATGGACCTCTGCAACAGCACGCTTGGGGCTTCCACCTCCCATTTAGATGAAAATGGGACTCCACCAGGAGGAAATGAAGCCATTTTTAACCCCCTTTTTCCGCCTCTGAGTCTCCCTCCGAACCCCCGCCCCCCCCCCCCTCCGGTAATGTGCCCGGTCAATGGTCTGTGGGTCTATTTGACTTGCAGGCGGCCTGCGGCACGGCCATAAATAATGATAGGCGGCTCGCACTGAAACCCTAATCACCATTGTGCTGTCACCCAACAGGGAAGATTGCTTGTTTAATTTACTGCGCCGCATCTGTCTCGGTTCCGCATCTGTCTCGGTTCTGCATCTGTCTCGGTTCTGCATCTGTCTCACTTCTGCCCAGTTTAGCTTGTGCAGTTGTGATGAGTGAGCTCTGCAGGTGTCTATCCTGCCTTTCCTCTACCAACGCCATGAATCAAGAGGAACGTAATGTTCATGTATCTGGACAGTGCGTGCGCGCGTGTGTGCGCGCGCGTGTGTGTATGTGTGTGCGTGTGTATGTGTGTGTGCGCGCGCGAGAGAGAGGGGGGTGCAGCATGTGAAAGAAGAGATTAAGAAAGAGAAACGGCTGGTGTGTGAGACAGAGAAGAGCGCCAGACAGCGGGCGTGCGCGCGTGTGAGTGCGCGTGCGCGCGCGTGTTACGGACTATTCGGGTCTAGGGGTTAAGGGTTAAGCACGCAATACTAGTCCTATAACCTGGAGCGTGTAGAAAAGATGCAAAACTAGGGAAGAAACGGAAACATGTTTTCCAAGAAATAGCCGGATAGCCGGGCTAGCTTACCGAGGTAGCAGGCTAGCAGTTAGCAGGTCCCTCCGACCAGGCCTCGGCCATACGGGTCGCGGCTCCCGTAAGCGGCGGACTCCGTCTTGGTAGGTCCGTTCAGTTTAGGCTGACGGTGTTGCGTTGTAGTGTCCTGGAAACGCGTTCAAAGTGGCGCATCCTGCGGTGTACTTGTTCAAACCGCCGCCGCCATTAATTAACTCCGGGGGACGCACCCGCGCCTCACAGTGACGTCCTCTTACGAGCACTGCTTAGCCACGCCCCCAATCACCTCTCAGTGAAGACCACTCCAGGTATGTAAGAAAAGGAAGGGGGGAAAAGGCAGATATAACCCCTATCTCCTCCCATTTATTTGTTCTTTTTATTTTAATAATGTTCTCGTTTCTTAAAACAACAACAACAAGACTATGTACAATTATAATCTAATCGCCATTCATTCATTCATCTTCAGCCGCTTCTCCGGGGTCGGGTCGCGGTGGCAGCAAGCTAAGTAGGGCACTCCAGACGTCCCTCTCCCCAGCAACGCCCTCCAGCTCCTCCTGGGGGATCCCAAGGCGTTCCCAGGCCAGACTGGACATGTAGTCCCTCCAGCTCCTCCTGGGGGATCCCAAGGCGTCCCCAGGCCAGACTGGACATGTAGTCCCTCCAGCTCCTCCTGGGGGATCCCAAGGTGTTCCCAGGCCAGACTGGACATGTAGTCCCTCCAGCGAGTTCTGGGTCTACCCCGGGGTCTCCTCCCAGTTGGACGTGCCCCGTGAAACCTCCAAAGGAAGGCGCCCAGGAGGCACCCTGATCAGATGCCCGAACCACCTCAACTGGCTCCTTTCGACGCCACTACTCCTACCTAGCTCCCTCCGGATGTCCGAGCTCCTCACCCTATCTCTAAGGCTGAGCCCAGACTCCCTACGGAGGAAACTCATTTCAGCCACTTGTATCCGCGATCTCACCCTTTCGGTCACTACCCAAAACTCGTGACGATGGGTGAGGGTTGGAACGAAGACTGACTGGTAAATTGAGAGCTTTGCCTTCCGGCTCAGCTCCCTCTTCACCACAACGGTCCGGTACAACGTCCGCATTACTGCTGATTTGTAATTAAATTTACTGAAAAAAAATCTGCCACGGGATCCAAACCCTCTACACAAGAATGGACAAATTAAAACAAACAACCCTACAAAAAAGAACCGCAATATAGTTATTAAAATCACAATAATCTCACAAATAATCACAAATCGCATAAATACAATAGTCTCTCAAATACATTAGTCTCACAAATAATCATAGTCACATAATACTCAGAATGATCACAACTCAGCTTTATAATCATATAACAAGTCCCTTGTTGACCAAAATTGATCTATTTTTAAAATAGATTAGATAAATTGATGCTGCACCAATCCGCCTGCCCGTCTCCCGCTCCATCCTTCCCTCACTCGCGAACAAGACCCCGAGATACTTGAACTCCTTCACTTGAGGCAACAACTCATCCCCAACCCGGAGGGAGCAATCCACCATTTTCCGGTACAGAACCATGGCCTCAGACTTGGAGGTGCTGACTCTCATCCCGGCCATTTCTCACTCAGCTGCAAACCGCCCCAGTGCCCGCTGGGGGTCGCGTTCTGATGAAGCCAACAAAACCACATCATCTGCGAAGAGCAGAGATGCAATTCTGAGGTTCCCCAAAACGGACACACGCCTCACCTTGGCTGCACCTTGAGATCCTGTCCATGAATATCACGAACAGAATCGGAGATTTCTATATTAATCATTTTCTAATTTCTTAAAGCAACAACAACAACAATAAGACTATGTTTTTATAATCTAATCCGATTTTATTTTTTTTACTCCACTTATTCACGTGCATTACTATCAACAATGCACTCCCAAACTTTTCAAAATACCCAAACCATATGCTCATCCCCTTGACAGAGTGTCCGCAATAACATTTTCTCTGCCTGGCAAATGCACTGCCGTCAGGTTATACGATTGTAAAATTAAACTCCAACGGAACACTCTCTGACTGGATGCTTTGAACTCTGACAGGAACGTAAGTGGGTTGTGATGAGTGAGGACTACCAGATCAGCTCCAGCACTAGAGATGTAAACCTCAAAGTGTTGGACTGCTAGAACAAGAGCCAGGGCCTCCTTCTCAATGGTGGACTATTGCTCCTGATGGCGATTCAGTTTCTTAAGAGAGATGTGCAAGAGGCCTGTATATTCCTGACACATCGGTCTGTAGCAGCACTGCCCCCACTCCAACATCACAAGCATCTGCTGCAAGCTTGACCGGGACAGAGAAGTCCGGAGCAACCAGCACCGGTTCACTGGCTAGAATAGCTTTAACCATTTCCAGAGGTGTCTGACAATCTGCTGACCAGCTAAACTTAACTCCCTTCTTCGATAGGTTTGTGAACGAAGTTGTCACAGCTGCGAAGTTGGGAACAAACCGCCTATAAAAGCCACACATGCCCAAAAGGTGCATGAGCTGGCATTTTGTTTTTTTTTTGTGTACCGGCCAAACATCGGTACACAAAAGAGCCATGGACATCTATAGCTCTGACAACGACTCCAAAGAGGATAAATTCTGAGTCTCATCACCAGCCAGTCAGACTGGCTTGGTCTAGTCAGAAAGGCACGAACTGAGGAAGCCTCTCGGATGAGAGGCGAATACATACCAAGTCCAGTTGCACTTGATTCAGCTCCTTTGGATATATCCCCGTTTTTAACCTCAACACACACGATAAATGCATCCACTAACTTTCCTTCTAGCTAGCTTAGTTTTACATACATACACACAACCATCTGTTTTAAGTGAGAAGCTAGCACCGTGCAGCTATTCTGCACATAGCTGTGTGTCTGTGGCCTACTTCTAAACCTAGTGTAAACTACTAATAAGACACGTTAGCCCCTAGCTAACGGGTCTGACCCTTTAGCCGAGCGGTTAGTGATGTCGCCTTGTGGTGCAGCACACTCCGTATCGAATCCCGCACCGGGCAAGAAAATAGCTTGGTTACACTGGCATCATACGGCTTTTCCCGAGCTGAATCCAACTCAATTGTGCTTTTTCTCACATACAGAATGCTTGGATGTAAGTCACTAACTGGTGCCTAATCACTAACTGGTTTTATCGAACATTAATATGCATTTGTGGAGTTAGAAAACAACGAGACAGGAGACGTGAGAGTAGACGTAGTCGAGGTAGTTTACTAGCTCCAACTTAGCATGTCATACATTTAGACGATACTGAACTCTGAACCGGAAGCGGAAGTGCATTATCTGACCCCTCGCCTCTTCCCTTAAAGGTACACCGTCCTCTTAGGTGAATGTCTCCCGTTATATAGATGAGGGTCACCACACATTAAGGTTAAGGATTAACAGGCAATATTAGTCCTAACCTGGAGTGCGTAGAAAAGATGAAAAACGAGAGAAGAAATAGAAAGGAGGACTGATTTCCAAGACTAGAGAAATAGCCAGGAGGTGGGCTAGCTTAGGCTAGCAGTGAGCAGGTTCCTCCGACAAGGCCTCGGCCATACGGGTCTCAGCTCCCGTAAGCGGCGGACTCCGTCTTAATAGGTCAGTTCAGTTTAGGTTGACGGTGTCGAGCACGGATATATTAGTAGAACTGGATACCAGATCTAAAAATGGCCGCCTGTTCACTCTTACGAGAACTGCTCGTCTGGCGCATACGCCGAAAAAGTGTCTGGCTTCCGGGTTACTTCCGGGTACATGCGGCCCACTGAACATGCGCAGTAGTGTTACTCCCATCATGCCTCTAGGCTACGAGAACGCGCGAACCGCGTTCAGGATCCGGCGCCGCGCGTTCATGAACGCTATGCTAGTGACCAACAAATGCGACGCAAAACCACAAACGACCAACTATCTGGACGTGTGAAAGAGAAGGCTCCGCTTTGTGACATTTATTCACGTTTACCTTTGATTTTTGTTCATCCGAACAGCGTTTGTTTAACCTAGCAAAGATCCTCGTTCCCGAGACACAACATGACCGCGCGTAGGATGCGCGTACACAGCCGTGACGTCATGCAGGACGAAAAAGATTTCTCTGGGTTTTGAGAAATGTTGAAAAAGATTAAAACCCCACGGATTAAAAATATACAATACAAAGAGTAATAATTGACCATGATTATAGCTGCAGGTGGCCGGTCAACAGTTTTACAGGCGTCTCTTTTACAGTGGTGGTCTATGGGGGAAATGCATTTTGGGCCGCAGGGGATTTTGCGCTGCAATACCGCGAGTGGCCACTGGGGAAAAATTGGCTGAAAGGCTGAGCCGTATCCGGCTCTACTATAATACATCCGTGGTGTTGAGCTGGAAAGGTGTGAACGTGCAGTTTCCTGGGGCCTCGTGTATCAATCGTTACTACGGGCAAATTTGTTCTTACACACCCATGGGATTTTTTAGCCCTCAACATTGTCGGACAGTCAGTAGCAAAGCATGACGGTTATTTGTAATTCCTTCCCCCTAACATCTATTGTCTACCTCTTGCAACAAGCAATCACCCAGGCCTGCAAAGACATCAGTGTTAGCCAATCGGTGTCTAAATTCAGGGGTTGCCCAGGTTCTACACTGGTCTCTGAGACGAAACTCGGGGCTAAAACATCCCATGGGTGTGTAAAAACAAATTTGCCCCTAGTAACGACTGATACACGATGCCCCTGGAAACGTGTTCAAACTCCTGAGGCGTATTTATGCAAACTGCCGCCATTAATTAACTCCAGGGGAGGCACCCGCACCTCACAGTGACGTTCTCTTATAAACACCGCTTAACCACGCCCCCAATCACTTCTCAATTAAAACCAGCCCAGGTATTCAAGAAAAGAAAGAGGGGAAAAGGGCAAATATAACCCCTATGACTTCTAACGGTGAGTGAGTGAGTGAGTGAGTGAGTGAGTGAGTGAGTGAGTGAGTGAGTGAGTGAGTGAGTGAGTGAGTGAGTGAGTGAGTGAGTGAGTGGAGAAAATTTGTGTGCGTGTGTGTGAGCGAGAGAGAGGGAGAGGGAGAGAGAGCGATAGAGAGAGGTAATGGAGAAGAGAAAAACAGAGAGAGGAGGTATGTACATGTCTGAGAAAGTGAGAGAGAGACAGAGAGAAGGAGAGAGATGGTGTAACAGCAGCGGCAGGCTGAGAAGAAGCCATCAGAAGTCGATAACACGCAGGTCTCATTACCGGGCATGTACAATGCACTTCATTACATTACTACTCCATTAGCAGGGAGACATTAGCATACTCCAGTCACCTCCTCCGCGACGACTGTTGATCATCAATGGCAGCCATATGCTGCACGGTGCGCTATATGGCAGAATTATTACTGCAACACAGAAGAGACGAGAGAACTGGAAATGACGCCGACATTAAGGGAAGTACATAACAAACCAGGGGCGGACTGGAACAATAACTCAGGCCGGGGATTTGAATCCATGGAGTCAGTGTCACGGTTTTTCTCGCTCAGGCGTGAAAAGTACACACGTCTATGAGGGTGCAGTGCCAGCAAGGGGCGATGGTTAACTCAATACCAGCAACTCCCCACAGAGGAAAAGAAGCATACGTCATTTTCCAAAATCTCTCCCCTAACTCTAACCCTAACCCTACCCTAACCCAACCCTAACACCAACCCTACCCTAACCCAACCCTAACCCTAACCCAACCCTAATTCAACCCTAACCCAACCCTAATCCTAACCCTACCCTAACCCAACCCTAACCCTAACCCAACCCTAACCCTACCCTACCCTACCCTAACCCAACCCTAATTCAACCCTAACCCAACCCTAATCCTAACCCTACCCTAACCCAACCTTAACCCTAACCCAACCCTAACCCTAACCCAACCCTAACCCTACCCTACCCTACCCTAACCCAACCCTAATCCTAATCCTAACCCTACCCTAACCCAACCCCAACCCTAACCCAATCCTAACCCTAATCCTAACCCAATCCTAACCCTAACCCAAACCCAACCCTAACCCTAACCCAAACCCAACACTAACCCTAACCCAAACCCAACACTAACCCTAACCCAAACCCAACCCTAACCCAATCCTAACCCTAATCCTAACCCAACCCTAACCCTAATCCTAACCCTAACCCAAACCCAACCCTAACCCAAACCCAACACTAACCCTAACCCTAACCCAAACCCAACACTAACCCTAACCCTAACCCAAACCCAACCCCAACCCTAACCCTAACCTTAACCCTAACCTGCCTTCACCTCTTACTCATCGCCTCCTGCTGGCACTGCACCTTCATACATGCATGCACTTTTCACCCCCGAGCGAGGCAAACCGGGACACTGACATGTGGACCATGTATTACACGCTTTGGTGTGATACCGGGTCCCAGGGCCACCCTGATCACGCAAACCACCACACCGGCAATGTCATATGACTGCTATGTTGAAACTATTTTTTTTTTTAATTTTCCCCCATTTTTCTCCCCAATTGTATCCGGCCAATTACCCCACTCTTCCGAGCCGTCCTGGTCGTTGCTCCACTCTCTCTGCCAATCCGGGGAGGGTTGCGGACTACCACATGCCTCCTCCGATACATGTCGAGTTGCCAGCCACTTCTTTTCACCTGACAGTGGGGAGTTTCGCCAGGGAGATGTAGCGCGTGGGAGGATCACGCTATTCCCCCCAGTTCTCCCTCCCTCCCCGAACAGGCGCCCCTACCGATCAGAAGAGGCGCTAGTACAGCGACCAGGACACATTCCCACATCCGGCTTCCCACTCGCAGACACAGCCAATTGTGTCTGTAGGGACGCTCGACCAGGCAGGAGGTAATGGGGGGGGGGGGTTCGAACCGCCAATCACTGTGTTGGTAGGCAAGGGAATAAACCGCTAAGCTACCCGGACGCCCTAATAAAACGATGTGGATTACCAAGAGCTACTATCTTGGAAATCTTTCCTGAACTGGGCCCAGCTTTGGAACGACCCACCTGCTGCAGAAGGTCCATCCCTGTGCAGGACCAGTTATTGACCAGTCCGGGCTTTCTGGCAACTGGAACGTTCCAATTAGTACTGGCTGATAGGTCTGGAATATCGCAGCCATCCCTACACGCTATTATGTCAGCCGTCTTGAACCGCCTTATCAAAATGACCCCGTTATATAAGATTTCCTGTGATTTCCTGTGAATTTCCTGTGTGATTTGCGGGCCAGAGTATCAAGAAACTTTATATGACGGGGGTCATCTTTGTCAAGAAGGAAAGGTGCGTGGACTTCGTCTTCAAATCAAGTAAGCAAGCTCTCTCTCTCTCTCTCTCTCTCTCTCTCTCTCTCTCTCTCTCTCTCTCTCTCTCTCTCTCTCGCTCTCTCTATCGCTCTCACTGTTCCCCTCTTTCGCTCTCGCCCTCTATCTCCCTCGCTCTTTCTCTCTCTCACGCGCGTGCTTTCTCTCTCGCTCTCTCGCTCTTTCTCATTCTCTCTCGCTCTCTATCTCTATCGCGTGCTTTCTCTCTCTCTCTCTTTCTCTCTCGCTCTCTCTCTCTCTCGCTCTTTCTCCCTGCCTCTCTCACACATATACACAAACTGCCCAGCTTGTCAGATCGTTGTTAACCTTCTAATAATAGCCTTGCGAGTGCAGTTTCCATTGCTGTTGCTTGAGTTTGAGTGTTGTGGGTTTGTATTTTTGCAGTTGTACTGTTAATTGTTTGTTGTGTGCAGACAGCCGCGGTGGTTGTGAAATATTCTGCATGGTCAGAGATTGCGGTCTTGTGTTGCAAGTTGAGTTTATTGATTTGCACTGCCTGTTGGTAACAGCTGATGTCAGGACAACCGCGTGGACGGCGTGGATTATGGGGGAGGGATGTTGCACATTCTGAATACGTGGATTTGTGCAGACTATTGTGCATAAGCCTATTTGTTGTGAAGTTTTTGCTCTCTCTCGCTCTCTCTCTCTCTCGCTCTCTCTCTCTCTCCCCGTCTGTCTCTCTTACACAAACAATGCACTGCAGTGTTATGAGATGCAGCCTACTGGGAGAGTGTAGTGGACTGTTATGGAGTCACTGTTATGATTTTGGTTTTTAAAGGATTCTCTTAGTATGCGCTGTGCACTCGCCTGTCGACACGTTACTCGTTGCTGCATGCGTCCTGGTCTGCGACTGCCTACCTGGCCCCGGATCTCACGGCACGTTACTGGCTGCGGGTGAGCAGGCCAACATCAAAATGCAATGTGCGGCAATGGCCCAGTTTTCCAAATGTAACTGAAGTAATTGGCTGCACTCGTGTTGCGATAAAAGCACCAAATGAGAACGAGTTTGCTTTTGTCAGTCGCAAGCATCACCATGCAATAAACGTTTGAATCATCTGCACTACTGACGTTGGGCCAGATGACGTGGGCCAGGATCACCCTATAAATGGAGAACAAGCTCCTCCAGCGACTGCATTATGTGAAAAGGTTATGAACCGTCTATGAACAAACCAGACAAATGGTAGTTTTGGAAGATTCACGTTTGCAGCGGCCTCGCCCAGTGGTGTGGGAAGATGGCGGCGCGAATTCACGTTTGCGGCGGCCTCGCCCAGTACCGGTGTGGGAAGATGGGCGTTGAACAAACCATAAAAAGTTGCGACTGTGCATGCCGTCCTTTCACACCTGCAAGTTACACTGTTGGTCATGCAAAGACGGCCATGTTTGCTGAAGGTATTTTCTGACTGACTAGAAAAAAATTTAAAAAATAACAATAACCAGAGCTGCACAAATGTGTGCTTGCTGGTTTGCATAGACGCTGCAACTTGGCTCTTCAAGAAGAGAGGAGCTGCGTGGTGCTTGTAGTCATGTAATTGGACCATCTTGTCATTTGCTGTGTTTCTCATGGGGGTCGTTTTGGTTTAACTGGCCTTCCCTAACCACCGGTGCTGAACCCCCCTCCCTCCCCGTCCTCTCACAGGTCCTCTCCCAGGCTGTGCTGCAGCATTTAGACATGACAGTGATTCGGTGTGACGGCGCCTCACTGGGCCGGGCTGCACCGCGGTGACAGCTCATAGAGACAGAACAACTAGCAGTGTCGTACTAGCTAAAAAACAACAACAACAACAACAAAACAGACTGGGCCGGAGCAGGCTAGCCGTGCAGAGCAGCAGAATAACAATGCTATGAGCCCAGCTAGCAGTTAGCAGCAGCAGTCAGTGTGCTATCGTCTGCGTGTTCGGGGCCATTATCTCTCTCCACCGGTCACGTCATGCTGATAAATGTGACCCGGCAGTCTGTGCTAATGTGCAGGCAGCTGCAGAAGCAGCAACGGGGTAAATGCTCCATCAACCCCCATGTTCTTCAACGCAGGGCGGGGGGGGGGGCAATAGACAGGGTTTGTTTGACTGGAAGCAACCCTGCTTACAGCTCTTAAAGAGTAAGTAGGCACTCATTTTTTGTCCGTCTGTGTCTCCTGACATGATTAAAGGACATAAAGGGGTGTAGATGTAGAGGACAGTGATGCTGGTGTCCATATATAAAGGATATAAAGGGCTGTAGATGTAGAGGACAGTGGTGGTGGTGTCTATATATAAAGGGGTGTAGATGTAGAAGACATCGACGGAGGTGTGGGTCAGACTGAAGGTGTCAGGGTTGTAGTAGAAGATCTCGCCCCAGCTTCTGACAAGTCTACCGAGAGAGTTTAGTTGGTTAACGCCGGCATGTTGCCTTTCTACTCGCCTCATATTTTACTGGCATAACCCAGTGGACCACCACGTATGACGCCCACGTCACATGGGTCTGGGCATCTTTGATGACGTAGGCAATTCGGGGGGGGCGTTGATCGTAATGCGCGTTTTCCCTTGCATGCAAGAAAAAGTGGAGAATTTCTGGCTCATCTCATTGTGACGTTTTGACGCATGCTCCGTCACCCAGGTAAGAAAATCAAAGAAGGTTGAATCAGTTCACCTGGACACACCGTTTGTTGACAGAAACGTTTCGTCATCATCTCAGTGACCCCTTCCGTCTAAAGTGACGGCAGGTGTCCCCACCCTCATAAACAATACAGTGGCATAATGCAGCATAATTATGCCACTGTATTGATCAGATTGTTTATAAGGGTGGGGATACCTGCAGTCGGTTGAGACCGAAGAGGTCACTAAGATGATGACGAAACGTTTCAGTCAATAAACGGTGTGTCCAGGTGACCTGATTCAACTTAATTAGACGTTCACCTCATTTTAATTTATCGTGAGGACAATCACGTTTTACAGTCTAACACTCATACAAACATGGTTCCAGCTCAAACCAAGGTCTATACACTCACACAGCTCTCAACTGGATCGGGCCCTCGCAAAGATGCCTTGTTTCAGCTTCCTGGCAGCACGTATAGTAGAATAATCCCACATAAGGCCCAAGTCTGTGGTAAGTAATCCCCCACTCCACAGCAGTTCAACACAAAGACAGTAACACGTATATCCAAACTACAAAAACTACAAGACTACAAGAACACATGTATCCAAACTACAAAAACTGCAAGACTACAAGAACACATATATCCAAACTACAAAAACTGCAAAACTACAAGAACACGTATATCCAAACTACAAAAACTACAAGAACACATACATCCAAACTACAAAAACTACAAAACTACAAGAACACATACATCCAAACTACAAAAACTACAAAACTACAAGAACACATATATCCAAACTACAAAAACTACAAGAACACATACATCCAAACTACAAAAACTACAAGACTACAAGAACACATATATCCAAACTACAAAAACTACAAAACTACAAGAACACATATATCCAAACTACAAAAACTACAAGACTACAAGAACACATATATCCAAACTACAAAAACTACAAGACTGCAAGAACACATATATCCAAACTGCAAAACTACAAGACTACAAGAACACATATATCCAAACTACAAAAACTACAAAACTACAAGAACACATATATCCAAACTACAAAAACTACAAGACTACAAGAACACATATATCCAAACTACAAAAACTACAAAACTACAAGAACACGTATATCCAAACTACAAAAACTGCAAAACTACAAGAACACATATATCCAAACTACAAAAACTGCAAAACTACAAGAACACATATATCCAAACTACAAAAACTGCAAAACTACAAGAACACATATATCCAAACTACAAAAACTACAAGACTACAAGAACACATATATCCAAACTACAAAAACTACAAAACTACAAGAACACGTACATCCAAACTACAAAAACTACAAAACTACAACAACACATATATCCAAAGTACAAAAACTGCAAAACTACAACAACACATATATCCAAAGTACAAAAACTACAAAACTACAAGAACACATGTATCCAAACTACAAAAACTGCAAAACTACAAGAACACATATATCCAAACTACAAAAACTACAAAACTACAAGAACACATATATGCAAACTACAAAAACTACAAGAACACATACATTCAAACTACAAAAACTACAAAACTACAAGAACACATGTATCCAAACTACAAAAACTACAAAACTACAACAACACATATATCCAAACTACAAAAAACAATTTTTTTTTCACTGACCAAGAAAGCGAACGCCAGGATGGCTGTCAGAACTGCCGGTCTGCATGGCTAGCAGTTAGCTTAGCCTGCCCCACTACCACATCCAGCTCCAGGCAGGGCCCTGGTCCCTGGGCCCACAGGACGCAGCAGACCGAACTCTCCCTCAGCCGATCCAGCGCCAGCTCTCCCAGCCAGACGCCTTCGACACACTTCCCCACACTCCACATGATGACACCAAAAACACAGTCGACGCCAGACGAGGCCGCTGCCAGAGCGCCATCTTAGCCTGCCCCACTACCACATCCTGTCAGACCGCCCTCGGTGTTTCCTCTTCGGGTGCTGCTCCAAGCAGGGCCCTGGTCCCTGGGCCCACAGGATGCAGCAGACCAAGCTCTCCCAGCCACCAAACCAAGACACAAACTTAGATGCGGACGTGGACAAAGACGCTGCATGGAGGATCCTGGGTGAGGCGGCCGCGAACATGAATTCGCGCCGCCATCTTCCCACACCGGAAGCGGAAGTACAATATAAAAGCGTGTTTATGAGGCTTGCTGACGCCACTCACGCGCAACAAGCACTCGACGTTGATGAGCGCCGGTGGTTTCTAGAAGCCTGGACCGGCCAGACATCCGAGCTAGCAGTCCAGTCGGCGGCAGCAGGCAGGACAGGGTTAATCTGACGAGTCTGCTGCAAAACGTGGAGCTCTAAAAGGAATATGAACAGCGTGTCCCTGGGTGCTGACAGAGAGGGGGGGGGGGGAGAGAGGGGGGGGGAGAGAGAGAGAGGAAACGCAAGTAGTGAAGGGGTGGGTGTGCGAATCTGATTTCCAATGACAATGTGCTTAAGATTACCGTTTCAATGAAAGAACATATCATCTGTCAAAGCTAATGGTGGTGTCCTGCGGAAGATGAGGGGAAATGGAATGGAGGCCATTCATTAAGGTGGAGGAGGTGGTGTGTGTGTGTGTGAGAGAGAGAGAGAGAGAGAGAGAGAGAGGGAGCGGTGGACTGGTCAACTCCGCAGATGGTCTCCCCGGGAAAATAAACATATACGCCGCCATTATTTATTTGTGCTTTTCCGAGGTGGCAGCCTGCGGCCTGCGGCCTGCGATTAAAGGCCGGTTCTCATGCTACAGAGATAATATTAGCGCAGGATGCTTGGAGAAAGAATCTGTGTCCCGGAGCGAGGACGACGCCGTCGCTGAGAACGGACACAAGTCCATCTTGTCGCCTTGGCAAAAGATGGCAGACATGCTGGCCAGCAGGCCTGGCCAGACCAGCTCTCAATCACGACGCTGGATGTACTCAGAGGAGGCAACTGATACCATTGTTTTATGGAGAGGAGGGTGGAGTGATGGTGGAAGGGCGGGCGGGGGGGGGGTGGGGGTGGGGGTGGGGGGGGTTAACAGGCCAACAATAAGACTCTTTCACTGGAAATGTCAGCCTGAAAGACTGGGGGGACCGTCCAACTGGGCAGAGACGCCTTTTTCACGAAGTCGAGCCAAGGTATAAGACGAGTACGGAAAATTGTATGTAATCCTGCGGGAGGCGGTGAAACCCAAGGACAAGGGAGGAAGAGCGCTCGTCGAGCAGCAGAAGCGGGGCTGGGTGAGACTGACAGGGGAGGGTGGGGGGGAATCCCAAATCCTGACGTTTCCCAACTGAGTACTCCAGTATTAACGTGACGACGTCGCGTGGATGACTCTCGGTGCTTTCGTGCGTAATTTACGCACAATAACATGGCGATGAACGGTCATTACTCATGTGATGACCCAGCAGGTATACAGGCGTCCCTTGTTCCCTTCACCCAAAACATTGGGATGGGTTCAGGAAACCGCCTCGCTTTACTGTAAGACCAGGGGAAGACACATATTACCAGAACCACAACCCCCACGACACGTCTAGCCTCGCGGCACCACGTCGTCATTGGAGCGATATAGGCCACCAAAAAGGTCTGACGGAATTCCGTTGCCTACCAACACGGGGATCGCCGGTTCGAATCCCCGTGTTACCTCCGGCTTAGTCGGTTGGCCCGTATCTGCGGGTGGGAAGCCGGATGTGGGTGTGTGTCCGGGTCGCTGCACTAGCGCCTCTTCCGGGCGGGGGGGGGGGGGCGCCTGTTGGGGGGGGGGGGGCTGTGAGGAAACAGCGTGATCCTCCCACGCGCTACGTCCCCCCGGTGAAACTCCTCACTGTCAGGTGAAAAGGAGCGGCTGGTGACTCCACACGTACGGTAGGAGGCACGTGGTAGTCTGCAGCCCTCCCCGGACCGGCAGAGGGGGTGGAGCAGCGATTGATCCGTCTCGGAAGAGCGGGGTAATTGGACGGGGACAACTGGGCGGGGGCATCCCCCCGCCCCCCCCAAAAAAACACGAGGCGTTCAGGTTATTCTTGTTGCACTTGGACTTGGAGGGATTTGTCCCTTATATCTAAAAATGCACACCCATGCGCGCGACTTCCCAGGTCGACCAAAATCGTCTCTGGTGCGCTCGCGTTGCAGGTCAATAGCTGGGACGAATGGATCCCAGCAGCCATTGGCCGAGCCTCGTCAGGGCGGGAAAAGGAAATAGAAATGCACGTGACCCGATTCCTCAGGCGCATTAACGCAGCGACGAACCGGAAATATCCCGAGCGATCCTCCGTGCTGGGACGTTTCTCCTCATCAGTACGGGGTGAGGCAAGAAAACGAGGGAGAGGGGCGCGAGCTTGTTCTCTGAGCCTCAGAAAAAAGGGGGAGGGGCCAGTTGTCTGAAAGCCCCACCCCCTTTTTTCGGAGGTGAATTTGAGCCACGCCAGGCGGTGTAACGCCGCTTTGACACGGGGGATGAAGCTGAATTCCTGTACAGCTCTGACCTAATTGCCCCCCGCCGCCCCCCCCGGAGGTTGGGGGGGGCGGGGGGCGGCATTGTATTCTGACACGTAAAGATTATTTAATACCATCAAAGCCATAAAACGAGAATAAAAGAGGGAGGAGGAGGAGGAGGAGGAGGAGGAGGAGGAGGAGGAGGAGGAGGAGAGAGACTGGCAAGAGTTAATCCTCGCGTGGCTGCTGGGGCGGCAGGCTGGGTAGCGGCTCGATTGGAGGTGCGTGTGGGGGGGGAGGCGGGGGAGGGGGGCGGGGGGAAATCGGTATGCGTGAGCGGGCCTGTCGAACCGCCGTGCGCCGACGCTGAGCGGCTCCCTTATCCCAACATCACAAGGAGCTCCACTTCCCTCCGCAAATCCCAGTCGGCTCGGGCTGCGCTCCCCCCGGTATCGCCTCCCTCTCTCGCTCTCTCGTTCCCCCTCTCGCTCTCCAGCTTTTCCCACACTCTCCCCCGTTTCCCCGAGGCACGCGCTACGTCATCGGGCACCGCAGCCAAAACCGCCGTAATATCCCAATTTATTTCCACTTATACTGACGGAGTCTGGGCCGTTTCATTTAGGTCAAGGCTGCTTTATTACTGTAAGGCTCCACTGTTTAGCTCCCCCACTCCACTCTTGCTTGTGGATAGGGGGAGACTCTTTCCGGGCTCGGGTAACGATACATAAATAAATAAAAAATACAAGCTCCAGGAGAAATCGCTTGTGCGCAAACGTCACAGAGGACATGGGCGGACTGGAGGAGCAGCGCGGCCACACACGTCACAGCCATTTCCCCACGGCCCGCCCATTTATTTAGTTTGGCTTTTAGGGGCGTCCGGGTAGCGTAGGGGTCTATGCCGCCGGTTCGAGTCCCCTTTTTACCTCCGGCTTGGTCGGGCGTCCCTACAGACACACTTGGCCGTGTCTGCAAGGGGGAAGCCGGGTGTGGGTACTGTCCTGGTCGCTGCGCTAGCGCCTCCTCTGGTCGGTCGGGGCGCCTGTTCAGGGGGGAGGGGTAATTGGGGGGGGGTAGCGTGATTCTCCCACGCGCTACGTCCCCCTGGTGAAACTCCTCACTGTCAGGTGAAAAGAAGCGGCTGGCGACTCCACGTGTATGGGAGGAGACATGGATTATAGCAGCCATTATTATTTCACCAGGGGGACGTAGCGCGTGGGAGGATCACGCTACCCCCCCCCCTCCAAACAGGCACCCCGACTGACCAGAGACTGACCAGAGGAGGCGCTAGTGCAGCGACCAGGACACATACCCACATCCGGCTTCCCATCTGCAGACACGGCCAATTGTGTCTGTAGGGACGCCCGACCAAGCCGGAGGTAACACGGGGATATTCGAACCGGCGATCCCCGTGTTGGTAGGGAACGGAATAGACCGCTACGCTATGCTGTGTTTCTGGCACATGGAAACCTGTCATACTGGTGGGGGAAAAAAAACTAATTCTCAGTTGTTTTGCACGTTGACCCCAAAGTACTGATCCAAGTATGCGCTGCAGAAGTCATGGATCGGTACTCGGTATCGGCCGATACTTAAAGACACCTGTTCAGCATCAGTATCGGCCGATACTTAAAGACTCCTGCTCAGCCTCAGTATCGGCCGATACTTAAAGACTCCTGCTCAGCCTCAGTATCGGCCGATACTTAAAGACTCCTGCTCAGCATCAGTATCGGCCGATACTTAAAGACTCCTGCTCAGCATCAGTATCGGCCGATACTTAAAGACACCTGTTCAGCATTAGTATCGGCCGATACTTAAAGACTCCTGCTCAGCATCAGTATCGGCCGATACTTAAAGACTCCTGCTCAGCATCAGTATCGGCCGATACTTAAAGACTCCTGCTCAGCATCAGTATCAGCAGTGAGGGAAGGGCATCCCTTTATATCGTTCATTAACGCGATGCTCCCTTTTCGGTCCTCAGTCATGGCCTCGACTGTTGACAAGGCATGTCAACACTAAACATTATTCCAGTGACATTTTGGAACACAATTAGATCATTACATTATTTGCATTGACTTATGAAAATTAATTTGATGAATTTTTTTTTACTCAAATAAGAAAAGCAATCGCCAAAATAAATGCATTCTTTTGTCCTCTGTATCCAAACAAAGTGTGCTTTTTGTGGACTTTCTGTGACCCGCCCGGCCCCACCACCGCGACCCACTTGTGGGTCCCGACCCGTAGTTTTGAAAACCACTGGTGTAAACCACCCTGAGTCCTCCAAAAAACTACCATAAAACATCTGCCGGGGTCATCTGTGCTGACAGCCTCACCCCATGGCAAGCGCAGCAGAGAACACGTGTCCCAACCCTCGCAAAACATTCCCTCCTCCACCTGAACGAGCCAGAGCCCGCCGCTTCCAGCCCTGCTATTTTTGGTCGGCCGGGGTGCTATTTGTGGAGGACGCTATCACGCAGCTCACATCCGCTTGATTTGCATGAGACAACAACTTAGTGACCTACTGCTCCTGCAGGGGCCGGCTCAGCGGGCCGCACGCTCGTGCAAGCCAAATTAACGCGTTACGCAACCGGAACACCGACGTGAACTGGGACACGACGGGGGTGTAATGAAACGGCCTATCCCGCTATTGTGGCGTCATTACACCGAAAAGTAAATGAGAGAAGCTCATTTGGAGGAGACTAATTAATGCATCGGGAAACCTTGCCGCAACGGCAATTACTAATCACACAATAGCGGAGCGCCGGCGCGTGGAGACGTCTGCGGTCCTGCTCGGAGGGGGGTTTTCTTAACGGGACGGAGCTCTCGCCCCGTGCCGCCGTGACGCTGCCCGGAAGCCTCGCGTGCTACCGCGGCTCGTGCGGAACGAGAACGAACGTCAGTCTGCGCGACGAGGAAGAGGAAGAGGAAGAGAGGGGGCAAACGAGGGAGCAAAGAGTCAGTGAGTCACTGTCGTTTCTTCGAAGCAAAAGAAATTTCCCTTCCAACGTCAACCAAAACCTTCGTCTGAGGAGGAGGAGGAGGAGGCGGATGGAGGCGTGAGGGGGAGGGAAGGAGGGGGCACCGAGGAGGTGAGGCAGAGAGCAGCAGTTTGAGAGCTCCTCTGTGATGACACATTTAGCACCATGCGAAACCGCAGCGTGCAAAAGGCCTCCAGGCTGGCACCCCTCTTACACACTCACGCACTCACGCACTCACGCACGCACACACGCACAGAGGAAGCCAACTTCCCGTTGATGCTCATCAGATGGGGTTTTAATCTATCACTCCCTTTCTGCGAAAGAAGGAAAACCGCTTTTAGCATTTAAACTCTTCACCACACGCACCACCGACCCTACTGACACTGACCCGCACGCTGCAAACAACACTGCTGCGCGTGCGTGCGTGTGTATGCGTGTGCGTGCGTGTGTATGCGTGTGTGCGTGTGTGTTGGACTCCAGCACAGCAGACCTACGTCGCGGTATCAGGGCTCCCGACTTGGAAAACATGGCGGCCAGCCAGGAAACACAATTCCAAATGCACAGATGCACGGTCACACGCCACGCACCGGCCGAGCACGCGCTCTCTCTGTCATCATTACGAGTGCTTAATTAATGGTGTAGCATTTCTGTCTTTGTTTTAAGGTATTTCGATGTATTTGTGCGCGTTGTGCGTTTGTGTGTTTCATCTGGTTTGTGCAGTACGCATGTTTCTTGGTACGTTAACCTATCTGTGCGGGGGGGAGGGGGGGGAGGGTGGTGTCTCCCGTCTTCACTGAACCTGGTCAGGGACGAGAGGGGGGGAGTTAGCCAGGCGGGCCAAACTGGCACGTTTATTAGCCAGGCCGGGCCAAACTGGCACGTTTCCGGAGCAGGTCCACCGGTGCGCACCGTCTCCGTCAGTAAACTGAACGAGCTAAACTCAGCCGAGCCGAGCCGAGCCGAGCCGAGCCGAGCCGAGCCGAGCCGAGCCGAGCCGAGCCGAGCCGAGCCGCGCGTCACTTTTGGTGTCACATGAGCTCTCCGTCTCACAACGTGCCCCTGAGCAGGGTCGCGCAGCGCGTGCCCTCGAGTCAAATCCTGACTGAAGACCCGCTCCTGACTGAAGACCCGCTCCTGACTGAAGACCCGCTCCTGCCTGAAGACCCGTTCCTGACTGAAGACCCGTTCCTGCCTGAAGACCCGCTCCTGACTGAAGACCCGCTCCTGACTGAAGACCCGCTCCTGCCTGAAGACCCGTTCCTGCCTGAAGACCTGCTCCTGCCTGAAGACCCGCTCCTGACTGAAGACCCGCTCCTGCCTGAAGACCCGCTCCTGACTGAAGACCCGCTCCTGACTGAAGACCCGCTCCTGCCTGAAGACCCGCTCCTCACTGAAGACCCGCTCCTGCCTGAAGACCCGCTCCTGACTGAAGACCCGCTCCTGCCTGAAGACCCGCTCCTGACTGAAGACCCGTTCCTGACTGAAGACCCGCTCCTGCCTGAAGACCCGCTCCTGACTGAAGACCCGCTCCTGCCTGAAGACCCGCTCCTGCCTGAAGACCCGCTCCTGACTGAAGACCCGCTCCTGACTGAAGACCCGCTACTGCCTGAAGACCCGCTCCTGCCTGAAGACCCGCTCCTGACTGAAGACCCACTCCTGACTGAAGACCTGCTCCTGCCTGAAGACCCGGTCGGTGATTAAATGAAAGTGTCTGAAACGCGAGAGTTGTCAGATCTGTTATGTGTGAGTGTGAATCACACCGGGAAAGGTGACACACACACACACACACACACACACGCACACACACACACGCACACGCACGCACACACACACACACACACACACACACACACACACACACACACACACACACACACCACGTGTGCCACTCAACACGCTGAAACTCTAATGCGTCTTGCCCTGAATGTCACGAGCCTCCAGGAGGAAAAGGGCATCGCCCTGCACGCGCACACACACACATCATCGCCATCATCGCCATCATCATCATCATCATCATCATCACCTATGCACAGTGTCGCTTGCAGGCAACTAAAGCCGTTTCCAAGTGAACCGGATTAACGCTCAAACTGCCAGTTACCAGACAACACAACACACGTACACAAACAATCACTTTTAGCTAACAAACACAACAAACATGGGGGATGTCCAGAATCCAGAACCAGGATCAGGATCAGCACCAGAATCATGTTTACTGGCCGTGTAGGTCTGCACATACATTCAATGGGACTCCGGTTTCGTGGCTCACTCAGTGTCCTTAACATAGAATACAACACAACAACACAACAACACAACAACCCCCGGATATGTACACAAGGCTGACGTAGACAGGTGACATCAGAGGTGGTAGAGGGCAGAGGACATAGCAGAGATACTGACAGAGATGCTGACAGAGATGCTAGCAGAGATGCTGACAGAGATGCTAGCAGAGATGCTAGCAGAGATGCTAGCAGAGATGCTGACAGAGATGCTAGCAGAGATGCTGACAGAGATGCTGACAGAGATGCTAGCAGAGATGCTAGCAGAGATGCTGACAGAGATGATGACAGAGATGCTAGCAGAGATGCTAGCAGAGATGCTGACAGAGATGCTGACAGAGATGCTAGCAGAGATGCTAGCAGAGATGTTAGCAGAGATGCTAGCAGAGATGCTGACAGAGATGCTAGCAGAGATGTTAGCAGAGATGCTAGCAGAGATGCTGACAGAGATGCTAGCAGAGACGCTAGCAGAGATGCTAGCAGGCTACCTACCTACAGGCCTGAGGCAGATGGACATGACAGAGCGTACCAGCATATATACAATCACTACCGCGGGAAAGGGGGGCAGTGCATGGCCGTGCATGGCCCCCCCCGCTGCCCCCCCCCACCCACTTCCCCTGTCACGAGTGGGTAAAAAAACACAAAACAAAAAAACGCCTGCACAGAAACAGTGAAATAGAAGCAGAAACACATGCAATATTATTATGAGCCTATTAGCATTAAGTTAAAAGAGCTTTCATAATCTTCGAAAGTAGATTAAAAATGGTTTTGACAAGTGCCACCCTAGTTAAATGGCTGGCCCCAGCAGCCCCCCCCCCAGTAAAAAAGAGTCCTGGCTACGCCCCTGGGAGTTAGAGTGTAAGTCGAGTAGCTGATGGTGTAGCTCGCACCCGTGCAGGACCGGCCCGATTTGTGTACCTGCGACATTAGACGAGGCTGCGCTGCAGGTCGTGGGACGCTGCGGGGCCCGTCACGCCCCCCGCTGGCAGAGCGGAGTCGTGACATTTAACGCGCCGAGATGCAGACACCTCAGATTGCAAGATGGCGCGTTTGCAGGGGTTCATCACGGGTGCTGACAAACTAGGAGAGATATCCGTCAGCCTGCGGTGTAAGGTCGAGTTTCAGGTTAAGGCATGCCTCTGCCATACGGGGGGGGGGGGTTGTGTCGCGGGTCGTGAGGTTTTCCAGCCAAAGTTTCAGCACATGAAAAGACAAGAGCTGCGGTTGCCCCCCCCGCCCCCCCCTCTGAGGGGGCTTCCGGTATGATCTGCAAAACCCAACACACAACAACACGCTGCAAACTACATGTTTACTGTTGCAGACATCACCTCGGCCTTTCTGCCGCCTTACAGCCATGTTACACAGGCACACGCACGCACACGCACACGCACACACACACGCACACACACTCATACACACACGCACACACACTCATACACACAAACACACACACACACATACTCATACACACACACATACTCACACACACACACACACACTCACACACACAATCATACACACACACAAACACACACACACATACACACACACACATACACTCACACACACACACACGCACACACACTCATACACACACACACACACACACACACTCATACACATACACACACATACACACACTCATACACACAAACACACATATACACGCACGCACGCGCACAGACACGTACATGCACACGCGCGCGCAAACATACATGTATCTTAATGCACGATTTCCGTAGTGAACAATTTAATGCATATTTTTTATGCTTTTTTAATCCATTATCCATCATCCATTATCCATCCATCCATTATCCATCCATTATCCATCCATCATCCATTATCCATCCATTATCCATCCATTATCCATCCATCATCCATTATCCATCCATTATCCATCCATTATCCATCCATCATCCATCCATTATCCATTATCCATCCATTATCCATTATCCATCCATTATCTGAACCGCTTATCCTGCTCTCAGGGTCGCGGGGATGCTGGAGCCTATCCCAGCAGTCATTGGGCGGCAGGCGGGGAGACACCCTGGACCAGGCCGCCAGGCCATCACACAGAGCCCACACACACACACACACACACACACACACACACACACACACACACACACACACACACACACACACACACACACACACACACACACCTAGGGACCTACATGTCTCTGGACTGTGGGAGGAAACCGGAGCCCCCGGAGGAAACCCACGCAGACACGGGAAGAATATGCAAACTCCTCACAGAGGACGACCCGGGATGACCCCCGAGTTTGGACTACCCCGGGGCTCGAACCCAGAACCTTGGTTCCTTCACGTTCCATCGCCCTGACGTAGCAACAGCAGGCCAGTCCGGGCCGGGCCGGGGCGGGGGTGCAGACCCTCGGCAGACAGGCCGGGCCGGGGCGGGGGTTCAGACCCTTGGCAGTCCGGGTCGGGGCGGGGGGTTCAGACCCTCGGCAGACAGGCGCGCTCGGACCACCCTGCACATGGACCCGGGGGGCTGTCAGCCGCGAGCTACGTCAAAACACACCCGTCGGGTGGAGGAGAAGGCGGGGGGGGGGGACTAGCACGGAGAGCTAGCCGGGCTGGCGGACCACGCCGCGCGCCGGCGAACGTGATGCTGCATGCGCGCGGCGTGGGCGTCCGTCCCCCATCAGGAGACACCACATCAACTTTCTCCCGACTTTGTGGTGACGGACAACAGAGACACAACACACCCGTCACACACACACACACACACACACCCGTCACACACGCGCGCGCGCGCGCATGACGCACTCGCAAACCCTGTAGCTGCACGAGATGAGATTTTGCACGGGGTTTATTTCAAACCAGCCTACACACACACACACACACACACATACACACACACACGCACACACACAGACGGCTGTCAGACGTTGACAAGCTGTCAATCAAAAGGGGATCATTTCTACCTGGGACCTGTTGACTCCTCCTGCTCCGCCTCCTCCTGCCGACTCCCTCCGGGGTTGCTGATGGAAGTTCAGGTCGCTCGAGCTGGACGTGTGTGTGTGTGTGTGTGTCTCTGTGCGGTGTTGTGTTGCTGTTTTGTGTTGTTTTTGCGGTGATCTTTTCTTTTCGAAGTGGTCCACCGACTCGCAGGCTCGCGGGAGTCCGGTCCTGCTCCGGTGAGCGCGCGGCGAGCGGAGGCGAAACGCCGTCGGAAAGCGGAGAAGTTGGGCGCAGCGTTCACAGCGGCAACCATTACAGTCCCGCTCCTCCGGCTGTGAAATCCAACACCCCCTTTTACTCCGCCCCCTTCCTTTTAAAGGACCTGCTCCTCCTGCCCTGTTAACTCCACATGTGCTCCCCTGCTCCTCTACACCGCTGCTACCGGTAATAACAGTAATGATACTAAAATGATAACAATAATACTGATGATAATAATAATAATAATAACACTGATGATAATAACGATAATAATAATACTGATGATAATAATAACAATAATGATAACACTGATGATAATAACGATAATAATAATACTGATGATAATAATAATAATAACACTGATGATAATAATAATAATAATGATAATATGATAATGATAAGAATAATAACAATACTAATGAAAATAATAAGAATAAGAATAATTATAATAACAATATTAATAATAATGATAACAATAATACTTATACTAATAATAACAATAATAATAATAAAATAATAACAATACTAATGATAATAATGATAACGATAAGAATAATAACAATACTAATGATAATAATAAGAATAAAAATAATTATAATAACAATACTAATAATAATACTGATACTAATAATAATAACAATAATAATAATAGAATAATAACAATACTAATAATAATACTGATACTAATAATAACAATAATAATAATAATAGAATAATAACAATACTAGTGATAACAATGATAATAATAATGATAATAAACGTACTATTAATAATAATACTAATAATAATAATAATAATAAACTTTTTTCTCACTTAAGTTTTTATGAAGTTTTCAGAAAGCTATAAACAGAACAGTACAACAATATCAACACAAAGAGGAACACAGTAAGATATACAAACAGATAAAAAAAACACAAAATAACAACTTTTCATAAACCTTTTAACTTTCATAAACGTTTTGCTAAACTATTCATCAGAGGATTTTATTTAGAAAAGATTACAAGCATGATCAGGGTGGAACAACCAACATGTTTTGAGGTGTTCTCCGCACCATTGAGCTTGATCGCCTCTAACGTTGTGTGTGCAAGTCCGTCGTTGTGTTCACATCCGGGGACTGTCGTGTTGTGGCGTTGTTGTTCTATGTTCCGTTCAGCACACCGAGAGCCGCGAAACCAGAGCCACATTCCAGGCATGTGCAGACACACGTGGCCAACACACATGATTCTGATTCTGATTTGGGATCTTAAACCAGGCATCGAACAGCAGATCCATATATCGATACTTCAGATTCGGGAGGGGGAGGGGGAGGGGGAGGGGGGGCGTCTAATGTAAGATGTTAAACGTGTTGCAGTTTTTAAATAACATTATAACCTCCGTTGGTAAGAACACTTTCTCGGCACGGGGGCGCAGCGGTTAGCGCGGTCGCCTCACAGCAAGAAGGTCCTGGGTTCGAGCCCCGGGGTAGTCCAACTTTGGGGGTCGTCCCGGGTCGTCCTCTGTGTGGGGGTTTCATGTTCTCCCTCCCTGTCTGCGTGGGTTTCCTCCGGGGGCTGCGGTTTCCTCCCACAGTCCAAACACATGTAGGTCAGGTGGATCGGCTGTACTAAATTGTCCCTAGGTATGAACGTGTGTGGTGGTGGTGGGGGGGGGGGGGCTGTGTGATGGCCTGGCGGCCTGTCCAGGGTGTCTCCCCGCCTGCCGCCCAAGGACTGCTGGGATAGGCTCCAGCATCCCCGCGACCCTGAGAGCAGGATAAGCGGTTTGGATGATGGATGGATGGGTGTATTTTGCCCCCCCCCCACCTCTCCCACTATCCTCTGTTAGTCCTCCCCCCCTCATATTGTGTCACTTGGTATTGTCCGCGTGGTTTCAGTCGAGGTAGGAGTTCACAGAAACTCCATCGACAGAGATGCAAGGAAGACGTCCTCCCCCAGTTCGGACCCGTTTAAACAAACCAGTCTTTCGAGGGGAAGTCTGGATGACGTGTCAGCTAGTGTTTCCGGGTTGTCGGCTAGCTAAGACACGAGCCAGACAAGCTAGCTGTAGCTCTGTTCCACCGCTGCCACGGCGTCTGTGTGTTACGCTGTCGGTGTGAAGCGTCCAGTCCGGCTGTCATGGAGATAACGTGTGCCGTTACATACACGTGCAGCCAACAGCAGACCTGCGTCATATGACGAGCTTCCGATAGAGGTTTGTAAGAGCTGAGCCAATGGAAACGCTGCTGGGTCTCGGGTGTAGTCACGTGGGCTAAAGGTGCCGATAGAACGGGAAGGACGGACGAGTCCATTGCGTTAAGTGCTTTTGATCACTATTTTCACGACCTTTCTTTCTTTTTTTTTATTAATCAGCAATTCTCTCTCCGCATTTACCCCACCCTAGCTGCGTAGCTAGCAGCAGCGGGCGGCCACGGGGCAGCATCCGGGGGGACCAGATCCAGTTGGTCTTGCCCTGCCTCAGGTCAGGGGCACAGACAGGAGGATTAACCCTATAACATGCAGGTCTTTTGGGGGGAAACCGGGGCACCCGGAGGAAACCCACCACAGACACGGGGAGAACATACCAACCCAGCCGCACGGACTTTCGATCGTGATACCATCACGATTATGACCTGATTTACATGATGCGGTCACAAAGGTTAGGGTTCTATCAGATCGTGATCACATCACGTAAATCAGGTCATAATCGTGATGGTATCACGATATATTAATTAACGTGATGCCATCACGAAAGTCCGTGCGACTGGGTTGGAACGTACAAACTCCACACAGAAAGGACCCGCGATGACCCCCACCCTCCCCCAAGATTGGACAACCCCGGGGGTTCGAACCCAGGACCTTCTTGCTGTGAGGCGACAGCGCTGACCACTGGGCCACTTTTCTCAATTAAAACAAGTGTCCTCCAGTAAATGCAGGGTTCACTGCGCGTTCTTAGAAAAGAATCGACGAAGCTTTTACTTCACATGGCAGGGCGCATACAAAGCTACTGCACAAAGTGATAACGGCGACCAGAAAAATATAGTTTTTTTTTTCTTGCATGGACTTTGGAAACTGTTTTTGGCTAATTGTGGGCTGCTGAATCCAAATCTGAGCTCAGATTTGCTCTGTCACATCAAGTTTTCGTGCTATCTGTGTGCTCCTTATTCAGGATTTTACAAAAGTTGACCATCTAGTCCTGCAATCTTGGTGGGGATAAAAATGACCCCTATTCATTTCCTGAGTAATGTCATGCTAGGCTGAGTGTTTATTTATTCATTGTAATCATTTTTGCATCTATCGATCTTCTAATGCAACAGTGTTTTTTTTAACTTCGAGTGTAAAATTGCTGTTTTCTCAAAAATAATGATTTTTTCATAGTTCAAAAACCTGATGCGATAGGCAAAAACTAATGCCAGATTTGGATTCAGCACCCAGAATCCGTTGAAAAACCCCATGCAAGAAAAATGATGTTGACCAGTGTTATTAAATAGAAACAAAAGGACAAATGAATAGTGAAGAACAGGGGGTGACAGGAAAGGAGACTTGAGAAGAGATTTGAGAGACGCCGGTCCACGGCGTGGGGGCCCCGGCCCAGAAAAATGCCGCCACCTTTGGTCTTTCATCTGGACCCGGGAGCAGCATGAGGGGGGCCTATCTGATGGGCCCGACACGAGGCAAGACTCAAGTCCAGCAACCAACCCCTCCACCCTCGTAAAACCGTTTCCTCCCCTCCTTAAACCTGCCCTTATCCGGGTCTGAGGTGCATGAACCCTTTCCGGGGCTTATCGGGGAGCTTCCTTATCTCGGTGTTATCTTTACGTGTGGCGTGAAGCAACGTGAGTCCCCGTCCCGTCCCCGGCTCCCACCCCCGGCTCCCGGCTCCCGCCCCCGGCTCCCGCCCCCGCCCCCGGCTCCCGCCCCCGGCTCCCGGCCCCGCCCCCGGCTCCCGCCCCCGGCTCCCGGCTCCCGCCCCCGGCTCCCGCCCCCGGCTCCCGGCTCCCGCCCCCGGCTCCCGGCCCCCTCCCCGGAAGTCATTTTACAAAGTCTCCGTTCAGGCAGACCATGTCAGCATATCTGATGTCAGCAGAATCAGGTAGTAGTGTAGGCAAGCAAGTAAAGTTTATTCTTATAACACGTTTCACAGAGTCACCAAGTGCTTCACAATGGAAGAAAATTATAAATAAATAAACAAACAAACAAACAAGCAAACAAATAAAACATATACAAGGGAAATAGAGAATACATAAGCCAATCAATAACAAGGAATGTACCAGTTAAACGAAGACTAAACCACAAGACCGGCGAGCCAGTCAGCACGAGGACAGGATAGAAAGGACTCTACTACGACGTATCTTAATTTATTCACGCAAAACACGTTAAGGCTTATCGACGCTGGCTCGCCTGTAGCCCGGGTGCCATCTGTGAGCCAGTGGCGTCGCTCTCTCCTTCCTTCCCTCCCGGAGGGCACCTCCCTCCAAACTGGGCTGAGCTGACAGGCTTCTGCAGGTTTTCAAATGGGACACCCCACCCCACCCCACCCCTCCCTTCCTCGACGTTTGGCCGATTCAAGCCCATGACATCTCGAGTGGGGCTCGACGGTAGACCCAGCGCCCTGGGACTACCCCCTGCTGTCCACCTCTCGGCTCTGCGATGGTGGGTGGCCATCACCAGGTTGGTTCTGCCACCCCTCGATCCGGTTTACCCAGGCCACCGGGATGCCCCCTCTGCCTGTTTGCTGGTGTTGGCTTCCTAGCTGGGCCTTCAATCCCGAGCAGTCCAAGAGCTCCCCAGAGCGACGGGCCTGCAAAGCCCCTGCAGCCGACTTCTGCTGGCAGGTTCTAGGCTTTCCATCTGCCCCGTTGGCTCTCGGAGACGAGGGCCCGACGTTTGTTTAGTTGGAGCTCATACGCCTTCCTCCATCCTCTCCTCCCAGGGCACCTTAAGCTCGGTAAGAACCACCCGCTTGGTACCTTTAGACCACAGGACAATATCGGCTCTGAGGCTGGTGTGGGTTTGCTCCTCTGGGGATTTGAGCTGCTTCTTACGGTCCACACACACACACACACACACACACACTCATTCCTTCATTATCCAAACGAATCACCCTGCCGTCAGGGTGGCGGGGATGCTGGAGCCATCCCAGAAGTCACTGGGCGGCAGGCGGGGAGACACCCTGGACAGGCCGCCAGGCCATCCTAAATTGTTCCTTTCAAAATCATGCTGACCTCATAGTCTCCTCCCCTACAGCGCAGAAAAGTAAACATTAAATAAAATAAGGGCGTCCGGGTAGCATAGCTGTCTATTTCATACCCTACCAACACGGGGATCGCCGGTTCGAATCCCCGTGTTACCTCCGGCTTGGACAGGCTTCCCTACAGACACTATTGGCCGTGTCTGCGGATGGGAAGCCGGATGTGGGTATGTGTCCTGGTCGCTGCACTAGCGCCTCCTCTGGTCAGTCGGGGCGCCTGTTCGGGGGGGGGGGGACTGGGGGGAATAGCGTGATCCTCCCATGCGCTACGTCCCCCTGGTGAAACTCCTCACTGTCAGGTGAAAAGAAGCGGCTGGTGACTCCACATGTATGGGAGGAGGCGTGTGGTAGTCTGCAGCCCTCCCCGGATCAGCAGAGGGGGGTGGAGCAGCGACCGGGACGGCTCGGGAGAGCGGGATAATTGGCCGGGTACAATTGGGGAGAAAAAGGGGGGAGATTTTTTAAATAAAAAATGACATATTTAGAGTCAGGTCAATGCCATTGTGTGTGTTGTGTGTGTGTGTGTGTGTGTGTGTGTGTTCTCACACGTACACGACTGCATATGCATGTGCACATGCACAGGTGCGTGCTGCAGGCGTGACGGGGTATGTGGAGTGGTGTTGGGGCATACGTCCAGGGCAGGAAACGTGCATGTGGTCATCCGTGTGTCAGATCTGGATCGCAGAGTCGATATCCTTCCGCCCCAGAAAACAGGATTCTATGATAGGCCGAGGACGGATGGCTGGGTCTCCTGTGATTGGACAAAAGGCCAAAAGACGAGGGGGGGGGGGTTAGGAAGAAAGGGAGACAGAAGGGGAAGGGGGACAGAGGGGGAAAGAATGGGTGAGGAGGACAGCTAGCTAGGTATGTGGAGATAGATAGATAGATAGATAGGCTGGGGTCGTGGTTAGGCTCAGGTCTGGTATTAAAGTTAAGCATTAGAATGAAACTCAGGATTCAGTTTAGGATTGGGATCAGGGTTATTGTTGGGAAAGGGTTGATTTTAGAGATCGTGGCTAGGGAAATGGGGTTTTGCCTCTATCCTTCTTTTTTGGTCCCCATGAAGAAATTCTATGTAGCGAACTCGTGGGGCAGCGGGGACGCGAACCCGGATCTCCCACACCAAGGGCGACCACGTTAACCAGTCAACTAAAGGGTCCGACCAAGAGGTTTTCTACGGGGAGCTTTGGCAGGGAAAAAGGAGCGGGGAGGCCAGAAGCTAGGCTCCAAAGATGTGCTCAAGAGCCACATGGAGATCTGCGGCGTAGATGACTCCAGCTGGGAGACAGTGGCCCTGGACAGACAGAGATGGCGCTCCACAGTAAGGCAATCAAGAACAGCTGTTGAACAAGAGACAAGAAGCCTGTGATGAGGCCCACCATGCAAGACGCAGCAGACCAACTCAGACAACATCCGTCTGGGACAAATGCGGACGATGTTGTCGCTGTAATGCGGCCTGATGGCCCACAGGCGCGCTCGCCGAGCTTAAACTGCATCACAGTCCTCATCGTTTCAATGGACTACTGAAGAGAGAGAGAGAGGGTCCGACCCGTTAGCCAAGGGCTAGCGAGTCTAGTCATCCGTGGTGCGGGAGACCCGGGTTCGCGTCCCGGCTGCGGTGGTTTCCGGCTGCCCCCTGAATTCGCTACATTGGTGTCAGAAGTGGGAGGGTGAGGCCATCGGAAGCACGTGCGCCCAGAGGCGTGAGGGAGTTGGTATGATGAAGCGCGGGGACGCGCTTCCCGAAGGAGGGGGGTAGTGTAGCGTGCACGGATGACTAGACTCGCTAGCCCTTGGCTAACGGGTCGGACCCTTTAGTCGGCTGGTTAACGTAGTCGCCCGTGGTGCGGGAGACCCGGGTTCGCGTCCCGGCTGCGGCGGTTTCCGGCTGCCCCCTGAATTCTCTCCATAAACAAATGGGGCAAGAAGAAGAAGAAGGAGTGGTTTCATAAGGCGCATCCGATGACTCACGGCTGAACTCGTTCGTTCGTTCGTTCGTCTCCCTTTTCAGACATGTCACACATGGACCTGTTGGGTGCATTTGATCCAAGCCAAGCATAAATGTGTGTGTGTGTGTGTGTGTGTGTGTGTGCGTGTGCGTGCGTGTGTACATACACTGATGGCACTGTACATTTAGACCAGACGGGCAGGCAGGCGGACCTTCATCCATTCATCCGCCCGCAGTGTGCGCGGGATTTGAATCGGCGGAGGTTTTCCCTCGACATACCTCGGGATCGGCCAGCAGGCCCTCGGGCATCTCCTCCGCACAGCTGCCTCCCCCTCCACTTGTGGGCAGGTTTACATTGGGAAGTCACAGGGGCTGAATCTCAATCGACCTCAGTTCTGGCATGGCTCACTTCTAATCCCAGATCACTGTATTTACACACGCACGCACACGCGCGCACACACACATATGGCAGTTGTGTACACACTGTAGAGTCGCGAGGAAAAGCCAGGCGTGGCGCGAGGCCGTGGGCTCCACGTTTTATGTCGGGCTCTGACAGGGCTCACCTCGTGCGAGCACAAGTCGGGATGTCAGGCGTGACGTAGTGGTTTGCGAGGCACGCGCGGCAGCTTTGCATAAACACCCTGTGCGGAGCTCCGAAAGGCGGAAATCAGGAATTGGATGCAGATCCAAGAGTGCTAATACTGCAGCCTCCGTTTAAAAGCCTCGCACAAGAGTCACGAGACGGAAAGGGCTCTCAGCTAAGCCCGACGGTGTGATTTTGGGTGAAGCACAACGGGGGTACGCGTAACTGAAAAGCCGGGGTTTTGTTTTTGTTTTGTTCCTGCGGGTTTTCCGCTGAGTGGGGAAGAAGCCGTGTTTCCTCCGTCTCTTGAACCTATTTACCCCCTCCCCAATCGCACTTGCCAATTACCCCCAGCCAGATTCAAACCTAACACCTGCTGTGAAGGGAGGAGGCGGCACACCGGAAGCCTCGGGAGGGCGTAGCTGGACCTCAGGACACCAAAGGGATAGTTTGGGTTATTTGGCACAAGACTGGTGCGACCCAACGTGCCGTAGTGTGGGTTTGTCCGGAAGTGACGTGTTGGAGGTCTGGCTGCCGCGTCGCCGCTTGTCTAAGATAAAAACTTTCTTTGGTTTTTCCCGCCTCTTTTTCCCCCCCAGTTGTACTTGGTCAATTACCCCGAGCCGTCCCGGTCGCTGCTCCACCCCCTCTGCCGATCCGGGGGAGGGCAGCAGACTACCACATGCTTCCTCCCATACATGTGGAGTCGCCAGCCGCTTCTTTTCACCTGACAGTGAGGAGTTTCACCAGTGAGGAGTTTCGTATGTGTCCTGGTTGCTGCACTAGCGCCTCTTGTGGTAGGCCGGGGCGCCTGTTCAGGGGGGGAGGGGGAACTGGGGGGAATAGCGTGATCCTCCCACTCGCTACGTCCCCCTGGTGAAACTCCTCACTGTCAGGTGAAAAGAAGCGGCTGGCGACTCCAAATGTATGGGAGGAGGCGTGTGGTAGTCTGCAGCCCTCCTCGGATCGGCAGAGGAGGTGGAGCAGCGAGCCGGGACGGCTCGGGGTAATTGGCCAAGTACAACTGGGGGGGGGGGGAGCAAGGGGGGAAGAGGGGTTTTTTCTTAGACAAGCTGCGACGTGGCAGCCAGACCTCCCACACGTCACTCCCGGACAAACCCACACTACGGCAAGTTGGGTCGCACCAATCTTGTGCCAAATAACCCAAACTATCCCTCTGGTGTCCTGAGGTCCAGCTACGCCCTCCTGAGGCTTCCGGTGCGCCGCCTCCTCCCTTCACAGCAGGTGTTCTGGCTGCCTTTTTACCCTCGGGGTCCCCTGCGGAATTCAGCCTATTTCCAGAGCGCGGGAACATGAGCTGAGCCAATCGACGATGAGGCCAGGTGTCCCATGACGCAGAGACCCCCACCCACCCATCCCTCGATCCCGAGTGCCCCCCCCCCACACACACACACCCAAGGGGAACATATCTGGGCTCCCTAAATGTTTGTAAACCCATACAGAAGAGGCGTCGTTTTCACCGCGAGCTGCCCAGGAGCAACGTGACGTCCAGAGGAGCGCCGGCAGGTCGTCCAGGCCCAGCCATTGGGTCCGGGTTCAGAGGGATCCGAGCCTTCCAGGTCTCTGTGGTCAGTCAAC
>JAJHIY020000865.1:0-2500 GCA_022114975.2 Lampris megalopsis
CACGACACGACGATGTTCTGGCGCTCTAACTCCCCTTTTCATGCACATTAGTAACCACAACTGGGATGGGCTTGCAGAGATGACCCCCTTTTACAAGCCGAGAGGAGGTAAGTTCAGTCCAGTCCGGTCCAGTCCAGTTTATGAAATGCTTTTAAAAAATGCAACGTGTACTTCACAGTGAGACACAACACGGCGCTTCAGCAGGAGTTCAGCAGGACGGCCATCTCCTGCGTGCACAGGCCTGCAGTTAGGTTTCTTATTTTGTCCCGCCGTCCTCGTCTCTCACACACACACGCTCACTCTTATTTTCCCCGGCTGTCATCGTCCGGGTCTGTCAGAGGAGCCATCAGCTGATCACGTGACCGGCTCTCGTCCGCCCAATAGCACGGCGACACACCTGCGCGGTCGGCCCGCCAACGTGCCGCGGTCTGTTTTTAACGTGTTTCTCTCCGCCTCCGCTGCGTTCGTGCCGTTGCTATGGGCGCACCTCCACCTCCCCATCCCCGCCTAGTCCTGGCACACCACCAGGTTCATGTCTTCATCAGCCTCTTCGGCTCTGTGAGGCGGCACGGCGGCCGCGTGGTTAGCAGTGTTAGCAGAGACTTCCTCGACATGTATTCATTTCCACTGAATCATCATCATAAATAATCCGGGGTGTCCGGGTGGCGTGGCGGTCTAGTCCGTTGCCTCCCACCACGGGGATCGCCGGTTCGAATCCTCGTGTTACCTCCGGCTTGGTCGGGCGTCCCTACAGACACAATTGGCCGCGTCTGCGGGTGGGGACGCCGGATGCGGGTATGTGTCCTGGTCGCTGCACTAGCGCCTCCTCTGGTCGGTCTTGGCGGCTGTTTGGGGGGGGACAGATTTCATAAAACGCGCGCGCGCGCGCGTGTGTGCATGTGTGTGTGTGTGCGCGTGACTGCATATGCGTGTACTTACTGAACACTGGGTAATAATTAGCGAGACAAGTGTGGAACTGCCTGCCTGACATGGACAGGAAGCAGGTAGGACAGGCGGGAGGCCATGCAGGAGAAGCCCCGCCCCCTCCAGCTTTCTTCCAGACCGGCGGAACGACGAGGCCTCCCGGATCCTGTGACTGCACACCACGGGTCAGCGCAGAGCCACCAGGTAAATCATTGCTAGGTTGAACTTCAGTAAACTGGTTTCCTCAAAACAAAACGGGACACGGGCGGCGCGGCGGTCAGCTTCGGAGGGGACGAGCGCCAGTCCTGAGGGGGGACACCAAAAGTAGTGCTGTACATGGGGGGGGGGTAGATCATATTTTTCCCAGGATGGGGGGGGGTCGTGTCCCTCCCGTCCCCTCCCCCCCGGGATTTCCGCCTATGGTTAGCGCCCTCACCTCACAGCAAGAAGGACCTGGGTTCGAGCCCCGTAGTCCAACCTTGGTGGGTCGTCCCGGGTCGTCCTCTGTGTGGAGTTTGCATGTTCTCCCCGTGTCTGCGTGGCTTTCCTCCCACGGTCCAAAGACGTGCAGGTCAGGTGACTCGGCCGTACTACATTGTCCCTACGTGTGAGTGTGAGTGTGTGTGTGGGCCCTGTGATGGCCTGGCGGCCTGTCCAGGGCGTCTCCCCGCCCGCCTCCCAATGGCTGCTGGGATAGGCTCCAGCATCCCCGCGGCCCTGAGAGCAGGATAAGCGGTTAGCAGAATGGATGGATGGAGAACGTGACACATATAGTACCCGCAGGCCATGTGCAACACGCCGGGCTTCAACAGAACCTCGCTTTCTGCCCGATCCTCCAGACCGGGTCAGCCCACTCTGTACTCAGACCCAACAACAGCAGAGTCAACAGGGAGACGCTGGGAAACATCCAATGAAGGGGGGAGAAATCACAGAGAGCAGGATAGAGAGAGAGGGAGAGAGGGAGAGCGAGAGCGGGGGAGAGAGAGGGAGAGATAGGGAGAGAGCGAGAGCGATAGCGGGGGAGAGAGAGGGAGAGGGGAGAGAGGGGGGGAGAGGGAGAGAGAGAGGGGAGATAGGGAGAGAGCGAGAGCGAGAGAGGGGGAGATAGGGAGAGAGCGAGGGGGGAGGGAGAGAGGGAGAGAGAAAGAGAAAGAGAGGAGAAGCAAGAGCGAGAGAGGGTGAGAGACAGGAAGAGAGGGAGAGAGGCAGAGGTAGAGAGAGAGAGGAGGAGAGAGGGAGAGAGAGAGGGAGGAAGAGAGAGAGAGGGAGGAAGAGAGAGCGAGGGAGAGGGGGGAGAGAGAGAGAGGGAGAGAGGGAGCGGGAGAGAGCGAGGGCAAGCGAGAAAGAGAGGGGGAGAGAGAGAGGAGGAGAGAGGTAGAGAGAGAGGGAGGAAGAGAGAGAGAGGGGGGAGAGAGAGCGAGGGATAGAGAGAAGGGGAGAGAGACAGAGGGAGAGAGACAGAGGGAGAGAGACAGAGGGAGAAAGAGAGAGGGAGAGAGAGACAGGGAGAGAGAGACAGGGAGAGAGGGAGAGGGAGAGAGAGAGGGGGGAGAGAGACAGGAGGGAAGAAAGTGGG
>JAJHIY020000865.1:7500-20000 GCA_022114975.2 Lampris megalopsis
GATAGATAGATAGATAGATGACAGACAGACAGACAGACAGACAGACAGACAGACATAGATAGATAGATAGATAGATGGAAAGAAAGATAGACAGACACACAGATGGACATAGACACATAGAAAGATAGACAGACAGATAGATAGATAGATAGATAGATAGATGACAGACAGACAGACAGACAGACAGACAGACAGATAGATAGATAGATAGATAGATAGATAGATAGATAGATAGATAGATAGATAGATAGATAGATAGATAGATAGATAGATAGATAGATAGATAGATAGATAGATGACAGACAGACAGACAGACAGACATAGATAGATAGATAGATGGAAAGAAAGATAGACAGACACACAGATGGACATAGACACATAGAAAGATAGACAGATAGATAGATAGATAGATAGATAGATAGATGACAGACAGACAGACATAGATAGAAAGATAGATAGACAGCCAGCCAGCCAGACAGATAGATAGCAGACAGAGACAGACTACTAGATGGATAGCATCACTGTGTGTGCGCGTGTGTGCGCGCGTGCATGTGCGCGTGCGTGCGTGCGGGTCTGTTAACCCAAGCGGATAGGGCGTAACGTGGGTGGACCGTTCACGGGTTTTCCCTTTTCTCAAAGCCAGATAAACAGGAAAGAAAACGAGGGCCGAAAAGAACGAGAAAGGTAAAGAAAAGGGGAAAAAGAAGAAAAAGAAGAAGAAAAAAAAAAACAAGAGAGAGAGGAAAAGAGTTTAGACAGAGGAGAGGAGGCGAAGAGGAGGCAGCGGTTCCCTCTCGCAATTGAAACCAGATGAGGGAGGAGAGCGCTGAAAGGTCTGGGGAAAAAAACCACCATTAACCAATTAGCGTTCCCTGACAACCACGTCTCCACCTATCAGAGGGGTCACACGGGCTCCCTCGTTAAGACCGTTGGCTGATTGGTTGATTGGCAACCTGGCTGGAGCGCGGCTCGCCCGCCCCAAGGGGAAAACACAAGTAGGACTCGAGGCATGGAAAGGGGGGGTTCACCGCGCGCGAGCACCTGCCTGGCGACTAGGATGTCGCCGTCACGCCGTCACGTGACAGACGTGAACGTGCGCGCTTAGACAATGATTCCTTTTTTTCACACCAAGTCGCAACATTTGAATCCGGCAGCTGCTTTCTGACGATCACAGGCGTCATCATATCTATTGTAAATGATTGCAAATGCAGTCAGGGACACTGTATCAAGCACGAGTGCACACGCGCGCGCGCACGCGCAGAGTAAGTAGACACTGTTCTTACTGGCTTTATGCAAACACATAGTCGCTGAAAAATGTGCCCTTTTCATTTATTTCACTGGGTTGGATTTTCTAACTGCATTTTGTCTGTTTCCAGTTGGAGTGGGACATGACTTCATAGACTGCTATAAGTGGACTGCGTGCGTGCGTGTGCGCGCGCGCACGTGTGTGTGTGTGTTTGTGTGAGTTTGCGTGTGTGTGTCTGCGGCTTGGTGTGTAAAGTCCTACTGTGTTCAGGTCCTTTCTCCTCGAGAAAAAATTCAGACCACATGTTTTTTGAAACAATGAACTGGAGACAAGGGCTGGGAAAGCACCTTACAGTTCCTCTCTCACACCTCCCTCCCTCCCTCCCTCTCAACCCCCCCCCTCCCTCTAACCTTGCCTCCTCACTGCCCCTCTCTCTGCGACCCGTTTTATATACCTCCCCCTGTCTTTTTCCTCTCTTTATTTTCATCTGTCACATCTCATCTCCAGCCGCTGAACTTTTATCCTTCCACAGCGTGACGACCGGTTGGCCACAGCATGAAGTGGATGATGGGATATGGAGTCCCCGCTGAGAGTCTATGGTGCGACCTATTGACCTATTAACTGGGTGAAACCCATTGCAAGAAAGGAGGGAAGCCGACCGTTGTCCATGAGCGCAAATCAAACAGATTCTATTAATATCTCTCCGCTTACGTGGTCGTGAGAGAGACAGAGACAGACAGAGAGACAGACAGACAGAGAGAGACACAGAGAGAGACACAGAGAGAGACAGAGACAGAGAGACAGACAGACAGAGAGACAGAGACAGACAGAGAGACAGACAGAGACAGACAGACAGACAGACAGACAGACAGACAGACAGACAGAGAGACAGACACAGAGACACAGAGACAGACAGAGAGACAGAGAGAGAGAGCGAGAGAGACACACAGAGAGAGTCAGAGACAGAGACAGAGACAGACAGACAGACAGACAGACAGACAGACAGAGAGAAAGAGAGACAGACAGACAGACAGAGAGAGACAGACAGAGAGACAGACAGACAGACAGACAGAGAGACAGACAGACAGACAGACAGACAGACAGACAGACAGAGACACAGAGAGAGAGACAGGCAGACAGAGACACAGAGAGAGAGACAGACAGACAGAGACACAGAGAGAGAGAGAGCGAGAGAGACACACAGAGAGAGTCAGAGACAGAGACAGACAGAGAGAAAGAGAGAAAGAGAGACAGAGACAGACAGACAGAGAGAGTGGGGGGCTACCTTTAAATGTCTCTTGTGACAACTGAAGATGAAATGGAATGAAACAAGAGAGAGAGAGACGGTGAGAGAGAAAGTGAGTAAGTGCAAGAAAGATGTATAGGAGTGTGTGGGGGAGAGCGGGAGAGGGAGAGAGAGAGAGAGAGACAGAGAGAGAGAGAGAGATGGGGGGGGAGAGCGAGAGCGAGATGGGGGGGGAGAGTGAGGGAGTAGCGCTCTCACCTTTTTTCTCCTCCGGTTACCAGTTCACTGCCGTTGCCGGGACACCAAGAGCCAGAGGCATTGCTATGACAACACAAACACAAACATCGGTGTCTGGTGTGTGTGTGTGTGTGCGAGTCCCTGCAAAAAGATCATGTCTAATTATATACATTCTGAATTAAGATTCTCAGCCCTACCCCGCCCCTCGCCCCCCCTCCCCCTCACCCCCCCCCCCCCGCCAAACACCGGCTTTTAATACACACTGACACGTGCTCGCGGACAGTTGAATCTACATATGCACACAGGGGAAACGCGTGTGTGCGTGCGTACAAACAAACACACAGGCTCCTACAGTAACGTAGAGGAGCCACCGCAAGGGGGGATATAAAGGATTTAACATGGCATTTGGTGCGCGCTCGGTGTCCACGGGGGATAATCCTGGCCCAGGTCCTGGTTGCGTGTGATGCCGAACCCAACAAATTTCCAAACAAACACTCTGGAAACAATTAGCAAGAGAGAATAGCATAGAAAGAGAGGGTTTCTGAGAGAGAGAGAGAAGTAGGGAGCGAGAGAGCAAAAGAGAGAGAGAGAGCGAGCGAGAGAGGGACTGAGAGAGAGAGAGAGAGAGAGAGAGAGAGAGAGAGAGAGAGAGAGAGAGAGAGCGAGAGAGAGAGAGAGGGATAGAGTTAATGACAAAATGAACGCCAAAACATCACTTCGACCAAAACAAGAGTAATTGACTTTCACGTCAAGCGTTCTCAACTCAACTGTGAAGTCATGCTCTATCGCCTGTACACACACACACACACGCGCGCGCGCGCGTGCGCGCACACACACACGCACACTCTCACATTTTACACTCAACATCAGTTCACTGTTTATTAGCTTTGTCAGACTGTAATGCCTATAAAAAATGTTCCCATATCCCAGAATCATTCCCAGAGTATTCCCAGATCTGAACGTGTGATAGTCGGGAGGTATTAGTCCACACTGGGATCCTCCAGAGAGCCATCAGCTCCCACAAGCTGGTGCTGCCGTTGGGGCAGTCATCCATATAAACACACACACACACACACACACACACACACACACACACACACACACACACACACACACACACACACACACACACACACACACACAAAGACAGAGAGAGAGAGAGAGAGAGAGAGAGAGAGAGAGAGAGAGACACACACACACACACACACACACACAAAGACAGAGAGAGAGAGAGAGAGAGACACACACAAAGGCAGAGAGAGAGAGAGGAGAGACACACACACACAAAGACAGAGAGAAAGAAGAGAGAGAGAGACACACACACACACACACACACAAAGACAGAGAGAGAGAGAGAGAGAGAGAGAGACACTAAGACAGAGAGAAGAGAGAGAGAGAGGAGAGAGAGAGAGAGAGACACTAAGACAGAGAGAAGAGAGAGAGAGAGAGAGACACTATCACACAAAGACAGAGAGAGAGAGAGACACACACACAGACAAAGACAGAGAGAGAGAGAGAGAGAGAGAGAGAGACACACACACACACACACACACAAAGACAGAGAGAGAGAGGAGAGACACACACACACACAAAGACAGAGAGAGAGAGAGAGAGGAGAGACACACACACAAAGACAGAGAGAAAGAAGAGAGAGACACACACACAAAGACAGAGAGAAAGAAGAGAGAGACACACACCCAAAGACAGAGAGAGAGAAGAGAGAGAGACACACACAAAGACAGAGAGAAAGAAGAGAGAGACACACACACAAAGACAGAGAGAGAGAAGAGAGAGAGACATACACAAAGACAGAGAGAGAGAGAGAGGAGAGAGACACACACAAAGACAGAGAGAGAGAAGAGAGAGACACACACACAAAGACAGAGAGAGAGAGAGAAGAGAGAGAGAGACACACAAAGACAGAGAGAGAGAGAAAAGAGAGAGAGAGACACACACAGACAGAGAGAAGAGAGAAAAGAGAGAGAGACACACACAGACAGAGAGAGAGAGAGAAAAGAGAGAGAGAGACACACACACACAAAGACAGAGAGAGAGAGAGAGGAGAGACACACACACAAAGACAGAGAGAAAGAAGAGAGAGACACACACACAAAGACAGAGAGAGAGAGAGAAGAGAGAGACACACAGATAGAGAGAGAGAGAAAAGAGAGAGACACACACACAAAGACAGAGAGAGAGAAGAGAGAAGAGAGAGAGACACAAAGACAGAGAGAAGAGAGAAAAGAGAGAGAGACACACACACAAAGACAGAGTAAGAGACAGTAAGATAGATACTGACAGGACACATGACATAGTCTTCCTGAATCACACGGTATTTGTGTGTTTGTGAGTGTGTGAGTGTGCGCTGACATACACGTGGGAGTGTGTAAGTGTTTTATTCCCAGCCCGTCAGTACCTGCATTAGGCTGTGACCTCGAGTCCGTCAGCGGGGCTGTCACTCCAGTCCAAACACTCGCTGATGGATCTACCAGGTAATCAGCACGGGAGTCACGCGGTCACACTCTCCCCAGCCCACACCAGCACCACGCCGCGGGCCGGGCCGGGCCACCCCCATGCCCCACGCATCACCTTCCCATGCACGCCCTGGACCTTTTCTCCAGGAATCCCTGTTCGGGTTGGGTTTTTTTCCTGAATATTTTCTTCCATGGCGGCATGGTGGTGCAGTGGTTAGCATGGTAGCAGGAAGGTCCTGGGTTCGAGCCCCGGGGTAGTCCAACCCTCAGGGTCGTCCTCTGTGTGGAGTTTGCATGTTCTCCCCGTGTCTGCGTGGGTTTCCTCCGGGCGCTCCGGTTTCCTCCCACAGTCCGAAGACATGCAGGTCAGGTGAATTAGCCATGCTAAATTGTCCCAAGGTGTGAATGTGTGTGTGTGTGCGTGTGTGTGTGTGTGTGTGGGTCCTGTGATGGCCTGGCGGCCTGTCCAGGGTGTCTCCCCCGTCCGCGGCCCAATGACTGCTGGGATAGACTCCGGTATCCGTGCGACCCTGAGAGCAGGATAAGTGGTTTGGATAATGGATGAATGGATGGATGGATTTCCTTCCATGTCCATCCAGCAGTAATCTCAGCCAGCTCTGTCTCACAGCACGCCATGTGGATCCAGTGGCGCCGTAAGTGGGTATAACGTTATGAAGAGTCGAAGGGCGCCAGACTAGAGGGGGCGGCACAACGGTGCTCAATTTTTTTTGTTTTAATATAAATTTATTTCTAGTTTTTCCCCCTTATCCCACCCAGCGGCATGTGGCCACATCTTGTTGATGACTTCTCTGATTCACGATCCACAGGAAGGAGAGATCCACAGGTCCAGTCTGGGCTACGGCGGCATCACATTCCTTTCTGTTAGGAGTATTTTATATGCAAATTTGTCAAACTAAGAGGACGGGTCCCTTATTGGACAGGCTGTTGACGAGGGGGTTGCCGGGCGAGCTGGTAGCATGGGATGGAGGTAGAGGAAGGGGTTTAATGTCGAGAGAAGTCGGGAAAATAAGCAAATAATAATTTGATCCATTAAATAAATAAAGGCCTCTCAGTCGTATTCTTTATAGGGGCGCAAAATCCCCGGCAACACCCCCTGCGTGGATCCTCCATCTTGTGTCCAAGGAAGAGTTGTTCTTGAACGCTGCTTCTTTTAAAAGCGGTTTTCCACGCTACGTTTTGCTCAGGGCTTCTTCTTCTGTGGTCCCACATGAGCTGCTTTGGCCTCTTGCGTGAGTGACTAAACGAGTACTTTTCTCACGTCCCCGGGCGCTCGCAAAACAAACTGGAGGAGAGCTCGCCGGTTGTTAACGACAGCTCATTTATGTCTTACACTCCGGGTTGTTGGACGAGCGGTTTCCTTTTTTGGCTGCGCCGCCGTCACGGCAATAACAACGGACGAGCTTATTGTGCAACTAGACAGGTAAGGCCGATCTGGTCCTGCGGCCGGCTGATAGCCGTGGCGCGAACGGTTCATCCCAGACAGCATCCGGATGTGGGCCACTTCAGGCAACGATGCGGCACGGGTGGCCTTCTTCTGGCCCTGACAAAACGGACGTAGGCCTCAAGTGGCCCACATGTGTAACAGCAAATATGGCCCAGATACGCCAAATCAAATATGGGCCACCTTTGGCAAATATGTGGCACATGCGGCATTGCTGTGGCTTGGTTCTGGCCCAGATCTGGCAAACAAGAGTGGACCGCCCAAGTGCCATCATTCCACGTGGTAGGTGGGCCGGATGAAAGTGTTGGTGTGGGACAGGTCCGGGCCACAGCAATTTTGCTATCTGGGATTTATATTAGTCTGCCATAAAGTAGTCCATATTAGGAAGTATACATATATATAGATATATATATCTATCTATATATATGTATAGACATACATATATATATATATAGACATATATATATAGACATATATATAGACATATATATATATATATAGACATATATATATATATATAGACATATATATATATATATATATATATATAGATAGATAGATATATATAGATATATAGATAGATAGATAGATATATATATATAGATATAGATATAGATATATGTATAAATCCTGACTTGTTTAGAAATGAGTGTGCCCTTTTCGCCGCCTCGGGACAGCAGGCTAACGGTGTACTGAGCCATATCAGGGCCTTTTTTGGGCGGTTAATATAGATTTTCTCACACAGTCATAGTAAATGAATACCTAAGTAAATTGTTTCTTAACTACACTCGTCGCCAACTGCGCTCTGTCTTATGAAACAGCCTACGCCCTGTGCTAACTTCCGCCATCTTTGCTGTAGCTAGGTAAATGTGTTGCTAGATGGGCAACTTATTTTCAGGTTTAGGGACTGTTTTGGGGCAAAGCTACCCCCCCTTCATTTAAAGATCAACTTAAATGACCCCAAAGTTTGACAAGGAATCGAAAAAAAAACTCTAAGCAAACCCAACTTTTTTTTTTTGGGGGGGGGGGTTTACCCCTTTTTCTCTCCAGTTGTGACCGGCTAACTACCCCGCTCTTCCGAGCCGTCCCGGTCGCTGCTCCACCCCGGGGAGGTGCTGCAGACTACCACATGCCTCCTCCCATACATGTGGACAGTGAGGAGTTTCGCCAGGGGGACGTAGCGCGTGGGAGGATCACGCTATTCCCCCCCAGTCCCCCCTGAACAGGCGCCCCGACTGACCAGAGGAGGCGCTAGTGCAGCGACCAGGACGCACACCCACGTCCGGCTTCCCACCCGCAAACACGGCCGAGGTAACACGGGGATTCGAACCGGCGATCACCGTGTTGGTAGGCAACAGAATAGATCGCCATGCCACCCGGGCGCCCTCCAATCGTTTTATTTAACGACACACTTTGTTCCCTCAACGAGGCCGAGCCAGGGTGCAGCCGAGGACGTAGCTATGACACACATTAGCTGTGATGTCATTTCCAAAAATACCACACGGCCTGTCGTGGGTAACGGCTTAACAATACCATGTTACTGAGTACTACTGTATTACAGTGACCTGTGTTACTGTACTACTGGGTGTAGTACTACCACGGCCTGTCGTGGGTAACGTCTTAATATTACAATGTTACTGAGTACTACTGTATTACAGTGACCTGTGTTACTGTACTACCGGGTGTAGTACTACCACAGCCTGTCGTGGGTAACGTCTTAATATTACAATGTTACTGAGTACTACTGTATTACAGTGACCTGTGTTACTGTACTACTGGGTGTAGTACTACCACAGCCTGTCGTGGGTTATGGCTTAACAATACCATGTTACTGAGTACTACTGTATTACAGTGACCTGTGTTACTGTACTACTGGGTGTAGTACTACCACGGCCTGTCGTGGGTAACGGCTTAACAATACAATATTACTGAGTACTACTGTATTACAGTGACCTGTGTTACTGTACTACCAGGTCTAGTACTACTACAGCCTGTCGTGGGTTATGCCTTAACAATACCATGTTACTGAGTACTACTGTATTACAGTGACCTGTGTTACTGTACTACTGGGTGTAGTACTACCACGGCCTGTCGTGGGTCATGGCTTAACAATACAATGTTACTGAGTACTACTGTATTACAGTGACCTGTGTTACTGTACTACCGGGTGTAGTACTACTACAGCCTGTCGTGGGTGACGTCTTAATAGTACAGCGGTTACCACATCACTGCCCTTCCTCAAGCACAAACAAGAGTCAGGGGGGAATTTGCAATCATGACTGACCGACGTCTTCAAAAGCCAGCTGAGGTTGAACCGCGTGTCTCCCGGCGAAGACAGCCGAGGGCCGGTGTGCGTGAAACACAACCCGCTGCTGCAGACAACAATGACCAAACACTCCCAAACCCTCCCACTTAGCATATTATGACAAGCTGTGGCTGAAAAAAATGCGAATCTGGACTCACAGTCCCCCTCATAAATCACCGGAGACAAGCTCGGGCTGAATGTTTCCCCTTGTTGGGGTTTGTTGCCTCGTCCCCACAAGAGGCCCACAGTCTCAACTCGCGGGACGCTACGCGGCGATTGCGTCTAGCTAGGAGCCCCGGTTGAAGGTGCTCGAAGAGGGCAGATGCAGGCAAACATGCCTGCATCCGGATGTGGGCCACTTCAGGCAATGATGGCCTTCTTCTGGCCCTGACAAAGTGGATGTGAGCCTGAAGTGGCCCACATGTGTAATAGCAAATATGGCCCAAATGTGCCAAATCAAATGTGGGCCTTTTTTGGCAAAGATGCGGTGCTCTGGGCAACATGTAATCTGGATGTGACCCTGAAGTGGCCCGTGTGGTGAATGGTGACTATGGCCCAAATATCTCAACACAAATATGGACCACCTTTGGCAAATATGTGGCACATGCGGCATTGCTATGGCTTGGTTCTGGCCCAGATCTGGCAAACAGGAGAGGACCGCCCAAGTGCCATCATTCCATGCGGAATGTGGGCCGGACTTGGGTGTGGGACGGGTCCGGGCCACAGCAATTTCTCTATCTGGGATCCATCCATCCATCTCTGCATCCATCCATCCATCCATCCATCCATCCATCCATCTCTGCATCCATCCTTCCTTCCTTCCATCCATCCATCCATCTCTGAATCTATCCATCCATCCATCCATCCATCATCCATCCTTCCATCCATCCATCCATCTCTGCATCCATCCATCCATCCATCCATCCATCCTTCCTTCCATCCATCCATCCATCTCTGCATCCATCCATCCATCCATCCATCCATCTCTGCATCCATCCATCCATCCATCCATCTCTGCATCCATCCATCCATCCATCCATCCATCTCTGTTTCAAACATCCATCCATCCATCTCTGTTTCAAACATCCATCCATCCATCTCTGTTTCAAACACATCCATCCATCCATCCACCCCTTCGCTCTCCGAGACAATAGGCTGTTGTTGTTTGTGGTTTCTGTTCTGCAGTGCCTCTCGCTCCCCGTCCCAGTCTGCCTGTTCACTTTGGAGGCCTGTTGAATCCAATAAGGTTAACAGGCCCGTTTCTGTCCCGTAGGACCTCCACCATGGGGGGGTTGGGTGTGGGGGGGGGACACAACAGCAGAGAAACACTGACATTCATTAACTCAAACTTCCATGACCTAATTATGTTGGATTTAATCGCGGCGCCATCTTTCACTTCGCGGTCTTCATTAAAGAAAATGTGGCCGGCGAATGACTGACAGCTTCGATCTGAGAGCTTAATCTCCGACTCGGCAGAATTACTTAATTATGTACCGATTGTTTAATAAGTAGCAGGTACACACGCGCACGCACACGCGCCACCATTGGTGGACCGGAACTGACCGGAACAAAGAAGTCATGGTTTTTCTTTCAAATACAGCTAAAAGTGCTTAAGTCATCCTGGAAAGGGAGTTAATTACTTATTCTATTTTTATAATCACGCCCACATTGTGTGTGTGGGCGCGTTTGGACACACACGCGCGCGCGCGCGCGCACACACACACACACACACACACACACACACAGAGTGCCGTAACAACAGGATCATCGTTGACCCCAGTCTGAAGTCATGACAGGACCCATTTCCCCATTAAACGACCATTAAGCCGCGCGGTTGCCATGGCGCTGACACATGTAATCAGGGGCAATCAGGGAGAAGGAGACTGTGTGTACATGTTCGTGTCATCGCCCCGATACGTGCGCGAGTCCGTGAACACGCCCACATAATTGTAACTATGTAAACACATCTCTGCCGCTGTCTCTTGCACAATTCCTTCTGTCAGCCTCTCTCCTCCCCTGACACACTCTCTCTCTCCCCCCTCTCCCCCCCTCCCCCCCTCGCTCGCTCTCCAAGTCGACCTCATTCTCTCATTTATTTTATTTTCTTCTCTCTCTTGGCTCCCCCTTTTCGCCTTCGCTCCGCATCCGTTTCATGTCCCCCCCCTCCACCTCCACCCCCACCGCTCTCTATCGTCCCCCCCCCTAACACCGGTTTCCAAATCACCCGTTCTCACTCGAAATCCTCGTCGTCTCCCTCCTCCTCGTGGACGTGGGAGTGGGTGTGGGTGTCGAGCGGAGCTGGGGGGGGAGCGACGGCGCGGGTGGAGCCCGGGAAGAAAGGATCATTAGCGTGGATTTACGGCGTGTGACCGCGGCGCTGCGTGTTAACGAGCGTCGAGGACGCGCCGCGCCGTCCCCGCGACCCTCGGAGGAGGACGGACCGATGAGCGGATTACAGGAAAGACTCGGCGCAAGACAAATAGCCGACATGACGAAGGCAAACACGCGGGCTTACGTACACCTGGACTCCCGCTCCCGCGGGCTCGCCAAGCCAAGCCGCACGCCACGTTGCACCTCACAGATTTTGGACCTCGCTCGCTGGCCCCCATTCAGACACAAACTTGGATCCCTTCTCCGATTCGACCTGGGGTCTCACACCGATGACTGTACTTGGACTCACACATTTGCTGGCTTGTGCGGACTCGCAGTATCAGCGTCACAGTCACAGCCGCCACACTTGCGGCGGCCTCACCCAGTGTGTGCGCTTGCGGCGGCCTCACCCAGTGCCGTCCATGCAGTGTCCTTGTCCGGGTCTGCGCCTGGGTTTGGGTCTTCGTCTGATGGCTGGGAGAGCTGGCGCTGGATCGGCTGGGGTTGCCTGGTCTGGTGGGCTCGGGGACCATGGTCCTGCCCAGAACTGCGCCCGAAGAGGAAACACCGAGGAGGGAGGTCTGACGGGATGCGGAGGCGGGGCAGGCTAAGCTAACTGCTAGCCCATGCAGACCGGCAATTCCGATAACACCATGGGCGGTCTGGTAGCGGCCTCACTTAGCGTTGGCTGTGGTTTCGGTGTCGTCGTGTGGAGTGCGGGGAGGTGTGTTGAGGGTGTCTGGCTGGAAAAGCTGGTGCTGGATCGGCTGGGGGAGCCTGGTCTGCCGCGGCCGGTGGGCCCGGGGACCACGGCCCTGCCCAGAGCTGCATCCGAAGAGGAAACACCGAGGGCAGGTGTGATGGGATGCGGAGGCGGGGTAGGCTACGCTAACTGCTAGCCCAAGCAGACCGGCAGTTCTGACAGTCATCCCGGCTGGCGTTCGCCCTCTTGGACAGTGGAATCTTTTATTTTTTTAAAATATATTTTGGATATGTGTTTTTTTGTAGTTTTCTTTTAATAGTTTGGATATACGTGTTCTTGCAGGTTTCGGATATGTGCTTTTGTCTTTGTGTGTTGCGCTGCTATGGGCCGGGGGAAACGATATTTCACGACAAATAAATGTCCCCGATTCCTGATCCGGACTCCGGACGTCCACAAA
>JAJHIY020000865.1:25000-60000 GCA_022114975.2 Lampris megalopsis
TGGGAGGAACCCGGAGCCCTCGGAGGAAACCCACGCAGACACGGGGAGAACATGCAAACTCCACACAGAGGACGACCTGGGACGACCCCCACCCCCAAGGTTGGAGTACCCCAGGGCTCGAACCCAGGAACTTTTCTCTGTGAGGCGACCGCGCTAACCACTGCGCCACCGTGTCTGGACTCCATGGGGGTGCTTTTATGCTGCTGCTCATGGCTGCTGCCCTTCGATTAAAACATCTCCCCGTCGAGTCTAAGTGCCAAAGACTTTCTTGACATGTCGTCTCATCTGATGTAATAAACAATTATCTTTACTTGGCTCTCTACGTCTCTTCTGATTTAACCGCAGAGGACTCGCCGTTGCAAGTCCGTGTCTGTGGAGATCCCAGTAAATAACGAGACTATTAACGCCGACGTGTTCCTAACGAGAGGACGGGGGCAGTAATAGTGTGTGGGGGGGGCAGTAATAGTGTGTGTATTGAACATATCTGGCCGCAGCCGCGTTACAGCTAAGACACGTCGGCGCTTCTGAACCACGTGGGATCCCCCCTGGTCTTCAAACGGGGGTCTGTCCTGGACTTTCTGATGAGATGAAGGCGCCCGTGCTGATGTCCCACTGCTGCTCCGAAATGAAAAGCAGTGTCTGACAGCCGCCACGCAGCACAGAAGCCCCCCCCTGTAAAATTAACGCCGCTCGTCAGCGAGCGGCGAGCGATTAGTTCCCTGCGGGGTTTCGGCCTCCACAACGAGAGCAACAGTGAACAGGCTCTTCCAGACCGGTAGGGCTGCACCGCAAGACCGAAGCCCTACCAAGAAGACCACATGTAGGAGGCGCAGGAGACTTCTGGCCCCGCTGAGCCTTGAGCTGAGACAGCCCTGCGGTAGATAGGGGAGGTGATAACCAGCCGTCTCGTAATTGATGTGTGCTCCCCTCCCTCCTCCCTCCCTCTCTCTCTCTCCCTCCCTCTCTCTCTCCACTCTCTGCTGCAATCTCTCCCTTCTTTCCCTAGCGCTATTCATTAGCGGCTAAAAGCCTACTGAATACTGCCCTGATTAATTTGCTAAACAACTAAGGGGTGTGGCTTGCGTGCGCGCGCGTGCACGCGTGCGTGTGTGTAAAAAATGCACGTCGCGTGGGCGATCGTGCGTGATTAATATCCCAATCAGGATGTTTGCGTTCTCATGTGAGGGGAAGACGCACACTAATGCGGTGTGTGTGTGCGCGCGCGCGCGATCGCGCGCGTGTGTTTGGAAGTTTATGAATGCGCTGTGATATGAGCGCTGACGTCACCGCCTCCGCCGGGTCGGTAACAAAAGGTCAGCGAGACGACGGGAAAGCGCAAGGTCGAGCGAGACCAGCTCGAGGTTCACACAGGAACTGTCAGACGGCGCCTCCCCCCGCGACCAGCACGCACGGATCCGCGCTGCAGACACACGAGGACCTTCACGTGGCTCCTCCGCAGCAGCAGGAGAAAGGGACGCCAGTGGGAACGGGGAAGAGGATGTGTGCAGGATAACATGACCTTTTATAGTCATCGTCATTTCGTGCACTGATTTTTTTTTACCCCCCCTCCCCTTTTTCTTCCCAATAGGCCCTTTTAGAGCCTAAGTAATGATGACGTCAGCTGGAGGCAAAACAAAGCCGGGAGCGGGAAGGTTAAGCACGAATCGCGTACACATCATCTAGCTAACGTTAGCCAACAATGCTGCGTCTTTGGGCGCCAGAATCGGAGAAGTCATAAGCTGGGTATGGATAGTTGCCTCCAGCTAAGCTCCGCCCACAGAAAAACGTCACTATATCTACTAACGGAAAAGGGGTCTATAGTATCCGGCCAATTACCCCACTCTTCCGAGCCGTCCCCGGTCGCCGCTCCACCCCCTCTGCCGACCCCGGGAGCGCTGCAGACCACCACATGTCTCCTCTGGTACATGTGCGGAGTCGCCGGCCGCTTCTTTTCACCTGACAGTGAGGAGTTTCGCCAGGGGGACGTAGCGCGCGGGAAGATCACGTTATTCCCACCAGCCCCCCCCACGAACAGGCACCCCGACCGACCAGAGGAGGCACTAGTGCAGCGACCAGGACACACGCCCACATCCGGCTCCCCACCCGCAGACACGGCCAGTTGTGTCTGCAGGGACGCCCGACCCAAGCCGGAAGTAACACGGGGATTCGAACCGGCGAGCCCCGTGTTGGTAGGCAACGGAAGATTAAGCGAACTTTTAATGCCCATCAAGGGACTAGTTTTGAAAATTAGCTTGCGAGTACAGCACATCCGCCATTGTAAGTGCAAGTTACCAGTACTTCCACCCATCCATTACCCGACCCGCTTATCCTGCTCTCAGGGGGCTGGAGCCTATCCCAGCAGTCACCGGGCGGCAGCTGGGGAGACACCCTGGACAGGCCGCCAGGCCTTCACACGGGGTTGCCATACACACCCACATACCTAGAGGCGATTTGGTACGGCCGATTCACCTGACCTACGTGTCTTTGGACCATGGGAGGAAACCCACGCAGACACGGGGAGAACATGCACACTCCACATAGAGGACGACCCCCCAAGGTTGGACTACCCCGGGGCTCAAACCCAGAGCCTTCTTGCTGTGAGGTGACCGCGCTAACCCCTGCGCCACCCGTTACCAGTACTCGTCCCTTACACATAAACAAATAGATAAATAATAGTTTAACACCCCGGCAGTAATTAGCATTATGAGCGCACATCGAAGCGGCCCGCTGTGACCGAGGGCAAATAAACTCCGGGCTCGAATCGGGGGGAGAGAAGAGACGCGGGCGAGTGAGCGCTACTCCAGTTTCACGTTTGAGAACCTCAAGTGCCAGTGCGCATCTGTGCCCACACATGGACAGAAAACACACGCACACGCACACGTTTCTTCCAGGGTGTTTTGCAGGGATTACGCCGGAGATTACACGGGGGTCCGTTTACGACGGGCTGTTACCGCATTCCAGCCCCTCTCCGCACTTCACTCCCTCCCCCCCCCCCTCTCTCTCTCACGCCCGCTCTTACTTACTCTAGCCCTCTGCAGAACATAGAATTATTATTATTATTATTGTTATCTATCTATTTTCTGATTGAATATTATGGGCCAGTGTCCACCCACATTAACATTTCAATTACGCTTTCGGCTTCAGGCGAAAAGAAAGTAGACTCAAGCGAGTTCGTGCATTTTTTGCCACCTTACATCGCTCTCTCTCGCTCTCTCTCTCTCTCATTCAGGCTCCCTCTGGCTGTTCCTGAACCTCGAGAGCCAGTTGTGTGTAAGCGAATGGTAATCCCTGTTGAACAGGAGGTCGGGAGGTGGGATGGGAGGAGGGCTCCTTTGTAACCTCGACGGCAGATTAACGTGGTGACTGCAGAAAGAACAGAGGCCTTTGTCCCCCTTAAAACCCGGATTTAGATATGGAGGCTGCTTCATAAACTAATGGAAATGCTGTAGGTACTATATACAGCATATATATATATACACACACACACACACACATACATATACATATATACACTGTATATATATAATATATATATACAGTATATATACACACACACTATATATATATATATATACTGTGTGTGTATGTATGTATATATATATATATATATATATATATATATATATATATATATATATATATATATATATATATATATATATATATATATATACTGTGTGTGTGTATCGGTATTACATGTAAAGGTTCGTGACAAACATTGTGTGTGGTGTGTGACCCCACGACCGCTAGACAACAGTGTTGTAACCTACCTTCAGCCATTTGACTCGTGCACTCCAACGCAACAACGTGAACGGAGACAGGAAGTAGCATAAGCATGAAGAACACACGCCTATGAAATCGCAGTATACGGCCTTTCTTACAGTATCACAATATCCACCCATGCGTTATCCGAACCGCTTATCCTGCACTCATGGTCGCGGGGATGCTGGAGCCTATCCCAGCAGCCACTGGGCGGCAGGCGGGGAGACACCCTGGACAGGCCGCCAGACCATCACACAGGGCCGATATAGACACACACACACCCACACACATTCACACCTCAGGACAATTTAGTACGGCTGAGTCACCTGACCTACATGTCTTTGGACTGTGGGAGGAAACCAGAGCCCCCAGAGGAAACCCCCACAGACACGGGGAGAACATGCAAACTCCACACAGAGGATGACCCGGGACGACCCCCAAGGCTGGACAACCCCGGGGCTCGAACCCAGGACCTTCTTGCTGTGAGGCGACCACGCTAACCACTGCGCCCCTGTGCCGCCCAAAAAGGCCTTCCATACAATTGTAGTGAATTCAGGGGGCAGCCAGGGACCGCCGCAGCCAGGGACCATCGCAGCCAGGGACCACCGCAGCCAGGGACCGCCACAGCCGGGGACCGCCACAGCCGGGGACCGCCGCAGCCAGGGACCGCCACAGCCGGGGACCGCCGCAGCCGAGGACCGCCGCAGCCGGGGACGGCCGCAGCCGGGACGTGAACCCGGGTCTCCCGCACCACGGGCCACTACGTTAACCAGTCGACTAAAGGATGAAATTGAATATATCGCGATACATTGAATGGTAACCCCTGTATCGCGATACGTATCGCATCGCCATATTCCCGCCAGGACGCAGCCCTAACTCGCATGGACCCTGGCGAACATGCAGAACAGCACAAACCTGAGGATGTGGCGAGCCACTAGATATCTTGAGCACAGCAAAATCAACAAGTGACCCAAAAGAGAACTGGGGAGAGAGAGAGAGAGAGCATTTTAGGGAGACCGCAAGGAAAAAATAGGCCGAGAGAGAGAGTGATGAGGAGAGAGAACCGAGAGGAAGAAGCTAAAGTCGCACAAAAGAGGAAACCATTTCCCTTAACCCCCCAGATCAAAGCGTTAGCCCATTCAAATAAATACAAGCTCGGTGACAAGGTGAAGGCCTGAGATCAGACCCATTACTCTCTCTCTCTCTCTCTCCCCCGGTGTGTCTCTCCCCTCTCACACACACACACACACATATACACATATACATTCACACACTCGGTGTATCCCATTCCACTCTACATCAACAAACATGGGCCCAGATTTAGAACCACAGAAAAATGTCGGCAATGAGACAATGTTATGGGAACGGCTCCTGCAGCCAAGAAACCCCGTTCTTTTCTTGGACGTCAAGTGTGTGCGTGCGTGTGTGTCCATATATATATATATGTGTGTGTGTGTGTGTGTGTGTGTGTGTGTGTGTGTATGTGTGTGCCTGCATGTGCTTTTGTGCATTTTGTCAGACAAAAGTCATTGTGCTGGCCCATATTTAAAACAAAGGGCACAAACAGGCAGCCCTGCATATGGCTACTTGACTGTTTAGTGTGCAAAAAAAATTAAAATAAAATAAAATAAAATAAAAACCTTGGAAGCGACGCAAAGAAATGACCACGTGAGGTTCCAGCACAACTTTACTCTGACCTCAGCTATTTGCCTGGTAAGTCGAGGTGCAATTTGAGGTGCAGTTGCACTTCAGAAAAAGTCATTATCTTTACATTTAGCTGGGTCTGCCTTGCCTGCTCAGGGCGGCCGCCCCCCCCCTCCATTCTGCTGTTATTCGAATTATGATTGAATTTATGAATCTGAGATGCAATTTTCCTGTGGTTTTAAAGCTGTTGGCACCTTCTACCACTTGGACAGTCGCACAGGCTGGAAAAAATAAGTGTGTGAAAGAGAGTGTGCACGTGTGTGTATGCGTGCGTGTGCATATACTTACGCATCGGAGTACACTGGGGTATCGTTATATGAAGTTATCCTCTACTGCCATGAGAGGCGCACACACATAGACACACACACACACACACACCTAGCCGGCGTGCTCATACAAGCACACAAACACACACATAAGCACGCACGCTAACACACAAAATGTTCACACACAACAAGTGAACAGCTGCCTTTACGATACAGACAGGAAGCGGCGGCTCTGCGAAGCTGAAAGGGATTATTTTCAGGGCGGCAACACGGCGCACCGGTGTAAAGTGTGATTTTAGCAGTGAGCAAATATATTGTCACTTCAGACTAACAACCCAAGCAAAGCGCTCAAGATCTTCTGAGTCGACCTCGCTTGTGGGGCAGACACACATTTCCGAAGTATAATACTTGTCTGTGCTGATGCGCGCTCAATAACCCGGGTGAGAAAATCACAGCAAGTTGAATCAGTTCATCTGGACACAACGTTGGTATTGACAGGTTCGTTTCATCACTCATCTCATGCCCCCTCTTCCACCGCATGGTGCTGGCTCAACTCGACTCCACTCCGACTCTACTCGCTTTACTTTTTGGGATTTCGTTTTCCACCGCAGATAGTGTCCCCTCACGGCGAAGCCCCGCTGGTCATTTGTGGGCGTATCGACTAGTTTTTGGGGTTTTTTTCTCAAATATTTTATTGATATTTATTGATATTTGATTTTATTTATTTTATTTATAGCGGTACTTTCATGTCACCTTTTAGTATCGGCTCAGCTCACTTGGAACCTCGACGGAGGTGGTACCAAAAAAAGTACCTGGTACTAGGTACTTTGTGTTCTGGGTACTACTATATATACTATATATACTTTTATATTCATATGTGACTTATTTTATATTGTATTTTAAGCTCGTGCAGCAATTTGGCTCAACTGTGGTTGTTTTAAATGTGCTATATGAATAAATAAACTTGACTTGACTAAACCGCCACCCGCACTTCAACACTTGGGTTGTCGTGAGGAGGGTGAGTGGACACCCAGCGGGACTAAAAACAAAACCTGTTAAAAGGGCGGATGAGTTCCTCTGTGACTCAACGGCCATCCATATCTGGAGAGGAGATAGGGACCACCAGGTACTCCCCCTACTGAAACACAATGATGACCCACCCAAACTCAATCACTATAAACGGTGGAAGGGACTTGCTGAGGCATCAGCTGTGCTCCTACGACCTCCATAGGTTACAGAACTGATGATGATGACCAGGTACTATCCCTAACTTCTGCCCAATGGAAAACCAAAAAAAGCGAGTAGAGTTGAGTCGAGCCGGTACCATGCAGGGGAAAAGGGGCATACGTGACCTTTTCAGTCCCATCTACAGGCCAGTGGCCACTCTTTCAGGGATGGGGATGTGCACATCCTTGATAGGGAGGAACACTGGTCTGAACGGGTAGTCAGAGGCCATCTATGTTAAGAGCGAACAACCATCCCTGAACTGGGGAGGGGGGGCTAAGAGTGCATCTGTCGCCATCTTACAATACTGTGATTGCAAACCTTCCCAAATCCTCTCTGACTAGGTCACATGGCCATTGTAACCCTAGTTAGTGGTCACGGCCATATTTGCATATGATACTGGTCGTTCGTTTCGGTCGTTGTGCAGCTGTATTGTTTATGAGGGCGGGGGTACCTGCAGTCAGTTAGACTGAAGAGGTCACTTAGATGAGTGATGAAACACATGTTAATAAACGTCACGTCAAGATGAACCGATTCAACTTTCTGTGAAAATATCAGACTGTTACTGCAGTGCAAACCGGTAGACTCGGACATGCCAGTCCCATGACAGAGGATTTGATTTTGCTCATGTCAATGTTTCATATTGTCACATATGGATGTAGAAACTAGAGAAACATTCAATGAGTCCTATAAAGTCTTGTTTCTATTGACTGTCCATCCTGAAAGCCTGTCAACAGTGGATGGGTGACACCATTTCATTTTTATTCTATTATATACATTTTTTTTGTTTGCTATTGAAAAATTTCCACATTAACTGCTCATTTACATGTAAAACGTATACCTCTACATTCACCATACATAGATATAGAATTTCATTTCTTATTGTAAGCCTGTTTTTGTACTCCTCTGACATACTTAGACTCATTTTGATATTATCTACTCTCTTTATCTACTCTCTCTTTGCATTAACGTCTACACTAATACAAATTTATTACTATGAAATAAAGGGAACATACATTTTGTAAACAAATTTGTATTGCGTTTGTTTCATTCTATGTCAGACCAAAAGTCCCAGTGACCTATTAGCTTCCTCTGCAAATTAAACTGATTCTAGTCGTGGTTTTGATTCAGATTTGAGTCGCACTTTGGAATATAGTTTTGAATGTACTTTGTACTTTTGGAATGTATTTTACACGTTGGAATATATTTATTATTGATTGATTATTGATGTAATCCAGTAATGTGGACGTTGTACTGGACTGTGGAGCTGAGCCGGAAGGCAAAGCTCTCAATTTACCAGTCAATCTTCGTTCCAACCCTCACCTATGGTCATGAGCTTTGGGTAGTGACTGAAAGGGTGAGATCATGGCTAAAAGCGGCTGAAATGAGTGTCCTCTGTAGGGTGTCTGGGCTCAGCCTTAGAGATAGGGTGAGGAGCTCGGACATCTGGAGGGAGCTCGGAGTAGAGCCGTTGCTCCTTCGTGTCGAAAGGAGCCAGTTGAGGTGGTTCGGGCATCTGATTAGGATGCCTCCTGGGCGCCTTCCTTTTGAGGTTTTCCAGGCTCGTACAACTGGGAGGAGACCCCGGGGTAGACCCAGAACTCGCTGGAGGAACTACATGTCCAATCTGGCCTGGGAACGCCTTGGGATCCCTCAGGAGCAGCTGGAGGGCGTTGCTGGGGTGAGGGACGTCTGGAGTGCCCTACTTAGCTTGCTGCCACCACGACCCTACCCCATAGAAGTGGCTGAAGATGAATGATTATTGATTATTGGGTACTGATTTCACGGCTGCCGGTGTGGGAAAATGGTGGCACGAACTCACATTTGCAGCGACCTCACCCAGTACCGGTGTGGGAAGATGGCGGTGCGAACAAACATTTGCAGCGGCCTCACCCAGTACTGTTCATGTAGTGTCTTTGCCCATGTCTGCATCTTAAGTTGTATCTTTGTCTGATGGCTGGGAGAGCTGGTGCTGGATCGGCTGGTAGAGCTTGGTCTGCTGCGTCCTGTGGGCCCAGGGACCACGGCCCTGTTTGGAGCTGCACTCTAAGAGGAAGCACCGATGGCAGTCTGACAGGACTTGGAAGCAGGGTAGGCTAAGCTAACTGCTAGCCCATGTAGAGATGTCTGGCTGGGAAAGCTAGTGTTGAATTGGCTGGGGGAGCCTGGTCTGCCGCCTCCGGTGGGCCCAAGGACCACGGGCCTGCCCGGAGCTTCGCCCGAAGAGGAAACACTGAGGGCGGTCTGGCAGGACGCAGAAGTGGGGCAGGCTAAGCTAACTGCTAGCCCATGCAGATTGGCAGTTTTGACAGTCATCCTGGCTGGCGTTTGCTCTCCTGGACAGTGAAATTTTTTTGGGATATGTTGGATACATGTGTTTTTGTAGTTTTGTAGTTTTTGTAGTGTTTTGTAGTTTGGATATGTGTCTTCTTGTAGTTTTTGGACATATGTTTTTTTGTTTTTGTGTTGCACTGCTGTTGGCTGGGGGAAACGATATTTCGTTTCATTTCATGCACTTGCGTACATGAAATGAAACGAGAAATAAATGTTCTAGATTCCCGCTCTTTGGATTTTTTTTTATACTTTGGAATGATTTTGGAATGTATTTTATACTCTGGAATGATTCTGGAATGTATTTTATACTCTGGAATGATTCTGGAATGTATTTTATACTTTGGAATGATTTTGGAATGTATTTTATACTCTGGAATGATTCTGGAATGTATTTTATACTCTGGAATGATTTTGGAATGTATTTTATACTCTGGAATGATTTTGGAAAAGTATTTTATACTTTGGAATGATTTTGGAATGTATTTTATACTCTGGAATGATTATGGAATGTATTTTATACTTTGGAATGATTTTGGAATGTATTTTATACTCTGGAATGATTCTGGAATGTATTTTATACTTGGGAATGATTTTGGAATGTATTTTATACTTTGGAATGATTTTGGAATGTATTTTATACTCTGGAATGATTCTGGAATGTATTTTATACTTTGGAATGATTTTGGAATGTATTTTATACTCTGGAATGATTCTGGAATGTATTTTATACTTTGGAATGATTTTGGAATGTATTTTATACTCTGGAATGATTCTGGAATGTATTTTATACTCTGGAATGATTTTGGAATGTATTTTATACTCTGGAATGATTTTGGAATGTATTTTATACTCTGGAATGATTCTGGAATGCATTTTATACTCTGGAATGATTCTGGAATGTATTTTATACTCGGGAATGATTTTGGAATGTATTTTATACTCTGGAATGATTATGGAATGTATGTTATACTTTGGAATGATTCTGGAATGTATTTTATACTCTGGAATGATTTTGGAATGTATTTTATACTCTGGAATGATTTTGGAATGTATTTTATACTCTGGAATGATTTTGGAATGTATTTTACACTCTGGAATGATTTTGGAATGTATTTTATACTCTGGAATGATTCTGGAATGTATTTTATACTTTGGAATGATTTTGGAATGTATTTTATACTCTGGAACGATTCTGGAATGTATTTTATACTTTGGAATGTATTTTTAGGAGAGACTCCGTGAGAGCCCTTAGGGATGGATACTGGACGTCTGAGCGTTACAATCCGAGCGTCCTCTTGTGCCGCTGGAAGTAATGTGAACTTTGTCAGCGGAGAACTATTCCTCTCAGGCTGATTGATAGAGCAGATAGATCCCCGCTGTTCGTCATTCTTCATTTGCTCGGGTTATCTCCCCCTACCAAAAAGCACACGGGTAAGTGATCAAGACATACATATTTCTACAGCAAACAAATGAACCCGCTGCTCTGAAAGTGTCCTTCTCCCAGAACGTGTCCTTGCTGTTTGAAGCCGTCATATTTCCTTATTTATCTTTTCACCAGACGGTGATTAGCTGCTAGTCAGAAACGATGTAGCGGTCAGGTTTTTGGGAACCTCGGAGGAAACATAGTCAATCAGGAATGCTGCGGCTCCACGGCCAACGGCTACGACTACACACGTGTATACGTACACACATGCACACACACACACCCACCCACACGCACGCACGCACACACACACACACACACCACACCCACTTGTAAGCGTTTCGTACTTCATGTTATCATCGGCTCTTTTTTCCGCTTCGGCCGACGGAGGAAACTATTTTACCAGGTGCAAAGGCAGAAACTAAGACACGCAGGTTCGAAACTGGCAGACTGACGCAATTATATAAATATATCAGAGAATTCCGGTAAAAAAAAGAAAGAAAGAAAGGAGGGGAAACATGAATATTAAACAGAACACTAAAAATGGAAAATAAACCAACGGGGCTCTCAGCTCATCGACTTTCGACAGCCCATAGGAGCGAGGAGGCGCGCTTTGATCCAGGCTGCGGAGGTATGTCCAACTGGAGGAGCATCACACGGACCCTTCTCACGTCTTTCCACAGTTTACACAAAAGACATCCACCGCTGTTTTCACAGATGGCCCTCAGACCTGTGAAAGGTGCGTGTGCGTGTGCGTGTGTGTGTGTGTGTGTGTGTGTGTGTGTGCCTCCTACATTTGTTTGTAATCGAGCGTTCTGTTAGGCTCCCTCACACCCCCCTGCTCATCTTAACTCCTTCGGCTCGGGCTTTTTGTGCGCCCGTGTGCGTCTATGTCAGCCAGTGTGTATGTCTCTGAATGAGGTGCTCATACATGTATGTGTGTGTATGTGTGTTTGCTTATGTGTTAACATGAGTGTTGGACAATTAGGGGGAAGGGGGTTGAACACCTTTTCAGTGCCAGGAGGACCCTCCCTAAAAGTGGTGATGATGTGTGTGCATGTGCACATGAGTGTGTGTGTGTGTGTGAGCATGTGTGTATGTGCACATGAGCGTGCGTGTGCATGTGCACATGAGCATGTGTGCATGTGTGCATGTGAGCATGTGCACATACACATGAGTGTGCGCATATGCACGTGAGTGTGTGTGTGCATGTCCACTTGAGTGTGTGTGTGTATGAGAGTGTGTGTGTGTGTGTGTGTGAGAATGTGTGCATGTGAGCGTGTGTGTGCATGTGAGCATGTGTGTATGTGCACATGAGCGTGCGTGTGCATGTGCACATGAGCATGTGTGCATGTGTGTGTGTGCATGTGAGCATGTGCACATACACGAGTGTGTGTGTGTGTGCATGTCCACTCGAGTGTGTGTGTATGAGAGTGTGTGTGTGTGTGTGTGTGAGAATGTGTGCACGTGCATGTGAGCGTGTGTGTGCATGTGAGCATGTGTGTATGTGCACATGAGCGTGCGTGTGCATGTGCACATGAGCATGTGTGCATGTGTGTGTGTGCATGTGAGCATGCGCACACACACGAGTGTGTGTGTGAATGTCCACTTGAGTGTGTGTGCATGTCCACTTGAGTGTGTGTGTGTGTGTGTGTATGTACATGTATGTGCGCGTGTGTGCATGTGCACGTGAGCGTGTGTGCACGTGAGTGTGTGTGTGTGTATGTACATGTATGTGAGCATGTGTGTATGTGCACGTGAGCGTGTGTGTGTATGTACATGTATGTGAGCGTGTGTGAGTCTGTATGCGCTTTATGCACGAGGCATGTGTGAGTGCGCTGTAATGTCACGTGCGCGAGTCTGTTTTGCTCATCTCGCCCTCGCCGCTGGTCGTCGTGGGCGACGGTGAGAGAACCCGGCGCGGCGGGCGAACTCCGCCGCACGGTTCCTACCAGAGATGTTAATCAGATAGGGGGGACGCGGATCGGCCTCGCCTCTGATGTGGACCCACTCTGCCGTGTTTACACAACGCTTTTATTACAGGGCCGGCGGAGAAGGAAGTACAACGGTCTTTACCTCGTTAATAACACCGGGGCCCCCGGGGGACACGGCGGGATGGAGAAAACAGACCCGGGACTGGCGCGAGAGGAGACCGCGGCGTTCGGTTCGGGGGACGGCGGCGAGGAAAGGGCGAGAGGAGGCTTACTCTCGTCCCCATATTTGGGGAGATAAAAGCGGAGCCGCCTCCGTATCCCGCGGCAACGCTTCGCGTGGACGCGTTGGACCGAGTAACGAAAAAAATAGACTCCAGTTGGCGGGACGACGCGAGGGACGGACCGCCCGGCTGAGTTGACTCTCCGCCTGTGTGTGTGTGTGTGTGTGTGTGTGTGTGTGTGTGTGTGTGTGTGTGTGTGGCTCGGACCACAGGTGTTCCCACCGCGGCCGAGGAGGCCAGCCATCCATCTCTCACACACGCAACGTGGGCTCCTTCCACGCCATGTCTCGCCTCCCTACACCCGGGCTCCACTCCTCCTCCTCCTCCCCCTTATCTCCTTCTTCCTCCCCTCATACCAGTGTCAGTTCTCCCTTCACCGTCGATCTCCAACCTCGACGAGCTTTCCCCGGATTCTCTGCGGCCTTCGGAAAGCCGATGCCCCCCCCCCCGTTTCCCCGGCGGGGGGGGCAGATGAGGCTGACCCCGAGATGCCTCGGCGAACTACGACTACGCGGGTGTGCGACCTCGTGACAGGCCCGTTCAACCCCCGCGGCGTCTCGCCAGCAGCAAGGTGAGGGAGCGAGCGCACAGGCATTCCAGTGATTACACACAACTGAAGCACACACAGAGACACACACACCCCCCCCCCCCGATAACCAACCAGTCAAGAGAGCTGCCAACTCCAGTAGTCTTCACCGCGTGTCCCGGGGCTCGTCCAGGAGTGAAAGACAGGAATGTTGGTCGGTGGCAACATTGCAGCTGATAAAGCTGGAGCGGCCGATGCTTTCAAGGCCCCATCTGTTGTGTGTGTGTGTGTGTGTGTGTGTGTGTGTGGTTGTGTGTTGGCTGGGGGGGGTGTGTGTGTGTTAAGTGGTCAAACGCTTTGTTTTCATATTTCATTACAAGGCCATTTTTCAAGCCCGAGATGTATAATTTCAACAAGCGCTTCTCCGTCCAATTTCAAAAGCAATCGGCCTTGTGCTCAAGCTAGCGCGGCGCTCCGCGCTCCTCGCCTCCTCGCCTCCTCCCCTCCTCGCCTCCTCGCCTCCTCGCTTCTTCCACCCGCCGCCTTTCATCGATACGTAACGGGCAAGATTACAACTTGAAAAGCTGAACTTAGATGGTATCAGGAACCAGGAAATGACGTGTTGTTTCCCCCAGCCCATAGCAGTGCAACACAAAGACGAAAACACATATCCAAAAACTACAAGAACTATGACAACACACATGTCCAAACTAACACACATATCCACACTAACACACATATCCACACTAACACACATATCCACACTAATAAACATATCCAAACTAACACACATATCCACACTAACACACATATCCAAACTAACACACACATCCAAACTAACACACATATCCACACTAATACACATATCCACACTAACACATATATCCAAACTAACACACATATCCACACTAACACACATATCCAAACTAACACACATACCCAAACTAAACAACAACAAAAATTCCAAGGGAACGAAGGCCAGCCAGGATGACTGTCAGAACTGCCGGTCTGCATGGGCTAGCAGTTAGCTTAGCCTGCCCCGCTTCCGCGTCCTGTCAGACCGCCTTCGGTGTTTCCTCTTCGAGCACAGCTCCGGGCAGGGCCGTGGTCCTTGGGCCCACCAGACCAGGCTCCCTCGGACGATCCAGCGCCAGCTCTCCCAGCCAGACACCCTCGACACACCTCCCCACACTCCACATGATGACACCAAAAACACAGTCAACTCCAGGCAAGGCCGCCGCCAGACCAACATCAGTGTTATCGGAACTGCCGGTCTGCATGGGCTAGCAGTTAGCTTAGCCTGCCCCGCTTCCACGCCCTGTCAGACCGCCCTCGGTGTTTCCTCTTCGTATGCAGCCCCGGGCAGGGCCGTGGTCCCTGGGCCCACCGGACACAGCAGACCAGGCTCCCTCACCCGATCCAGCGCCATATCTCCCAGCCAGACACCCTTGACAGCCCCCCCCACCCCCGCGCTCCACACAATGACACCAAAAACAGTCAACGCCAGGCGAGGCCGCCGCCAGACCACCCTCGGTGTTATTGGAACTGCTGGTCTGCATGGGCTAGCAGTTAGCTTAGCCTGCCCCACTTCCACATCCTGTCAGACTGCCCTCGGTGTTACCGCCTTGGGTGCAGCTCCGGGCAGGGCCGTGGTCCCAGGGCCCACAGGACGCCGCAGCAGACCAGGCTCTCCCAGCCGATCCAGGGCCAGCTCTCCCAGCCATCAAACGAAGACACAAACGTGGACAAAGACGTGGAAAAAGACACTGCATGGACGGTACTGGGCGAGGCCGCCTCAAACGTGAAGTCGAGCCGCCATCTTCCCACACCGGAAGCGGAAGAAATGACTTCACCGGACTTTCTTGTTCTACTACCATGTGGAATATAGATGGAGACGATACGGGGCTTGGAAGCGTGTCAGCAAAGCCGAGGATCCGAGCGGCGCTCGGCCATCCAACGAGCGACACCGCCAAGTTGGGCAACACCTCTCTCTCTCTCCATAGGAAACAACGGCTCAGTCGCACAGCGCCCAGCGTGTTTTCCACTCATCACCCGTCCCGTCGCTATAATCCATCCGCTGCCACCTACCCCACAACCGCCCCCTTCCATGGGCGACGGGCGAATGCGCGGTGCCCCGGCCATCCAGCAGCACGGTAATGGAATCACAGTGGATGACTATCGGCAAGGCCGTCCAAACGCTGAATGACAATGTTTTGGTGGCGACGTCGAAAACAATGCCAACGGGGGGGGGGGGGGTTTCTTCGCTCCCCCTCCGCGCAACCACTGTCAACTACGCTCGGAGAGGGGAAAGAAAACGACGTGGAAAAGAGAGGAAAAAGAAGAAGAAGAGAAAGTTTGCGACTGGGTCAACTCGTACCCTTGTCACATGTCATTAACGTACCACTAGCCCCCGCCACGGCTTCGTCGCCACAAACAGCCCGACACGAACGCACACTCCGGCAAGTCTCGTGTACCCAGCGCCCACACGAATTCCTCCCTTACTCGCACACACACACACACACACGCACACACATGCACGCACACATACACACAACCCACAAAGTAAACCAAATGACTCCCATAGTGGGAAAAACAACAAATGATGAAATGCATTCACACACAAACACACGCACACACACACACACACACGTGCACGTGCACGTGCACGTGCAAAACCAGCTTACGGAGCACTGCTCGCTCGACCTTGGCTGTCAGAGAACGCGTCAAACAGAAAGTCAATATGGGCTTGCAAACTTATTTTGCATCGTCAATTCATTCTGGCCCGCCGCCTCGCCACACCTCGACTCGATGCAACATGAACTCACCTCCCCTCCCCTCCTCTCCAGCGCAAAGCTCGGTTCCTGGCAAGCAACGCACACACGCACACACACGCACACAGCGCACTCTCTCCCCCTGCAGTTATATGCGAACAAAGCGGTAATCAATAAACTGCATCCGGTGAGCCGCTAATGGAATCCATGAAGAAGACCGGAGGAACGAGAGCGTTACCCTATCAAGTTTTCGTTTCGACCATCTCTTCCCCGTGACCTAGTTTGCAGCGAACTCGAAACCGTGAATGGATCGCTCGCTCTGTCACATCTGTGGTTCATTATAGTTTACGGGTCCAAGTAACGTAAAAAAAAGAGTCGGGCCCTCTTACACCTTCGCCGCAAGCTAGCTGTGAGCCGAACATGGAAAGAAAAAAAACATTTAGAAATAAAAAAGCTGTCACACGGAGACTTCCCCTGCACGGGTAGGTGACTGTGTGTCCACACGTGTGCATATGTAGGTGTGTGTGCGTGAGAGACCCAGCGTATGTCTTGTAGCTTGGCGAAGAAGAAGAAGAGTGAGACCTTCCCGCGCACCCGCATCTCATTCAAATCTCAGCAAGTCTTTCTCGTAAAGGTGACACGGTACGTGACGGGTCCGTCACAGAGATGTGTTGACCAGGCCGGAGTGAAGCTTCTAGCATGGATACTTGTTAACGAAGGAGTGACCCGATGGTAAATGATCGGTCTAAACCGATACAAAGAAGTGTTTAAGGACAGATACAATATACCAAGCTGCGGACACCACATCAAAGCACCTTTATTGTCGGCGGTTCTCCACACTGATTGATTTTGACAAGCCTGCTATGGCAGGTCTTAGCGACACGCTGGTGGTAACGTTTTTCCACTCTTCTTTAGTGTCTGTGTGTGTGTGTGTGTGTGTGTGTGTGTGTGTGTGTGTGTGTGTGTGTGTGTGTGAGAGTTCGTGTCCCTCCTGGCTCTATGTTAACGCAAATCATTCTGACAGTTCCCATTCCCCCATATGACTATTAACCGACATTGACACAGACATACCCTCACACACACACGCGCGCGCGCGCACACACACACACGCACACGCACACGCACGCACACACACACCACTATTATATATTTAAACCAGTGCTTAGTTTTCAGTTCCACATCTTTTTATGTACTGTGACAATTGACATCACATGGGGGTCATATCTGTGTGTGTGTGTGTGCGTGCAAGTGAGTATGTGTGTGTTCATGCGCGCCTGTGTGCATGCCTTTGTGTGTCTGCATGAGAAAGGGAGGGAATCTGTGTGTACTAGAAAACCCCGTGGCTGCGTTGGTTCGGTACTAAGCGGTGTTTAGTACGTGTTAATTGCTTTGCTGTGATAGCAAACTATGTACCAGCTAATAGCTGATGGCTACCACTGTACCACTTCACCACTTCACCACTGTACCACTTCACCACTGTACCACTTCATACCACTGTACCACTGTACCACTTCACCACTGTACCACTTCACCACTGTACCACTTCATACCACTGTACCACTGTACCACTTCACCACTTCACCACTGCACCACTGTACAATTTCACCACTGTACCACTGCACCACTGTACTACTTCACCACTTCACCACTGTACCACTGTACCACTTCACCACTGTACCACTGTACCACTTCACCACTGTACCACTTCACCACTTCACCACTGTACCACTTCACCACTGTACCACTTCACCACTGTACCACTTCACCACTTCACCACTGTACCACTTCACCACTGTACCACTTCACCACTGTACCACTTCACCACTGTACCACTTCACCACTGTACCACTTCACCACTGTACCACTTCACCACTGTACCACTGTACCACCGTACCACCGTACCACTGCACCACTGTACCACTGTACCACTGTACCACTTCATACCACTGTACCACTTCACCACTGTACCACTTCACCACTGTACCACTTCATACCACTGTACCACTTCACCGCTTCACCACTGTACCACTGTACCACTGTACCACTTCACCACTGTACAACTTCACCGCTTCACCACTGTACCACTTCACCACTGTACTATTTCACCACTGCACCACTGTACCACCGTACCACTGCACCACTGTACCACTGTACCACTTCACCACTGTACCACTGTACCACTTCATACCACTGTACCACTTCACCACTGTACCACTTCATACCACTGTACCACTTCACCACTGTACCACTGTACCACTTCATACCAATGTACCACTGTACCACTTCATACCACTGTACCACTTCATACCACCGTACCACTGTACCACTTCATACCAATGTACCACTGTACCACTTCATACCACTGTACCACTTCATACCACTGTACCACTTCACCACTGTACCACTTCATACCACTGTACCACTTCACCACTGCACCACTTCACCACTGTACCACTGCACCACTGCACCACTTCTCTACTGTACCACTTCACCACTGTACCACTTCACCACTGTACCACTTCACCACTGCACCACTGTACCACTTCATACCACTGTACCACTGCACCACTGTACTACTTCACCACTTCACCACTGTACCACTGTACCACTGCACCACTGTACCACTTCACCACTTCACCACTTCACCACTGTACCACTTCATACCACTGTACCACTTCATACCACTGTACCACTTCATACCAATGTACCACTGTGCCACTTCATACCACTGTACCACTTCATACCACCGTACCACTTCATACCACTGTACCACTTCATACCACTGTACCACTTCACCACTGTACCACTGTACCACTTCATACCAATGTACCACTGTGCCACTTCATACCACTGTACCACTTCATACCACCGTACCACTGTACCACTTCATACCACTGTACCACTTCATACCAATGTACCACTTCACCACTGTACCACTTTATACCAATGTACCACTGTACCACTTCATACAACTGTACCACTTCATACCACTGTACCACTTCACCACTGCACCACTTCACCACTGTACCACTGCACCATTGCACCACTTCTCTACTGTACCACTTCACCACTGTACCACTGCACCATTGCACCACTTCTCTACTGTACCACTTCACCACTTCACCCCTGTACCACTCCATCACTGTACCACTTCACCACTGTACCACTTCACCACAGTGCCGCTGCACCACTGTACCAGAGTACCACTTCACCACTGTACCACTTCACAACTGTACCACTTCACCACTGCACCACTCCACAACTGTACCACTTAACTGTACCGCTGTACCACTTCACCACAGTACCACACAGCTGTACTACTTCACAACTGTACCACACAGCTGTACTACTTCACAACTGTACCACTGCACCACTGTGCCACTGTACCACTTCACCACTGTGCCACTGTACCACTTCACCACTGTACCACTTTACCACTGCTGGACGGAAGTCAGCTTGCATGGCGTCCGACGGTTTCGTGAAGCCAGCGTGCGCGCGTCTGACCTCTAATGTTCTCTATGATGACAGTATTGATTCGTGAATAGATCTATTTGCACAACAACAGACAATATAAGCACAACTACAACCATCAGTCAAGCTCTATAGACACCACTTCATTTCACCGTTTCAGACATGAACATGCAATCCAATGCACTTTACATAAGGACATAAAACATACATGAAAATATACATAGAAAGATGCATCAAAACTATTCATATACTACATACGTTTATGACATATATATGAAAACAGACTAAAAGGTAGATATGATCTCGGGTCAGGTTAAGCGCCAAGTGTATTGATGTACATGCATGCATGCACGTGTGCTAACGGGCAGTGATGGGGCAGGATAGGGACCGAGGATAGAGTAAAGATGGAGTGAAACGGGGTGTCTGGGTAGCGTAGCGGTTTATTCTGCTGCCTACCAACACGGGGATCACCGGTTCGAATCCCCGCGTTGCCTCCGGCTTGGTCGGGCTCCCCCCTACAGACACAATTGGCCGTGTCCGCGGGTGGAAAGCCGGATGTGGGTATGTGTCGTGGTCGCTGCACTAGCACCTCCTCTGGTCAGTCGGGGCGGCTGTTCATGGGGGGAGGGGGAGCTGGGGGGAATAGCGCGATCCTCCCACGTGTTACGTCCTCCTGGCGAAACTCCTCCCTGTCAGGTGAAAAGAAGCGGCTGGCGACTCCACGTGTATCGGAGGAGGCATGTGGTAGTCTGCAGCCCTCCCCGGATTGGCAGAGGGGGTGGAGCAGCGACTGGCTGGATACAATTGGGGAGAAAAAGGGGGGGAAAAGATGGAGTGCAAGTCTCAGTGGATGTATGGATGGATGTGCATGGTCACAGGTGGGGTTGAGGTGAGGGGCAATTTAAAAAGTCCTTGTTTTTTTTTTTTAGATTTTTCTCCCTAATTGTATTTTGCCAATTACCCCACTCTTCCGAGCTGTCCCGGTCGCTGCTCCACCCCCTTCTCCCGATCCGGGGAGGGCTGCAGACTACCACGTGCCTCCTCCGATACACGTGGAGTCGCCAGCCGCTTCTTTTCACCTGACAGTGAGGAGTTTCGCCAGGGGGACGTAGCACGTGGGAGGATCACGCTATTCCCTCCAGTTCCCCCTCCCCCCTGAACAGGCACCCCGACCGACCAGAGGTGGCGCTAGTGCAACGACCAGGACACACACCCACATCCGGCTTAACACCCGCAGACACGGCCTATTGCGTCTGTAGGGGCGACTGACCAAGCCGGACTGCCGGACGTAACAGAGATTCGAACCGGCGATCCCCGTGTTGCTAGGCAACGGAATAGACTGCCGCGCCACCCGGACGCCCAGTTTTTTTTGTTTTGTTTCAGGAACTGTAAGAAAAGGGCGTTTGCGGGCGGCAGCGCCTCAACGACGCATTGGGGAGAAAGTGCGTGAAATGACTCGAACCTCAGCACAGCAATGTAACTGCCTGGTGTGCAGACCCGAGCCCGGGGGATCATGGGAACTCTGATCCCCAGCAACTGAACTTTGCTGACGGGCCCGAGAGCCGCACGTTACAGCGGCCCAGTCCGCATGTGAAGACCGCAGGCCGTCTGCGGAGGGGCGGTCTAATCGCCGCGATATTTCTCAGGTGGTAAATTGCAGTTTTGGTTGTGTTCCCTATGTGTCAGGTTTGATGGAAACCAGGTTAGGAAGGGGAGGGGAGGGGAGGGGGGGGAGTGCCCGGGAAGCCTCGCCAACTTTCCAGACGGTCAGGAGGGATATCGCGGCCATGCTTTGCTATCAAACGCAGCGCCGCCGTCTCGGCATATCAGGGCAGGAAGTAAAACGCGGCGCCGGAGTAGGAGCCGGGGCCAAACACGCCGAGCCCCCCCCAGCGCGTCCTAAAGGCTCCGTGAAATCCATGTAAACATACTGAACGCGTCTCCTTTTGAAGGGGACCGTAGGGCTTCCCGCTCTCTCTCTCCCCCTCTCGGCGCGTCCCGGCCGAGGCGCCGCCGGCCATCGCTGCGTAACGCGCCGCGTAACGCGGCGCGCCGCTTGTCACCGTCATTTCCTAACAACGTGTTCTCACCGCCGAGTCTTCCGGCGGCCGCGTGGGCGCGTGCGCGCACCCTCATTAAAAACACAAATCGATCGTCAGGTCCACACCTCGCGAGAGAACCTGCCAGAGGTCATTACGCACGCAGCCCAAAACACGCACGTCCTCAGAGAGCAGACGCATCACGTCTGTGCCTTTGCAGACACCCAGAACGCCAGAGGACACACCCTCCGCACGCCCGAGTGACACCAGCAAGGCTACAGTCTAGGTCGAGGTCTTGAAAGGCCGGGCTGAGTCACGACGGATAAGAGGGGGAAAAAAAAAAGGAGAGAGAGGAGGATGGAGGTTGACGTGAGGGCAATGGGGAATATGGTGGCGGGGTGGTTGCGGTACGAGGGTGGGGCAGGGGAAACAACATGCAAGGGTGTGAGGGCTGGGGAGGAGGCTGGAATTTGGGGATACGCCCTCAGATACCAAGCGGATACCCATCCGCCCCACTCACACACACACACACACACACATTGTCCTGCTGCTTTGTGATCTCCATGGCAACAGGACACCTGGCATCGGTACAACATCGCCCAGGTCAGTGGTCAACATGGTGACGTCAGACCAACACCCATTGAAATACTTCATACACCCTCCCGCCAGGAAAAAAACACAGATGAGGGGCAGGGAGAGAAGAAGGAGAGAGAGAGAAGGAGAGAGAGAGAAGGAGAGAGAGAGAAGGAGAGAGAGAGAGAGAAAGGGACAGAAGAAGGAGAGAGAGAGAGAGAGAGAGAGAGAGAGAGAGAGAGAGAGAGAGAGAGAGAGAGAGAGAGAGAAGGAGAGAGAGAGGGAGAGAGAGAAGGAGAGAGAGAAAGGGACAGACGAAGGAGAGAGGAGAGAGAGGGAGAGAAGGAGAGAGAGAAAGGGACAGAAGAAGGAGAGAGAGAGGGACAGAAGAAGGAGAGAGGGAGCGAAAGAGAGAGCAAGATGGCTGTTATATTGTTTCTTTATTGATCGTTACAATGTTGTGTTGATGTTCATTATTAGTGTTATTGTGTACCGTTCAAACGGTATTTTTAATGCTATGGCAACATTGTTGTAAAACTTTCATAATAAAGCCCTTTGAATTGAATCGAGAGAGAGAGAGAGAGAGAGAGAGAGAGAGAGAAAGAGTAGATTAATGTGTGGACGATAGTTTTACAGCTCTTTCCACAAGTTGAGCAGCAAGAGCATGGGCTCTAAACTCTCTCTCCCCCTCTCCCCCTATCTATGTGATCTTGTTTGCCAGGGGTTGTAGGCTGGTGGTGAAGAATTTCTTTGCCGGGTGAGTCATTGATGATCCTGTTCTGGATGAGCCACCTGCCAGCACTGAGTTTTCGGAAAATAACGATAACCATATTCCAAAGACATATCGTACCGCTGCACCATGTAGCGATAATTGCGAGCTGGCGCGGAATAAAGGCGAGCAGTCCGGCTCAGCCTGTGATTACCAACATCTGATGAGCGAGGAAGTGGCGCTAACACGCTTATCCTCCCCCTCCCCCCCCACCCCCCTTGCTCATAGTTTGTTTGGGCTTACTCACACCCCCATTTCCGCGGTCCTCTGCACAACACAAGGCACACTCATACAGGTAGCTGACTCAACACACACATACGTACCCCCAATAACCCCCCCCCCGCACGCCAACCGCACCACACCCCAAAACTAACAGACCCCCCCCTCCCACCACCAATGCCTCCCTTTGATCCAGTCGAGGTTCAGAGACGCGTTCTGAACCCCCACGTGGTCGGAGGGGGCCTTGCGGCTGCATGGTGGCTGGCGTTGTTGTAGTCGGGTTTGGGGTTAATGGTCTCTTTCGGTGCGCCGCACGATCTAACCAGATACAGACCCACGCGGGAGAGAGACACCTCGTCATCCAGCATCAAACAGCCGCGGGCGCGGCGCCAATCCGATGACAGCATATGTGTGCAATGTAGACATCCATACACCAGCATTCATAACACGCGAGCGCCCGTTCATAAGCGCGCGCGCGCACGGTTAGAACACCCAACATGTTTAGATGCCTTGTGGCATCTCCACGTGGCGTGCGCTACAAAGAGCCAAGAGTGTTAAAACACACACTTCTGCTACACCGCCACATCAAGCGGGGGGGGGATCATTGCTCCGCAGAGTAAAGACGCTTTGCTTAACAACGTAGGCTAATGTGCTCTCTCGCGCGCACGCACGCACACATACACACAGACGTTTGCATTTGACGTGGTGGGGCTGAAATACAACAGACAAGGTATTCGTTTAATGTTTTTTAAAGTTGCATTCTTTCTTATACGGCGTCTCAATGCACATGTTGTCTCTGTTACAGTTTAACTGGCTGGCTGTCTTGGAGTCCTGAGTGCCTTATTGAGCTTGTGTGTGTGTGTGTGTGTGTGTGTGTGTGTGTGTGTGTCTGTGTGTGTGTGTGTCTGTGTCTGCTCATTGTTACAGTTTTATTGCTGGCTTATTATCAGAGTTTATTTGAAACACATATGAAATCCCCATCCAAGCTCACCACATCAATTCATCTGCAGCATTACATCAATTCATCATCTTAAGCTCACCGCGCGTGCGCGTGCACGTGCGCGGGTGTGCGCACGTGCTTGTGTGTGCGTGCGATGTGCATTTCCAATGTCTTTACTCCATGTGAGCCCCTGTGTGTGTGTGTGTGTTTTTTTTTTTCTGTCAAATTGGGTCATATCTCAAAGAAAATAAACTTTATTTAGCTCAGAGTTTACAAACCTGACCTGCAGTGGTTAGCAAATGGGATTATAAGAGTCGTGCTGGCATGAAGGACGCGGCTGGTGACGGCACAAAACTAGCAACAAGGGCAAAGTGCTGTTCGCAAGTTAGCAAAGGGGGCTTTTAGCCTCACCGTTAGCGGCAGGGTCGCGTTAGCCGCTAGCTTAGACTGCCGTGACAGACGAGAGAAGTGGCACGGAGAGGGACCCGGTGGAGACGCCACCGGCGACAGCTCACGGCAGGGTTTACTTTAGTCAACACAAACCCATTAGCTATTAAACAAGGTAGCGCCCCTAGAGGCCAATATTTTTTTTTCCTAGGCTGAATCCGGAAAGTTCCCGCCCTCAGGCGCTAGGATTGGCCAGATCTGCCTGTCAGTCAACTTTCCGGAGTCATCCTAGGAAAAAAATATTTGCTTACCGTACACACACACACACACACACACACACACACACACACACACACACAGTTAATAAGTTGGCAAAGTTAGCTTGGTTGCAAACGTGGCTAATGGCTAACGGGTTAGCTAGCAAACGTGGCTAAGGTTAGGGCTGTTGCGCGTTCACATCGGCCTTGACTAACAGGCAGATCTGGCCAATCCTGGCGCCTGAGGGCGGGAACTTTCCGGATTCATCCTAGGAAAAAAAATATTCGCGCGCAGGAGGCATTAGCGAACCAAGAACGGGAAAAAAAGAAGCAAGCTAGCTGCAAAACTGTCCCGCAAACACATCCTTTACATTTCCTGTAGAAAAGGCTGGATTTATTACTGGTCAGCATGTAAACAATTTATAATGGTCCAGACAAGGTGAAATTAATGCAGTAGGGGAAAACTTTCTAATAACTACACAAATGAAGCATTAGTTAAGTATTAGTAACTACTGAATTCAGCATTTGTAAAGCATTTGTAAAGCAAGACATGCACCAACGGTTAGTGTGTTGATACATGTTTATAAATACTTATCAATACTGCAATTCATGATTAATTCAGGTAGTTACTAGTTGTTAAGTATTTTGCATGACCTCATCTGAAGTGAGGACTCTATGCCTTACAAAGCATTTACAAATGAGACTGAAAGGCCAGCAGTACACTGAGACTCACAAAAGTCTAAAGGATCATAGCATCCTTTAGAAAGTGTAAGTACATGACCAACAAACTAGCTAGCTGTAGATTTGTGCATTAATTAACCATGAACTGCAGTATCAATAAGTGTTTATAAAACATCTATTAACACACACTAACCACTGGTGCATGTCTGGCTTTACAAACGCTTTGCAAATGATGAATTCAGTAGTTACGAATACTTAACTAATGCTTCATTTGTGTAGTTATTATAAAGTGTTACCTGCAAAAGCATTGCTATTGGAAAACATGACTATTGGAAAAGTGAATACAAGTGGACTGCACAGCTGGACCATCAACAAGATGGATGTCCCCAGGTAAAAGTTGACACATACAACTATATGTTCTATGTGCACATGTTTATATGCATTAATGTGTGTGCGCGTGCACGTGTGCATGTGCATGTGCTTGCATGCGTGTGTGTTTTCTTTGTGGCACAAGTAAAGTCACAAGTGGGGATTTTGTCACCAGGCGTGTGAGGCATCACATCGTGGTGACACATCTGTGCGACAGCTCCCAGCATAGAGGCAGCGGCGGGACTTTGACACTGACAACTACTGACAAGGAGAGGGAAAGGAGAAAGGAAGGAAAGGGTAGGCCGGTTGTAGATAGCCTGAGTGCGCCGAAGCGGCCCCGTAGAATCATATTGTTTCAAGTACCTCCTCCGGGGAATGAAGCCGTGTCGCGAAAGACAGCACTGATAAATTCTGCATCTCGCCCCCCCCCCCTGTATCTAACCCCCACTTATACGCTCCGAAATAGAGCTCAACATCGAGGCCCGTACCCCTTTGAACCCAAGTACGCAATTCAAACCCTGACAAGAGAAATGGATTTATGCGGCCTCCTGCCAGAGTTTTATGTCAAGCGTGTTTTTTGTTTAGGCTTCCCTTTCTGTGTCCAGGAGCATCTGTGACCATCTTTTTTTTTTGTGGGGGGGGGTGAAATGAAACTAAAATCTGCAAAAAACTACTCCAGCTCTGTATCTTAACGCACACATATACACAGTTCAAGTCTGAGTGGCCGAATGGCCGTCCGGCCCATCCATCAGAGTCAGAGGAGAGGGAGCAAACTCAAAGGCCGTGGAAGTAAGCGGCGTTACGCGCAGGAGAAAGGGGCTTCTGGAGCTGTCAAGGAGTTTATGGCGTGAAGCGACGCTGCATTAGGCTGTGTGGATAGCAATGTAGAGTTTACTGCCGCAATGTTGTCTTGCTTAGCGAGTCCCGCTAACATTGTCCACGCAAGATAAGGCCTAAAGTGAAATATCCCGGACGAGGCAGCTAGCTAGGCCACTCATCCCTAGCCAGCTAAGGTTAATGAGGAAGCTGCGAGAGGTTCTGGTAGTCTCCGGCGGCTGAAAACGTGGCTCGGTGGCACCACGCTACAAACAGGCCTTAATAGTGTAGCTGTGGGCGCCAGCAGCTGTACCAACATGTGCCCTGGCTCTGCCGAATGACAGAAGCTAAGCAGGTATGGACTTGGCTAGCACTTGGATGGGAGACCTCCAGGGAAAAGGGAGTTGCTGCTGGAAGTGGTGTTGCTGGGCCAATAGGGGGCACTCTTCCCTCTGGTCCTAATAAAAAAAATAAATCTCAGTGCAGTGACGGGGACACTGCTGTAGGGGAGGCCATCCTCTGATTGAGATGTTAAACAGAGGTCCCCCCGGTGTCCTGGCAAAATTGCCAACCTGACTCTCTCCATCTGGCCACCTAATCATCCTCCCATGTAATTGCCTCAATGATTCCTCCCTCTCCACCTCGAGCTGAAGTGGGGTGAGTGTTCTGGTGCAGAATGGCTGCCGTGCATCACCCAGGCGGGTGCCGCACATTGGCGGCGGTTGAAGCGAGTTACCCCCTTCAACGTGAAGCGCTTTGGGTGTCAAAATAAAGCGCTATGTGAATGTGATCCATTATTGTTATAACACAAGAGGTGAGGCTGGACAAGTTGGACAGGAAAAAAGACCCGTCCCACACACGACACTTCATCCGGCCCACATACCGCGTGGAATGATGGCACTCGGGCGGCCCGCTCCTGTTTGCCAGATCTGGGCCAGAACCAAGCCACAGCAATGCCACATATTTGCCAAAGGTGGCCGATATTTGTTTTGTCCACATCTTTGCCAAAAAGGGCCCACATTTGGGCCATATTTGCTAGTATACATGTGGGCCACTTCAGGCTCACATCCATTTTGTCAGGGCCAGAAGAAGGCCATCAGCGCCACATCATTGCCTGAAGTGGGCCCACATCCAGATGTTTATCCGAGTTCCCAAGTAGCCGACAGAGAAGAAATAAATAAAAAATACAGCCTCTTTGTTTCTGTAGCAGCTGCTGAGTCAGTCCCCCCCTCTCTGTGTGGAGCCAGAAATCTCTCTAACGGCGACGATGACGGCACGACGCCGACGACACGCATCTCACACAGCACGCGGAGCTCGCCCCCCGAAATTAAAACTTCTCCGCTCCGCTTGTATAAGCGGGTTTCACCGTACTTGACGTTGTGCTATTCTCAGCACTCTGAAGACCTAGCTTATATGTGAAACGACATGTAGGAAAACATGGGACAAATCTTGCCCCTTATTGATTCAACACGGGAAGCGGCGTTTTATTTTCCAGTACCGGACCATCTCGTATTATAAGGGACGGGTTGGCAACCCTGGTCGCAAAGCCACTTTCACTGACATAGTTTTCAATGACTAAAGAGGCGACCTGCCACGTGTCCTCCACATCTGATTCACCCTAGGAACAGCATGTTACAAGCTTGATGTTGTTTTAGTATCGGGTCAATCTGCTTGCCAGATCTGGGCCAGAACCAAGCCACAGCCATGCTGCACGTGCCACATATTTGCCAAAGGTGGCCCATATTTTGTTTTGTGATATTTGGGCCATATTCACCATTTAGCACACGGGGCCACGTCGGGGCCACATCCAGATCACATGTTGCCGAGAGCGCCGCGTCCTTGCCAGAAAAAGCCCACATTTGATTTGGCACATTTGGGCCATATTTGCTATTACACATGTGGGCCACTTCAGGCTCACATCCATTTTGTCAGGGCCAGAAGAAGGCCGTCAGTGCCGCATCATTGCCTGAAGTGGCCCACATCCGGATGCTATATGACTGCCTCATTTTATTTTCATATTTTCAACTTCTTTTCGTAAATGTTACCTTTCGTAAGTGCATTTTTGCATCTTTTTTTTTTTGTACATTAAAACCTGATATAAGGAAATGCAGGAAGTTCATTATGACTTGGTACTCTTTCAAGGGGAAATTACCCCCCCACCCCCCACACACACACACTTTTGAAAAGGTTGATTCGCCCCCGATAACAAGCACATCTGTCTGTGCCTTATAGATCCTGGTTGTTTTCCCAGAAAAACAGCTTACATTTACTGTCCCAATAAAAATATCCCGGATTTATTCAGCTCTAAGGGCAAGGTCCTATTAAAACACACGCACACACACACACACACACACCAGCGTGCACGGTCATAACCAAGTCTCGAGCGAGAGGAAAGGTCCCTCTCGGCCGGTTATGAAGTGACATCTTCCCATCGTTCATCTTTACAGCTGTCAGTTGGCGGACAAAGTCTATTGTGAGTGTCAGCGCTTTTTTTCTTTTTTTTTTTTTTTAATAGGAAATATTGCCTCCGTACATGGTCATTGATCCACCACCTCCTCCCCCTCCATAACTCCATCACCCGCGGGGTTTGATATGTTCAGACGAGGGTAAACACAATTTGGATTGGATGCGGGTGTTTCGGTGTGTATTTTCCGCACGTGTCTGTTAGCGAGGCGAGAAAATAAGGAGGGGTTTAAAAAAAAAAAAAAAAAGAGAGAAAGGAAGCGAGGCGGCATATTTGTGCACGCGCGTCCGCGCGCGTGCTCCCTCGCATGTGTGCGCCGGCGCAGCTCTCCGGAGCACTGCGGTAAATCGAGCAGCCGCATTGTGTCTTGCGAACAAAAGAGGTCCATTTGTATAAATTTGGCTTGTTAAAGGCGCTTGGCTCTCGAGCGCACCGCCAGCGCGGCAGATTTGATTACACGGGTATCTGTTGCTCTGCCTCAGCAGATAAAACAGGCCTCCGTCAACAGTGGAAGTCGACGTGCCCTCCAACACTTCAGAACAGAACTTCACGCGCCCGCGACCCAGGCGAGTCCCGCGCGAGCACACGCTCGCTAACATTCAAACGGGTGTCATGCTAACACGTGGCTACGAGCTCCAGTCGCGCGGCTTTATTTTTTCTTCTTTTCTTTTTTCTGAGGGTAACCCATTTTTTTTGAATGATTATTTACTTATTTTTTTGGGAAAGAAATTTGTGAACTTCGTAGATTTGACGCACCGGAAGCGCGCACGCAGAAGATCGCTGGGATACAGCTCCCGGCCCCCCGGAGGACGTCTACTGCTCCGCGCCGCCTCAGAAAAGCTGCCAGCATCTGTCTGTAAGGACTCCGCGCGCCCATGTCGTCGTCCGTTTGAACTCCCTCCATCTGGCAGACGTTATAGGGCCGTGTACGGCTGCACCTCCGAGACTTGAGAAACGGCGTCTTCCCCTGAGCCACGACTGCTCCGAATCTGTCCACCAGGTATCCCCCATAAACTGCCTGGCTGCAGTGTTCAGGGATTACTACCTTTCACCCACGTCGCGCTATATATAGGCTCTGTGTCTACAGCCCCCTGCCTGCCTTTGATGCTGCTGTGCACATCTGAACGGTAGCGCTATTTACTACCTCCCCCCCCACACTGTTGGTACCGCTCGTGCTTCACTGCTACTTTGTTGCCATTTTTTTATCACATCGCTTGTTTTACTTTGACCTTATCTGTTGTTTTTTGGCGTCGAGTACAAGAGCTGCAGGCCTAATCTCGTTGTACCTGTACATTACAATAAAGATATTCTATTCTACACTATTCTAAATTGTTTCCTAGTAGGCTCCTTGCTCTGTTTGAAATACCTGACTCGTCTAGTGTTTTAGAGAGCATCTTTTAAGATATTACTTTGGACGCATAAAATTCCCCCGAAACTCGCAGTATGTGCTGGCATGGGGTGGGGTAGGGGGGGGCATGTGAAGTGTGGGGTAAGGGTGACGTGTTGCGACTGTGCAAATGAAATGAAATGAATCAACGTGCCCAATGGCAGACTTACCAAACCAATTTTCTGTTGTTGGACTCTATAGGGATGATGGGCTAGCAGTTTGTAGCGAACCACCAAGACAGGTCGAGCAAATTAAGAAATCGATATGCAAAATATTCTCAAACAATGGGCTAAAAATCACAATTGAAGCAAACAAACCGACTTTCTGGACATCTCAATGGACCTTAGGAATGGCACATACAACACGCTGCAGTATGTCCATAGAGAAAGCAACCGCCCACCCGCCATCTTGAAGAACATCCCAGAGCGCATTAATAGAAGGCTCTCAAAATTATCATCCAATGAGTCCATCTTCAATGAAGCTACACCCCCATACTAAGAAGCTTTACAAAAGGGTGGCTACAATTTTAAGCTCAAGTACAACCCACCATGAAACACTGACTGCCAGCAAACCAACAAACATAGCAGAAGACGAAACATCACCTGGTACAACCTAGCCTACAGTGATACTGTGGCCACAAACATCGGTAAGCAGTTTTTTGAACTTTTGGATAAGTGCTTCACCCTGGACCACCAATTGAGGAAGGTATTCAATATGAACACCATCAAAATTAGTTACAGCTGCATGCTTAACATTCAGCAAATAATATCGCCCCACACTCCTCATTTATTGAGCACTTTTATCAACACCATTGCTGGTTTCCGGGGGAAAACAAACGCTCTCTCTCTCTATATATATATATCAAACCAAAACTGAGACTGTACAGTCTGATTAAGTGTATTTACCATCCACAGCACTATGTGACCCTCAACCAGACCAGAGCTCAGAGGTGTGTTTGTGCCCAGTAGAGATGTGGTGTCCTACCTCTGGTGGTGGAAACCGGACACTTCCATTCAACTCCAGCGGAGAGTACGAAGTGTCTCTCATGTGATCTGGGAGAGGTTCAAAAAGAAATGCACTTCTATTTCTATTGTCCATTATATCACAATCTTAGATATAGGCTTTTTCTTAACATTTCATCAACTCAAACATTTCATCAAACTTATCATCGAACAAATCAAACATTTAGTCACTCATCTAAGGGACCTCTTCAGTCTCAGACTAAAGAGGTCACTTTGATGAGTGATGAAAGGTATCTGTCAATAAACATATCCAAGTGAACTGATTCAACCTTCTCTGATGCTGTTAAAGTGAGTAAGCTATTTTAAAAAGGTGGGTTTTAAGAACAGTTTTGAATTCTGTAATGGAGTCCAGTAACCGGACGTGATGGGGAATCAAGTTCCAGAGTTTGGGTGCAGCATAGCAGAAAGCCCTGGCACCCATTGTGCTGAGGTTGATGGCAAGTAGTGCCCCCTGCTGGTGAAGATCGCAGGGAGCGAGATGGCGTGTAAGTCTGAAGGAGATCTGTGAGATAAACAGGGGATGGATTATGAAGAATTTTGAATGTTAATAATGAAATTTTGAAATTAATCCGCTGTGACACAGGAAGTCAGCGTAATTGAATCAGAAGGGGAGAGACGTGGTCAGTGGACTTTTAATTATAATAAATATCCGTGCTGCAGAATTCTGGATGAGTTGAAGTCAGTCATTAAGTTTGTTGAGGATGCCTGCCAGGATCGCATTGCAGTAGTCAATGCATGATGTGACCAAAGCATTGGCTAAAACTTCCATGGAGTGTTGTGTTAAAGCAGGACATAGTCTGGAAATATTCCATAGATGGAAAAAGTCCATCCGGGAGACATTATTTATATGACTGGAAAGGGAAAGGGTAATATCTAGGATAACACCAAGGCTCTTGGCCTGAGTGGAGACAGGTATGGTGGCTCCAGCAATGGCCAGTGAGCAAATATTAGTTTTTGAGAGTGTCGATTTAGTGCCAATGAGGAGTAGCTCAGTTTTACTACTGTTGAATTTTAGATCATTGTTTGTCATCCATATCAGTAAATCATGGAGACAAGCAGTGAGGGTACTGGAGGGGGAGAGTGGAAGTGGGCTTAGTGGACACATAAAGCTGTGTATCATCAGCATAGCAGTGGAAATTGATACGATGCTGATGGAAGATGTTGCCAAGAGGCAGGGGGTAGGTAATAAACAGGAGTGGCCCCAACACTGAACCCTGTGGGACTCCACGAGTACAAAATGTGTCCTGTCTGTAAGGTAGGAAACAAACCACTTGATACACAATCCCCCCAACTCCAATGCTAGCCAGACGATCCACGAGGAGCTGATGGGATATAGTATCGAAGGCTGCTGTAAAGTCAAGGAGGGTGAAGACAGAGAGTAGACCGGAGTCAGCTGCATGAAGGAGGTCATTAGTGATCTTAACCAGGGCTGTTTCTGTGCTGTTTGGGGCAAAAGCCAGATTGAAATTGTTCAAAGAGGTTATTATTAATATCAAGGTAGATCTGGAGTTGAGATGCAACTACCCTCTCAAGGATTTTGGAGACAAATGGTAATTGGAATTGAAATTATTTCAAGAGTTGGTCTGAGTTTGGTGACCTTCAGTGAAGGGGGAACTATACCAGTGGACAGAGAGGAGTTGATGATAGAGGTTATCAGGGAGATGACAGAGGGCAGGCATGTTTTAACTAGGGTTGTGAGAATTGGATCCAGATGACATGTGGAGGAGCTAGATTTACTAATAAGTCCAGAAATGTGATTTTCAGCTGGAAAAGTGAAGTGATATAGGACAGTGGATGGGGACAGTTTCATGGCACTTGCTGATGGTATATAATATATAGTAAACATTTTAGTATAATATAGTAAATTATTGTATGAATATATGTATGAATATAGCATATAATATATACTATAAATAATAATCTTAATAATATTGTGTACACACAGAGTATATATTTACAGATAATTAGTATATGGTATGTGATATATGTATATATTATAATAATGTGTGATATATCATGCATAATATATGTATATATATATTATGTAAATACATAATATAGTATATATTATGTTATACAAAATATTTGGTTTGACATTGTTTGACATGTATGGAGATGTGTTATATTTGATCTTTCACTCTCATTGTTTTATTGCTCATGTCTTTATGTTCTGTGTCTTGTAAGCCCATGTGGGTGGGACACCTTTTGGTGCATGACACTTTGAAAAAGAAATGACTCACTTACCAGATTCTATTTGACATTTTAATCAAAAATAAGTTGCTCTTATTAATTAGTTCCACAAAGAAGTCTTTCCAAGTTATGTGACAGCATGTTTTATGAGGCCTCTATTTGACAGGACTAAAAAACGGAAAGTATATAGGGCAATATATAGGGTTGTATATAGGACAGTATATAGAGCTGTATATAGGAGAGTATATAGGGCTGTATATATGACAGTATATAGGACAGTATAAAGGGCTCTATATTGGAGAGTATATAGTGCTGCATATAGGACAGTATAAAGGGCTGTACACATGACAATATATAGGAATGTGTATACGGCTGTATAAAGGTCAGTAGAAAGCAGTATATAGGACAGTATATAGGACTGTATAAAGGACAGTATCTATAGCTTTGTATAGGACAGTATATAGGACAGCATATAGGGCAATATACAGTGCTGTACATAGGACAGTATATAGGGCTGTATATATGAATGTATATAGTGTATGCTATATAAGTTTAATTTTGTTATTATAATTATATAGTGCTGTATATAGGACAGTATATAGGGCAGTATATATAGGGCTGCACGTGATGGTATATAGGGCTGTATAAAGGGCAGTATATAGAACAGTATATAGGGCTGTATATAGGGCTGTATATAGTCCAGTATATAGGACTGTATATAGAACAGTTGTGGGGCTATATATAGGACAGTATAGAGTGCTGTATATAGGACAGTATATAGCACTGTGTAGGACTGTATATACGGCTGTTTATAGGACAGTATATAGAGCAGTATATAAGACTCTATATAGGAGAGTATATCGTGCTGTACATAGAACAGTATAGAGGGCTTTATATAGGACTTTATAGTATAGGACTGTTCATAGGGCTGTATATAGGGCTGTATATAGGACAGCATATAGGGCTGTATATGTGATGTATACAGGGCTGTATATAGGACATTATACAGGGCTGTACATAGGAAAGTATAAAGGGCTATATATAGGGCTCTATATAGGAGAGTATATAGTGCTGTATATAGGACAATATATAGGACAATATACAGGAATGTATATAGAGCTGTATAAAGGACAGGAGCTGTTTATTGGACAGTAAATAGGGCTGTAAATCAGACAGTATATAGGGCTGTGT
>JAJHIY020000865.1:65000-112653 GCA_022114975.2 Lampris megalopsis
CACGAGAGAGACTACAGAAGAGACTAACACGAGAGAGAGACTACGCAAGAGAGAGACTACATGAGAGAGACAGACTATGCATGAGACAGACTAACACGAGAGACTACAGAAGAGACTAACACGAGAGAGAGACTACGCAAGAGAGAGACTACACAACAGAGAGACAGACTATGCATGAGACAGACTAACACGAGAGAGACTACAGAAGAGACTAACATGAGAGAGAGACTACCCAAGAGAGAGACTACGCAAGATAGAGACTACACGAGAGAGAGAATATGCAAGAGAGACTACACGAGAGACTACACAAGAGAGAGACTACATGAGAGAGACAGACTATGCATGAGACAGACTAACACGAGAGAGACTACAGAAGAGACTAACACGAGAGAGAGACTACGCAAGAGAGAGACTACATGAGAGAGACAGACTATGCATGAGACAGACTAACACGAGAGAGACTACAGAAGAGACTAACATGAGAGAGAGACTACGCAAGAGAGAGACTACATGAGAGAGACAGACTATGCATGAGACAGGCTAACACGAGAGAGACTACAGAAGAGACTAACACGAGAGAGAGACTACACGAGAGACTACACGAGAGAGACAGACTATGCATGAGACAGACTAACACGAGAGAGACTACAGAAGAGACTAACACGAGAGAGAGACTACGCAAGAGAGACTACATGAGAGACTACACAAGAGAGAGACTACACGAGAGAGACAGACTATGCATGAGACAGACTAACACGAGAGAGACTACAGAAGAGACTAATACGAGAGAGAGACTACGCAAGAGAGAGACTACATGAGAGAGACAGACTATGCATGAGACAGACTAACACGAGAGACTACAGAAGAGACTAACACGAGAGAGAGACTACGCAAGAGAGAGACTACACAACAGAGAGACAGACTATGCATGAGACAGACTAACACGAGAGAGACTACAGAAGAGACTAACATGAGAGAGAGACTACCCAAGAGAGAGACTACGCAAGATAGAGACTACACGAGAGAGAGAATATGCAAGAGAGACTACACGAGAGACTACACAAGAGAGAGACTACACGAGAGAGACAGACTATGCATGAGACAGACTAACACGAGAGAGACTACAGAAGAGACTAACACGAGAGAGAGACTACGCAAGAGAGAGACTACATGAGAGAGACAGACTATGCATGAGACAGACTAACACGAGAGAGACTACAGAAGAGACTAACATGAGAGAGAGACTACGCAAGAGAGAGACTACATGAGAGAGACAGACTATGCATGAGACAGGCTAACACGAGAGAGACTACAGAAGAGACTAACACGAGAGAGAGACTACACGAGAGACTACACGAGAGAGACAGACTATGCATGAGACAGACTAACACGAGAGAGACTACAGAAGAGACTAACACGAGAGAGAGACTACGCAAGAGAGACTACATGAGAGACTACACAAGAGAGAGACTACACGAGAGAGACAGACTATGCATGAGACAGACTAACACGAGAGAGACTGCAGAAGAGACTAATACGAGAGAGAGACTACGCAAGAGAGAGACTACATGAGAGAGACAGACTATGCATGAGACAGACTAACACGAGAGACTACAGAAGAGACTAACACGAGAGAGAGACTACGCAAGAGAGAGACTACACAACAGAGAGACAGACTATGCATGAGACAGACTAACACGAGAGAGACTACAGAAGAGACTAACATGAGAGAGAGACTACCCAAGAGAGAGACTACGCAAGATAGAGACTACACGAGAGAGAGAATATGCAAGAGAGACTACACGAGAGACTACACAAGAGAGAGACTACATGAGAGAGACAGACTATGCATGAGACAGACTAACACGAGAGAGACTACAGAAGAGACTAACACGAGAGAGAGACTACGCAAGAGAGAGACTACATGAGAGAGACAGACTATGCATGAGACAGACTAACACGAGAGAGACTACAGAAGAGACTAACATGAGAGAGAGACTACGCAAGAGAGAGACTACATGAGAGAGACAGACTATGCATGAGACAGGCTAACACGAGAGAGACTACAGAAGAGACTAACACGAGAGAGAGACTACACGAGAGACTACACGAGAGAGACAGACTATGCATGAGACAGACTAACACGAGAGAGACTACAGAAGAGACTAACATGAGAGAGAGACTACCCAAGAGAGAGACTACGCAAGATAGAGACTACACGAGAGAGAGAATATGCAAGAGAGACTACACGAGAGACTACACAAGAGAGAGACTACATGAGAGAGACAGACTATGCATGAGACAGACTAACACGAGAGAGACTACAGAAGAGACTAACACGAGAGAGAGACTACGCAAGAGAGAGACTACATGAGAGAGACAGACTATGCATGAGACAGACTAACACGAGAGAGACTACAGAAGAGACTAACATGAGAGAGAGACTACGCAAGAGAGAGACTACATGAGAGAGACAGACTATGCATGAGACAGGCTAACACGAGAGAGACTACAGAAGAGACTAACACGAGAGAGAGACTACACGAGAGACTACACGAGAGAGACAGACTATGCATGAGACAGACTAACACGAGAGAGACTACAGAAGAGAAAGACTACACAAGAGAGAGACTACACGAGAGAGACAGACTATGCATGAGACAGACTAACATGAGAGAGACTACAGAAGAGACTAACACGAGAGAGAGACTACAGAAGAGACTAACACGAGAGAGACTACAGAAGAGACTAACACGAGAGAGACTACGCAAGAGAGAGACTACATGAGAGAGACAGACTATGCATGAGACAGACTAACATGAGAGAGACTACAGAAGAGACTACACGAGAGAGAGAGAGAGAGAGAGAGAGAGAGAGAGAGAGAGAGAGAGAGAGAGAGAGAGAGAGAGAGAGAGACTGCAGTTATTAGTCAGCCTGCATGTTCTCACCACTAGTTGTGTGTAAGAGAGAAGAAGAGAGTGTGTTGAAGTCGGTGTGTGAGTGTGAGTCCTTCACCATCTCTGCTTCGTTTGGCTCCCCCATGTACATAATGACCTGCACTTGGAGAGCTCCACTGCTGTTCCACCAACACCAGACAAGCCTCCGATGGCTCCGAGTCCCACATTACATTCTCAGAGTTCAAATCGAAAACACACACACACACACACACACACACACACACACACACACAGAGGCAGATGAGTGTAGTGTGTGTGTGTGTGCGTGTGTGTAGCTGGGATATTGTTCTTGGAAGGTGTCGTTGAGATGTATTAAAACCACAGCTGATGAAGGGAGACAAACCAGTCTTCCTCCTTGAATAATCAAAGACAGAGACGCATGTCTGCTGTGCTCGGTGGATTTGCGTGTGTGTGTGTGTGTGTGTGCGTGCGTGTGTGTGCGCGCGTTCGTAATTTCGGCACAACGCTTTAAAAGGACAGGATGCCGAGAGCGGGGGAGAGAGGATCCCTCGCCGGGCGCTGATGAGGGAGATGAGATTTGTAGATGGTTTTAAATTCCCCGGGTTAAAATGACATCTTATTTATGGCCACTTTACGCGGTTGACGAGATTGGAATACATTAGTCAGCTCGCGTGTGTGTCCGCGCGTGGGTTTGTGTGCCCGTGTGCGCCTATCGCTGTGTGTGTCGAGCCCGCGCGTGTGCGAGCGCGTGGGTATGTGGTTCGCCCTGATTGCTTTGGAAGCATTATTAACCTTGCTGGTCAGGAGCAGTAAATGAAATGTCAAACATCATATCGGTTAGAAAGATGATATTCTCTCTGTCTGTCTGTCTCTCTCACACACACACACACACACACACACACACACACACACACACACACACACACACACACACACACACACACACACACACACACACACACACAAACAAACAAAAACACATATGCAGTCATTTGACAGCATGAATTAACATTTTTCATATAGCAAACATAAACAGCATTACAACACAACACGTGTGTGCCTGACAAGCGCGTGCACACACGCACACTCACACACACACACACACACACTCTTCAACTGATGAGCTCACCTGACGTGTATGTGTGCATGTGTGTTTATGTGCATGCATGTGTGCGCGCTTGCATGCATGCATGCATGTGTGCGTATGTGTGCACGCATGCATGCATGTGTGTGCATGTGTGTGTGTTTGCGTGTGACTGTGCATGTTCTGACACTTGCATTGCACGTCAGCTCCAACAATCCCATTCTCTCTCTCTCTCTCGCTGAGTAGATTGATATGTAAATGAAAGTAAACGAATCTCATCCTATAACCTGACCGGGCTGGTCCCGGCCTCCGGCTGTCAATCAACCGGCTCATCAGCATCACTGCAGGCCTAATAGCGGCAACGGCTCCGCTGGCAGTTCCATCAATCGGGCCGCGTCCCACATAGCATGTCTCCGGACTTGGTCTGCCGCCCGCGTCTGTCATTTCCCTGCTTCGACACACAGCCATTACGGTTACCTTTCCCCTTTGTGGCTCCCCCCCCCCCCATCTACGCCGTAATCTGAGGAAAGGATGTCAAATCACTTTCCGTTCAGACGAGAGAGGGAAAACAAGACGTCTGGCGTGCGACTCGGAGGCGGAAAATTATACCTTCGCTACGGCGGCGCTGATGTGGTCTGACCCTGCTGGCCATGGCTACCAGCATCCGCCCCTTTCTGCAGAGCACAGTAGCCCCTCTTCCCCTTTGATTGATTATTAATGCTCTCATCGTCAGTTTAACGATGCAAACTGTCATAATTGTCTCCGTGACAACGGTTACCAGCTCGTCAGCAGCAGCATCTTTGAGGCACGTTGAGCCGCAGGGTGAAATGAATAAATTCCAAAATACGCAAAATGTTTGAGGCCGTTCAAGTTCTTCAACTTCGCGGTATCTCTGTTAGGCGAGTTCTCCGTCACACACGTAGATATGAGGGGACGGGGGCCCGGGTGGTGGGGGGGGGTCTATTCCGTTGCCTACCGACACGAGGATCTGCCGGTTCGAATCCCCGTGTCACCTCCGGCTTGGTCCAGACACAGCTGGCCGTGTCTGCGGGTGGGAAGCCGGATGTGGGTGTGTGTACTGGTTGCCGCGCTAGCGCCTCCTCTGGTCGGTCGGGGCACCTGTTCGGGGGAGGGGGGGAGTAGCGTGATCCTCCCACGCGCTACATCCTCCTGGCGAAACTCCTCACTGTCAGGTGAAAAGAAGCGGCTGGCAACTCCAGGTGTACTGGAGGAGGCGTGTGGTAGTCTGCAGGAGGAGGCGTGTGGTAGTCTGCAGGAGGAGGCGTGTGGTAGTCTGCAGGAGGAGGCGTGTGGTCGTCTCCCTGGATTGGCAGAGGGGGTGGAGCAGCGACAGGGGCAGCTCGGGAGAGTGGGGTAATTGGCCGGATACAATTGGGGAGAAAAAGGGAGAAAAAAAATCTCCCCAATAAATAAATGAACAAATGAACAAACATTATTTATATATATATATATATATATATATATATATATATATATATATATATATATATATATATATATATACTCATATATTTTCGTAATGTGTGTGTGTGTGTGTGTGTGTGTTAGTTAGTGTAGATAGCGGAACCGAAAACTAAAGCACTTATGATCCTAATTCTTTTTGGAGGTGGTAGGTATTGTCTCAGAGAGTAAGGGTAAAAATCCCGGAAAATTAAAATTATGCATAATTATGCATAAATATGCAAAATATGAATGTTTCTAAAAATGGCTAAAAACCACTTTTCTCGGCATTTCAGATGATTCTGAGCATCTTTGATTTTTTCCACCTATATAAAAAACAATTTCTGGGACTTAGAAATGTTTTGGCATTATGCAAAATATATGCCTTTTTGCAAAAATGCACTTATGATCCTCATTTTTTTTTTGGAGGTGGTAGGTATTGTTCCAGAGAGGACCAGAAAAATAGCAGAAAATTAAAATATAATTCTAATAATTATGCACAATTATGCAAAATATGCATTTTCTAAAAATGGCTAAAAAACCACTTTTCTCGGCATTTCAGATGATTCTGAGCATTTGGGGGGAGGGGTTTGGAGTGGGAGGGGGGGTTTAGGGGCAGGGGGTTAGGTGGCAGGATGAAGAGGAGGGAGATTTAGACGGGTGGAGAACCAAACCGCTACATTGTAGCGGGGTTCTTCTAGTATACTATATATATATATATATATATATATAGAGAGAGAGAGAGAGAGAGAGAGAGAGAGAGAGAGAGAGAGAGAGAGAGAGACAGACAGACAGACAGACAGAGAGAGAGAGAGAGAGAGAGAGAGAGACAGAGAGAGAGAGAGATATGGAGAGAGAGATGAGGGTAGAGTGTGTGGTTTCCCTGAGACACGCTAGCATTTTCCATCACCATACAGTATTTGTGAGGCTGGTGTTGCTCTTCTCGGACGGTGGACTGAGGAGTCCAGGTGTGGAGTGCACCTCAAATCATGAAGCTCCATCGTCAGAAGGAATCCGGGCCCGCGATACGCACTTGATCCTGCTGACCCGCTGACCCCTGCAGCCCTGCTCGCTACAACAAAGGCGCTTTTGCTAAACCGGAGGTTTGGAATAAGGCCGCGGGGAGCGTGAAAAATCCCTTTACCGCCATGATCCAAGTATTCAGAGGTCGCCATTGTAGGAGCTGCCCCACCCTACACACCAACGCCGCGACTTAAGGGACGGGGGGGGGCTGTCCAAGCGCGCCCCTTCTAAGAGCCTGAGAAACGGCACAGGGGCGCAGTAAATCGCGTAGCGGGACCGCGTGAAGAGGGCGGGGCCAGAGCGGTCGTGCGGAGGGCGGGGTCAGAGCGGCGTGAAGAGGGCGGGGTCAGAGCGGCGTGAAGAGGGCGAGGCCAGAGCGGCGTGAAGAGGGCGGGGTCAGAACGGCGTGAAGAGGGCGGGGTCAGAGCGGCGTGAAGAGGGCGGGGTCAGAGCGGCGTGAAGAGGGCGGGGTCAGAGCGGCGTGAAGAGGGCGGGGTCAGAGTGACGGGGGGGGGGCAGACCGCGGCGCTAACGCGGCGATGCGGACCAGAGTTAAACGGGCTGCAGCAGCAACTTAAGAACAGGTTGTGTTTCATTTGACTCCATCTCAGCTGGCTGATCACTGGCAGGTGTGTACACAACGCTCCGCCACAGAAACCCTACACCTCCCACCGCCCCCCTGTCTGTGTGTGTGTGTGTGTGTGTGTGTGTGTGTGTGTGTCTGCTGTGAGGGTGGGGTGGGTTATATGGGTGTGTGTGTGTGTGTGTGTGTGTGTGTGTGTGTGTGTGTGTCTGCGGTGAGGGTGGGGTGGGTTATATGGGTGTGTGTGTGTCTGCTGTGAGGAAGGGGTGGGGGGGTTATGTGTGTGTGTGTGTGTGTGTGTGTGTGTGTTTGGGGGGGGGGTCCTGTATGTGAAATCATATCAAACTAAAAAAGTTTGTGTGTGTGTGGTTGGTGGGTAGGTGGGGGCTACAAGTGCTTGGCTACGCTTGCTTTCCTCTGAGGAATGTGTGTGTGTGTGTGTGTGTGTGTGTGTGTGTGTGTGTGTGTGTGTGTGTGTGTGTGTGTTGGACGTGGTGGGGGAGGATATTGTGGTTCTTGGCTCTCAGGTATTTAACCTGAGGCAGTTGTACATAACCAGATTTGTACATGTGGGGACTTCTGTGTGTGTGTGTGTGTGTGTGTGTGTGTGTGTGTGTGTGTGTGTGTGTGTGTGTGTGTGTGTGTGCGCGCGCACACCGGCTAAGTAAGAGCCACCTGCTGATGGCTCTGATAAGAGGCCTTCGGGGCTGCTATCTCCAGTTACATCCATAACATCCACAGGCTGGCCGGCGAGAGGACCAGTTCACCACCACAACACCACCACAACACCACCACAACACCACCACAACGCACAACGCCCGCCATTACAAGTGTGTATAATTTATGTTCGCCGTTACATTCCAATGATGGGGGGTGGGGAGGGGGGGAGCGGGGGGCTTTTAAGAATCCATTTCACGCGGTCGAGAACCGTTTTCCTTCCCCCACGCGGAGGCGAGAGGCTGTGAATCAGGACTTTCAGAGGCTTGTTGACACAGACCAGAAACCGAGCAGGGTCTCGTAAAACCCGAACGGCAACGCCATCGGGTCCGACAGGACCCGCGTCTACGGAAAAGACGGCCGGCCCGCCGGTCCCCGGCGTCCTCTCGCTGAACGCTGACGAGGGCGGTAATCGGTACCGGGCCGGTCTCCCCGCCCCGCCTGGCTGCAGGACCGGTCCACGTCCGTGTGAGGGCCTGGGATGGTTTGTGGCTGTTGAGATTTACTGCATCTGTGAGGCGGCCTGACGCATCGTTAGTGGTGACTCACCTCATTAGTGGTGGTTCTGCATGTATTTATGTATTGTAGCGGTAATCTCCAGTTATGTTTCTATAGTGTGCATCCTAACAGCCTCCTCCTCCTCTGTGTGCTGGCTCGTACCGGTCCAGACTCTGCACGGGAACGGCCCTGAGGAACTCTATAACGGACTCGAATCCTCGCCTGGCCTCCTCCCTCCGTCAGGCTACTGGAGTTTTTCAGTGTGTGTGTGTGTGTGTGTGTGTATGTGGGGGGGTGGGTGGGGTTCTGGTTGACCTGATAAAGGAGTTGAGATGTGTGGCTGTGTTGAGACTGTTCTGCGGGGGTGGTCTCTACCTGGTAGGAGGTTTTTACTTGTGTGTTCTCTCTGCTAGTGTGTCCATATGTATATGTACTGTATAGCACGCCCATACACTCCCACACCCCCCCCTCACTCCCTCCCTCCATTCCTGTCTCTCACTCTCTCTCCCTCCATCTCTCTCTCTCACTCCCTCTATCTCTGTCTCTCTCACTCCCTCCGTCTCTCTCCATCTCGCTCTCCCTCCCTCCATCGCTCTCCCTCACTCCCTCCATCTCTCCCCCTCCCTCCATCGCTCTCTCTCCCTCCTTCCATCTCTTTCTCTCACTCCCTCCATCTCTCTCTCCCTCCCTCCCTTCATTTCCCTCTCTCTCCCTCTCCATCTTGCTCTCTCTCTCTCTCCCTCCATCTCTATCTCTCATTCCCTCTATCTCTGTCTCTCTCACTCCCTCCATCTCTCTCCATCTCGCTCTCCCTCCCTCCATCTCTCTCCCTCCCTCCATCTCTTTCTCTCACTCCCTCCATCTCTCTCTCCCTCCCTCCATTTCTCTCTCCTTCCCTCCCTTCATTGCCCTCTCTCTCCCTCTCCATCTTGCTCTCTCTCTCACTCCCTCCATGTCTCTCTCCCTCCCTCCATCTCTGTCTCTCTCCTTCCCTCCATCTCTTTCTCCCTCCATTTCTCCATCCCTCCTTTCCTCTATTGCTCTCCCCCTCCCCCATCTCTCTCTCCCTCCCTCACCTCTCTCTCCCTCCCTCACCTCCCTCTCCTCCCTCACCTCTCTCCTCCCTCATCTCTCTCTCCCTCCCTCCCTCACCTCTCTCCCTCCCCCATCTCTCTCTCCCTCCCTCACCTCTCTCTCCCTCCCTCATCTCTCTCTCCCTCCGTCACCTCTCTCCCTCCCTCCCTCACCTCTCTCTCCCTCCCTCACCTCTCTCTCTCTCCCTCATCTCTCCCTCCCTCATCTCTCCCTCCCTCGTCTCTCTCTCTCTCTCTCTCGCCTGTGTAAAGTAAGTGTTAGGAGAAGTCATAGCAGTTGTCAGAGAGATGTGTTGCTATCATGCGGATTGGCAAGAGACGATACGGCTGCAAGCATCGTGGCCGTTTTTGTTTTTTTTTAATAATGTGACCGGGCAACTCGGCTTTTTTTTATCGTTTCTTCTTTCCAACTTCAAAAAAGGCGAATTTATTTTGTGAAAACAGTTAGAAAACAGTTGTTCTCGGGACGGAGGAAATTCCTCTGCTAATATCTAGGTGTGCGTCTGCAGGATCGCAGGATCACATTCGTTTCTGGACCGTCGAGAGCACAAGGACAGATGTGCGGAAATTGAAAATAACCACAAGAAGAAGAAGAAGAAGAGGGAGGAGAAGAAGAAAGAGAAGAAAGTGAATATATTTGCATCTTTTTGAGCTTTCGGGGCAGATCTCCAGCTGCTGGGGCAACCCGGTGTGAGCGAGCGAGCGAGCGAGCGGTGAATGTGGATGAAAGAAGTGTGCGTCGTTTTCACATGCGAGGCTTTTCTTCATGTGTGCGTTGGCCTTGTTGTGGTGCTGGAAGCCGAGCCCACCTGACCGGCCTCCTGTACAGCGGGACTGCAGCGTAGGCCGGAGACCTGCAGTCTTGACAGATCGCCTGTCTCCCCTCATATCACTTACTCCTCTAGGCCCACTGTGAGTCTAAAGACGGCAACCTCTGCACTGACCCCGGGATGAACGCATGTGTATGTCTGTGTGTGTGTGTCTGTGTGTGTGCGTGAGACTCAGTCCCCGAGGTGAGTTTGTGTTAACTGGCTCTTTTGTCATAACTTTAACGGCACTCATCAATCAAGAGAGAGGAAATTACCACTTGGAGAATGAGTGGAATCTGTGTTCTCAGAGAGAGGGGGGGGGGGGGAGGGAGGGGGGGGGGGAGGGGGGGTACCTCATGAACTCTCATACACACACACATATATATATATTTTCAGCTCGGTGGATTCTGAACATCTGACATCTTTATTTTCAGATGATATATTTGAATCTGCGGAGGGAAGAAATGGTCGCGTTCCAAATTGGTTCCCCAGCCACCGAGTGTGTATTTCAGGATAATATTCCAGTAAATTTCCTCTCCGGCTTTCCAAGAGAGTGTGAGAGAGGCTGTGACACACAACAGATCTATGCCAGTCTATGCTGTAATCTGAACACACCCCATCCCCCGGCCACGCACAAATACAGCCTATACTAGTTTTTTTGAAAATTGGCAAAAATGAAAATGACAAATAAATGGCGTGCGGTAAGTGAAGCTGGCGTTTTGCGGACAAACTCCGCTGACTCGTGAAGGATTGTTTTTTTTTTTTTAGTTTTGTAAAGCATTATTATGCTTGATTTAAAGGAATCGGGGCAAGGCAGAATGTAGCGGCTCGCAGAAAGTCTCGTTTCACTGCACACTGACCCCCCCCAGATTATTTTACAACGTGTAGCTGCCAACATAAGCCCCGCGAGCCAAACCAATCACGGGACTCGGTCGCCTAGATTCCTGTCAGAGAAAGGATCTGGCCCCTCCATTACCGCAGACAGAGGTGTTGAGTGGCGGGCTTGGCTGTGGCGAGGAAGGGGGGAGTCACGTGACGCAGGTAGGGCGTGCACTGTGCCAGCTCGTATGAAACTCATCCCATTGTGCATTTCGTGAGTTTCTTCTTCTACCTCCATCTTAGCTATGCCACCCCCCCCCTCCGCCGAATAGCGGTCCTTCCACTTTTTGGAAAGCCCTCCCTTTTTAAAATCACTCCCGATGACGGGAGAGAACAGACACCCCCCCCCCATGTCAACATTATGACTGACTCGTGACAACCACCTGAGGAGGTTTTTGTTCAAATTCGACGCGTCATTTTCCACAGCAAACTTTGTTCTTCCAAATTTGCCATTTTCACGACATTATCCTGCGCGTGCAGAAAAGCAAGACCGCTGAAATATATTTGGTTTCCATTTTTCAGATAAAAGTACATTTTTTGTGAACCGGTTACTCAAACCACTTCCCGAGGTGGTCTGGGACGCACTGGGCCACATATCTTTTGTAGTGTAAACGCTAATGCGTCCTGATGCGTCCCCGTCAAGGACGTAACAGAAAATCTTCTTCTTCTTCGGAGTAACGAAATCTGATCACAAGTGGCCAGCAGGACGCATTTGGAGACGCATGGTAGACACACGTGGGTAAACGGCGATGTGTCTCGCTGGCCACTTGTGATCCGATCGCCCAAAACGCATTTTAAAACCAAGTGTAAACAGGGTCTTTAGATAAAAGTTTTTTTTTTCAACAGGATAGTAATGATTTTTATAGTGTACGTATTATAATGATCACGGATGAATGGGCTCGCTTAGCCCTTGGCTAATGGGTCGGACCCTTTAGTCGACTGGTTAACGTTGTCGCCCGCGGTGCGGGAGCCCCAGGTTCGCGTCCTGGCTGTGGCGATTCGCGGGAATCCCGAAGGAAGAGGGGGTAATGTAGCGAATTCGGAGGCAGCCGCGGGAACCGCCACAGCCGGGACGCGAGCCCGCGCCTCCCACACCGCAAGCGACTACGTTACCCAGCCGACCAAAGGGTCCGACTGATTAGCCAAGGGCTAAGCGAGCCTAATCATCCATGGTTGTTACACTATGATGGAGACAGATTAGCCTTACTACCTGACTGCCTCGTCAGTATCACTTCAGACAATAGTCTGCCATCCTCTTTCATTCTGTTCCTGCCCTTGAAGTTCTCTGCTGAGGTGTTTGTATAACAAAAACTTTTGTTGGAAGTGCACATCCGAATTTTCAGCAGTTTTTGGACAGATGACACATTTCTGGTTCCGGCTGCCAGCAACGGTTTGTTTGTTTGCTTATGGGCTCCGCTTAAACTTTCAACAACTCCTTGAGGTCATTGGATCATTTCAATTGATTTTATGGTTTGCCTTTACCCTTTTTTTATGGCTTTTTACCCAATCATTGACGTTGCACCGACTTCGTGCACTTCTGGTGAGAACCGTGTGGACTTAACCCTCAGCTGACGGAGCTAACTGCTAACTTCCTCTTTCTTTTCTGTGAACATCGATCAACTGCTTTAGTATTACTATGGCCTGCGAGGACTGCCTTAAAGCAAGAAATGACATTACTAACCTCAAGGGAGATATCCAACGGCTCTCACTGCAACCACACAGTCCAAAACGATCTCAGGTATGAATTCAGCCATCTCCGATACCGCCCTCTGGGACCCATCAACTGGTTGCTGGACCTCCTCCTCCAGTCCCAGGCTACTTGGTCGGAGGTAGTAGTCACACGTAGCATGACGGAAAGGCCCCGAGCTGCCTTGCCTCCACGCACGAACCTCTCGCGTCATTTTACCATGCTCTCGAGAGGCTGATGCCGCAGTTCATCCTGTTGATGCCCCCACGACCGATGCTGTTCAGGTGGCTGACGTTGCTCTTTCCCATGTGGAACCAGTCCCCGCTCCAGCTGGGACGACTCCTGCTGCAACGGCCAACCCACCTCCTGCACTGTCCTCTCCAGCCTTCGGGCAGGTAGGTCCCTCCCAGTCCCAATGCCGCTTCCTTAGACCAACGACATTCATCCTGACAGCACTATGAATCGGTCACCCACTCCTCCCCTACTACCTTGATGTTGGAGACTCCATAGTCTGAAACATCCGTTTCGTTAGAGCAGCCACGCTGCTTTCTCGGAGCTATAACCCTGACACCCTAGAGAAACTCCCAGGACTCCTGGATTCATTTCCACATTTACGAAAGTAATAGCCCATGCTGGCTCCAACGACACTGCCCTTTCCGCAATCCGAGCTGACAAAAAGTTGTGGAAAACCCTCTTTTATTCCTGACCCTATTCCCACCCACACTGGGTCGCAGTGTGGGGCGTTTTAGCAGGATTCTCAGCCTTCATACCTGGCTCCAGTCCGTGAGTGCAGTGCATTGGTTTTATTCACCACTGTGACTTGTTCTGGGAGCGCTCCGCTCTGTATAGAAGAGACCGTCTTCACCCGGACATGCTAGGAGTTAGTCGCATACTTGCTGCTAATTTGCAGCACGCTGGTCTGTCCTCTACACGTGATCGACTACACACACACGTGCCTTCCTGAACACTCTTCTTCCCCTTTGCCCACAACAGTGACTGCCGCATCCTTCGCTCACACCAGCTCCCCCTTGTGGTTTGATCGCACTGCTGCTTTACACCGTCCCATTCCTGACCGTATTGCCAACAGACATCATCACCCTCACTGTCCCCGCAACAAACGACACGCGGATCCGCCCAATCTCCGAGCCCTTCCTCACTTCTCACAACCTATCACAAAGCAACGTCATCTGAAACTGAATTTGCTCAACACTCTTTCACTCAATAACAAAAGCCTCATTCTGAATGAATTCATAACTGACAGTAACCTAGGTTTCCTGTGCCTCACTGAAACCTGGCATAAACTCCTAGATTATTTCTCACCAAACCAGACCACACCCACAGGATTCACATACATTGATAAGCCTCGTTTTGAGGGGCGATGAGGTGGTGTTGCTGCCGTTTACAGGAAGTACATTAAAACAACCACCATTTCCCTTCTTGCCACTCATTCTTTCAAACACCTTGCCTTCAACCTCTCTGGTCCCACTCCCTTGGTCACTGCCATTATCTACCGCCCCCCTAAGCCAACCCCCCCCCCTTTTCTCTCTGACTTCTCTAATTTTCTGGCCCAGCTATGTGCCATCTCAATTTCCGTTCTCCTCCTGGGTGATTTTATCCACACTGATGACACTGACTGTAAATCTGCCATAGAATTTCTGGAACTACCGCAATGCTTCAACTTCACACAACATATCAGCTTCCCCACTCACAGCCGTGGACACATCCTGGATTTGGTCGGCTCAACCGCTCTCCCAATACATCAACTCTCCAGCCTCAACCTCTATATCTCTGACCACTTGGCAACCACCATGGACACTGACATCTGTATATCCCCATCCCAAAAGTCAAATGCTAAATATCCCTCAAAAATCTCAAACCTATCTCCCCTTCTGCTCTTTCTGCCTCTCTTGCCTGTAACATGTTGGCCTCCCCTCTCCCGCTGTCTGTGAATCCCTCCGATCTTGTCAAATTATTATAATGACACACTCTCCTCCTGTCTTGATCAGCTGGCCCCCATCAAAGTCAAAACAGTCTCATTCACACACTCAGCTCCCTGGTATCCTCCTAAACTCCATCAAATGAAATCCTTCAAGAACAAGCTCAAAAGACTGCAAGAAAGCTGGTTTAACAGTGAATCTCCTAGCCTACACAGACTACCTTCCACAACATGCTGTCATCAAAGCTCAGCCCACCTACTACTCACACCTCGTACACTGGCTCCACCAACCCCAAGTCTCTTTTCCACAATATACAAACTTCTCAGACGCATTGATAATACTTCCAATTCCTTCACAGTTAACAATTACAACTCTTTCCTTTCATTTTTCCAGACTAAAATTGACACCATCTATAGGCACATTCCCTGTTTACAAACATTACTGGGTACGTGCGCAGCCAGGGGGCAAAACTGCTTTGGTAGCTCTCAAAAGATTATAATCAACAGTTGTAATCAACGTAGATTTCGCATTGTTTGTAAGTTCTTGTTCACTCAGTAATAAAATATCAGAGATGGAGCTGTCTGTTTGTTTGTCTTCCATTTGTATATTAATATAATGTGCAAAATCAGGCTATCCAACGCTAGTTATTGGTCTCTGAATGAAATCACCCCACCAAGTTAATCAAATAATTTTTTTTGCTAAAAAGAGCCAGCCGAATCAGAGAAACCTTTATGGGTTGCTGACATCTATGAATTTTGCTCATCTTACCTGATTGATTATTGAGCCTGTTTATCCTCTTGCTATTTGATCATATCAAGAGCTTGGTGGTAACGTCAAAAAGCTAACTAAATCAAAGTAAAAATGTTTACGACAGGCTACTTTACGACCTGCCAAATTTGAGTGAAAGTCGACAGCTACTGTAAACACACTGTACATGATCTGCATGACAGCTAGCAAGGCCTGGGTCAGTGAAGAAATGGCTGGCACAGATTACATCAGGACCGCGCCCATTACAATAATAAATCAGTTCTCAGTAATGGTGAGAAATTACCAGATCCCTACGCTATCCCAGACAACAAATGGGTTTTAGATATGTCCAAGTGGCCAGCAATCATATGGCCCGATATATACACCTATGTCATTGAGAAGCCCAGTGTTTATACCAAGGAAAATCTGCGAGCATACAAATCCCTAGCTGCGTATAATTACGTACTTTGTGGTCACGTACAAGAGGTCAAGTTTTATGATGTGGGATTGGAGTTTTGCATTTTGAGGGCAGGTGTCCTACCTAAGCAAAGACAGGGCCAAAAGACTAAACCTTATGATGCCTGCGTGCATAAGGACCTTGGATACATTTTAACAGCTAACTGCACATGCATGGCAGGGTAGGTATCACACAGCAGATAATTTGAGATCATTATCTCACCCACTTTTATGAGTAAGTTATCCATCGCTCCAGCCTCGCCTCTTGTTGCAGTCATGCTGCAGCCATCATGTGTCAGGTGGAGCTGACAGGACGGAGATGCACCAAGGACGAGGTTGCCTGCACTTCCAAAACAATTTAAGTGGAAGGATATGCCGAGAAAGAATGTGGAGCCACAAAAATTGAGGCAGCCATCATGTGTCAGGTGGAGCTGACAGGACGGAGATGCACCAAGGACGAGGTTGCCTGCACTTCCAAAACAAATTAAGTGGAAGGATATGTCGAGAAAGAACGTGGAGCCACAAAAGTTGAGGAAGATCAACTTCAGCTGGCCAAAAAGACAACTCACCGACTTGCCGAGGGTCCATCACGCACCGACACCCCAAAATATACCAGGTAGGTAAGAGCGAACTGGCTGCACAAGTGATGCGTAACACGTTGATTCTTGATGAACTAGCGAGTTGTGTGCAGACACTTGATTGTCAATGAGAAGTGGAAAAATGAAATAAGCAACAGTTATGAGCACACAGTGATGCGCACATTGGAAGTCAGAACTTGGCAGTCAGAACTTTCTCAGACTTGGAGCACAAAAAATAAATGTTGATAACTGCTAATCGGCCATACCTGACATATTTCAAGAAGAACAACAAGAACAACGTATTTCAAGAAGAGGGAGGAACACAGGGTGACGTACAAGAGTTTAAGAAAGTGCACACAAGTGGACTATATCTTATATAAAAGGCGCAACCTAAAAGGGATTGGAGACTGCAAGGTGGTGATAGGGGAAAATGTAGCTAGGCAGCATCGGATGGTGGTCTGTAGGATGACTTTGGAGACCAAGAAGAGGAAGCGAGTGAAGGCAGAGCCAAAGATCAAATGGTGGAAGTTGAAGAAGGAAGACTGTTGTGTGGAGTTCAGGCAGGAGTTAAGACAGGCGCCGGGTGGTAGTGAAGAGTTGCCGTATGGCTGGACAACCACTGCAGAAATAGTGAGGGAGACAGCTAGGAAGGTACTTGGTGTGTCATCAGGACAGAGGAAGGAAGACAAGGAGACTTGGTGGTGGAATGAGGAAGTACAGCAAATTATACAGAGGAAAGGGTTGGAAAAAAAGAAGTGGGATAGCCAGAGAGATGAAGAAAGTAGACAGGGGTACAAGAAGATGCAGCGTAAAGCCAAGAGGTGGCAAAAGCAAAAGAAAAGGCGTATGGTGAGTTGTATGACAGGTTAGACACTACGGAAGGAGAAAAGGACTTGTACCGATTGGCTAAACAGAGGGACTGAGCTGGGAAGGATGTGCAGCAAATTAGGGCGATCAAGGATAGAGATGGAAATGTGCTGACAAGCGAGGAGAGTGTGTTGAGAAGGTGGAAGGAATACTTTGAGGGGCTGATGAATGAAGAAAATGACAGAGAGAGAAGGTTGGATGATGTGAGGATAGTGAATCAGGAAGTGCAGTGGATCAGCAAGGAGGAAGTGAGGGCAGTTATGACGAGGATGAAGAGTAGAAAGGCAGTTGGTCCTGATGACATACCTGTGGAGGCATGGAGATGTTTAGGAGAGATGGCAGTGGAGTTTTTAACTAGATTGTTTAACACAATCTTGGAAAGTGAGAGGATGCCTGAGGAGTGGAGAAGAAGCATACTGGTACCGATTTTCAAGAACAAGGGTGATGTGCAGAACTGTAACAACTACAGAGGTATAAAGTTGATCAGCCACAGCATGAAGATATGGGAAAGAGTAATAGAAGCTAGGTTAAGAGGAGAGGTGACGATCAGCGAGCAGCAGTATGGTTTCATGCCACGAAAGAACACCACAGATGCGATGTTTGCTTTGAGAATGTTGATCGAGAAGTATAGAGAAGGCCAGAAAGAGTTGCATTGTGTCTTTGTAGATTTAGAGAAAGCTTATGACAGAGTGCCGAGAGAGGAGGTGTGGTATTGTATGAGGAAGTCGGGAGTTGGAGAGAAGTATGTAGGAGTGCTGCAGGATACGTATGAGGGAAGTGTGGCAGTGGTGAGGTGTGCAGTTGGAATGACGGATGGGTTGAAGGTGGAGGTGGGATTACATCAAGGACCGGCTCTGAGCCCTTTCTTGTTTGCAATGGTGATGGACAGGTTGACGGAGAAGATCAGGCAGGAGTCTCAATGGATGATGATGTTCGCGGATGACATTGTGATCTATAGTGAGAGTGGGGTGCAGGTTGAGGAGAGCCTGGAGAGGTGGAGGTATGCACTGGAGAGAAGAGGAATGAAAGTCAGTAGGAGCAAGACGGATTACCCCTGCGTGAATGAGAGGGAGGACAGCGAAATGGTGAGAATGCAAGGAGTAGAGGTGACGAAGGCATATGAGTTTAAATACTTGGGGTCAACTGTGCAAAGTAATGGGGAGTGCAGTAGAGAGGTGAAGAAGAGAGTGCAGGCAGGGTGGAGTGGGTGGATCAGGATTAGAGGGACCGCTCAAGTTGGACGGTTTGGAGACAAAGCAAGAGAGGCAAGATTGAGATGGCTTGGACATGTGTGGAGGAGAGATGCTGGGTATATTGGGAGAAGGATGCTGAATATGGAACTGCCAGGGAAGAGGAAAAGAGGAAGGCCAAAGAGGAGGTTTATGGATGTGGTGAGGGAAGACATGCAGGTGGCTGGTGTGATAAAGGAAGATGCAGACGACAGGAAGAAATGGAAACGGATGATCCGCTGTGGCGACCCCTAACGGGAGCAGCCAAAAGTAGTAGTAGCTAATCAGCCATACCGCTACTTAAGAGTAGTTTGTAATTTAACCCATTTATTAGGAGCCGGGTACTTTATCCTAATTCCACACTAATTCCTTTGATCCCAATTTTTAATTCAGCAGATAAATAAGTTTGTTCCAAACAATACTTAGTCTGAGACGCACTAATGGTGACATGCAGTGAGCGTTTTACCTGTGAATTAATAATCCATCTTTTGTTTACATTCTATTTCATACATTGTAGTAACCTATAATGTAGCATTGCAGCATTGTAGCAACCTATAAGCTATAATAATTTCATTAATTTGTTGGCAGAACTAAATTATAAACAATAAAATAATAGCATTATTGTAAAGTTACTCCCTCTCATGTGATATTGCTTTCATACTGTACATTTCTTCCTTCACACAGCAATTACAACTGAAGATCTCCAGGCCCTCAAAAACATATGTCCAAATGCTGCCCTGTTTGCATTCATCAAGACAGCTGCAGACTCAGACACAGACACAGCATCGGAAACAGAATATGAACTCCCTGAGCCCCTGACAGCTATGTATGACCCATCTGCTAGGGACCTGTCGTCAGCTGACCTTAAAGAGAAGTGCAAAACCAGCTTTAGCAAAATGAGAAGGCAACGCACAACTAACAGACTGGAACACCTGCAGGATGTGACGAAAGAGCAGGCAAAGTGCACAACATGGGGCATACACAGAGTGGGACGTATAACGGGCAGTAGCTTTCACAGGGTTGTCAAACGTAAGGACACCTCAGCTGAAAGTGTTGTTGAACAGCTAACGCAATATGAATCCGCAGATCCCACTGTTCCAGCTGTCATGTGGGGGAGACAAATGGAAGATACTGCACGCCGGTGTTATGAAACAGAGATGAAAAAAAAATTACACATTAACTTTAAATTTAAATGCAGTGGGTCTAACAGTGAAAGCAGATGAGCCATACCTGGCTGCTTCTCCTGGTGGGGTATTCTCATGTGACTGCTGTGGAACAGGCGTGCTGGAGATTAAGTGCCCATACAAGGAGGGACTACAGGGGTCAGAGCCTGATGCATCCTTTTGCCTTGATGAAAACTATTATCTACGACCTACCCACCCATATTACAGGCAGATTCGACTACAGACGTATGTTTGTCAGACGGACATCTGTGATTTCGTGGCGCGGACCAAGACGTGCAGCGTCATTCTCTGGCTACAGAGAGATGAGACATTTCTACAAGAAACTGTTCCCAAGGCTGAGGTTTTCTTCATGGACCACCTGTCTGTACTGCAAAAGGCTTAGCTTTGGCAAAATGATCCAAGTGCACAGACTGCTGCCAACACTTTCACTATGCATGTGTGAACATCACCAGATACTCCAAGAAATGGAACTGTGGAGGCAAATGAAGAAGTGAACTTGCAGTTCTGCAGACACTGGAAATAATATTCAAAATCCACAAGCAAGAAAAAAAACTGTTAATAATTCACCTCAAGACAGAAATGTTGGATTTGTGTTCATTTAGTTTTATTTTTAAAAAGTTTGCATTTGTTAGTGTTTAAAATTATTCTTTGCTGCAATCATATCTCTGTGATAGTTATTTTGTCTCAACACAGCTATCACTGGGCCACCACTGTCCGTCTAAGGTTGGTGAGACCAGCACATATGGTTACAATATAATCCAGCATATCGACTTGGCTGACGGGTATCACAGTGTTCAGTACCTGAAAGGTTTTAAGCTGGACCTATAACTCGTTCCACATGAATGCGGACTCTTGACAACTGGCGTGAAGTGTCAACGCATGAACCTGACAACTGAGACTTCCCCTTAGTGAAACTTGGGATTCTTAGTGTTGCTCCTACTCCGACCAATTCCTCTCTAACAAGGAAACCTCTATCTGCAAGGATCTCATCCCCATACTCAAGTTTCCCCAAAAAGTTATTAACTTGTCAGAGGCACGACCTCCCCACCCCTCAGACAAAAAAAGATATAGCTCCTGCTGGTGTTAGTCCAGTTAGACTCTTGATTGTGTTTTGGTGCTTATAATTTGACGAGGTTTCAGCTCTTTCTCTTTGATTGTATGTTCTCTCTATAAAAATCTCAGCACAGTCTAAAATACAGCGACCGTTTTTAAATTTGGGTTTGAAACACTTTGGCATGTTTGCTCTCACTGCATCCTTACTCGGCCACATTATCAAAGGGTTCAGTATTGAGGATAACATGGTAATTCACTGTCTTAAGATTTTTGATACAGTTGAGAATGGAAGCCCAAAGGCAAGGTCTCTGTTGGTGAGTCCAAGTCGGACTTTCATTAGAACCAAAACGAGGTGGTTCTCCCAGCTTAACCCACCTTTCAGCACAAGTGTGCTTCTTTTTACAATGTTCAACAGCCGCATGAAAACCTGCAATGACTGTAAACCGGTAAAAAAAAAACCAAAAAAAAAAAAAAACCCCAAATTTTAGAGTTCATGTCCTTTATGGAATCAAACCCAAAATTGGACTGCTTAAGCTGCTCCTTCAGCTGTCTATTCTCTTCCTGTGTGGCCTCCAGTTCTCTTTTCACAGCTCCGTAGTCGTCACGGAGCTGGTTGTACTGCAGGTTGAGTTGATTCATCTCTTTTTTGGCTACAAACTCGCCTTCATCTACAACACCAAAAAAAACAGAATAAATTATTTGCCTGTCCATGTGCGACACATCACAAAAACCAGCCAGCACCAAACATTCACAGACATGCACACAACACACACACAGAATACCTGTCTGTTTTTCCTATCACTCCCCTCACCCAACCAACCACCACAAACACACACTCTAAACAGTACAGCTTGCACATCCCTTCAGAGGATTCAAGAGGATCTGCATCACTTTCTCCTGCGGGGCTAGCAACAGTGGCTTTAGCTTCGTCCTGCCTTCTCTTTCTTTCATATCGAGGACAAACAGTGCAGTACAATCAAGTTAATGCACTAAATAATTATCAACATAAAAATGCAATAACATAACAAGGCCAAACAAATGCAGCTTATTTGCTCACATACTAAGGCAGATTAGAATATTACAAATGACGACTAAATGGCCATATACTGCACATCGAGTATACATGACATGACACATACCTTGCCACCTTTCCTGTACTGTCTCCGGTGCTATGGGAAAAAATGGATGGAACAAAATCTGGACCATCATAATTCATGGACAGTTCTCCTAATAAGAGAAAGAGAAAAATGAGCTCGGCTAGTTGTTGTAAACTACTAATAAGACACGTTAGCCCCTAGCTAACGGGTCTGACCGTTTAGCCGAGTGGTTAGTGATGTCGCCTTGTGGTGCAGTACACCCTGTTTCGAATCCCGCACCGGGCAAGAAAATAACCGGTTACATTGTTTAGCCACCATCATAATGAGCAACAAATGCACAAAAGCATGCATTAATGTTCATTCAGAGCTACAAAACATGCAATCTCTGCTCGAAAATTTTGTATAACACCGAGCATAACTAAACAACTTCAAGTTACGCCAAGAGTCTTAGTTAAGATGTCAAATATGCCAGAATATAGATCTTAATCGTTTTAGTTAACCGGAGATAAAAGTTGAAGTGTACAGAACACTGTGGCGTACGGAATACTGTGACGTTACATTAGCATTAGCTGTTTTGAAGGCACGTCGTAACATAGCTAAACTTATGGCAACCAACAGACAGACAATTTAGTTGGCTGGCCAGTTAGCTAGTTAGGCTATAACCTGCTGAACCAAACCAAACCAAACCAAACCATACCAATATAATCTAGTTTAGCTATCGTTTTGTATGAATCACACATAAAGCTAACTTACTCATTACCTAGCTAGCTAATGTTAGCATACAGAAACTTACCTGACACAAAGTGGGCACTGCACAGACTCTCATTGCCTTTCAGACCACCGGGACCCCAATCCGCCCTTTTAATAGCCTGAGTACATAATTTCCTTTGATTCCTTGCAAAGGCATGTGACCCCTTTGGAATGTTGAACATTTTCCACCCCCATTCTTTTGGGGGTTTGTGCAGTTTATTGCACAACAACTGTGCATCATCTCTGCTGTATCTGAGCTCTACCTTGGTTAAAATCTCTGCACTGTAGCCGCTTTCTGCCCCCTAGTTGCGCACGCATCTCTGTGATGACGTTGCATGGAAACTCTCCTATAGCAACCCGACCATGCCCCCCCCTTTACCGCCCTGCACTTGTCAAAGTTATCCCCCGTGTCTCAAATTGAGCTGTCCAACCTTACAGTAGGAATGAGAAGCTCCAATTGTTTTCTAGAACCTATCCCATCCAATGTTGTTAAGGACTGCTGCCCAGCTATCTCCTCACTCATCACAGAAACTTCTCCTCTTTCAAGCCTGGTTCAATTCCCCACACACTTGAACTGACTGCTGTCACCCCCATCCTCAAAAAAACCTGGACTCAACCTCTCCAGTTCATCCTTCACATGCTCCCCCTTGGTAACATCGTACGTCGTCATGGTCTCCACTTCCACTGCTATGCCGATGATATCCAGCTCTACATCTCCACTAAATCCATCACCACTGCAACTCACTCCACTCTAACCAACTGCTTCACTGAAATGAAATCATGGATGCAAGCCAACTTCCTCAAACTAAATTGCGATAAATCTAACTTTATCATCATCGGTCTGAAATCACTAACTAAAACCACTCACAACTTCTACCTTTCCAGCAATAACTCCACTCAGTCTCCCTCCCCACACATCTGCAACCTCAGAATAATTTTCGACAGAAACTTCTCCTTTTAACACCACGTCAATCAAATCACCAGAACTCCTCTTTTCCACCTAAAAAACATAGCTCATCTCCACCCATCACTCTCCTCCTCTGCTGCTGAAATGTTGATCCACGCTTTCATCACATCCAAAATTGATTACTTGCAACAGCATTCTTTACGGCTCATCAAAGTCCTAAAAAAACTCCAGTACATCCAGAACTCTGCTGCTGGCCTACTCGCCCACCCCGTTCTTGTGATCATATCACTACTGTACTCCAGAACCTCCACTGGCTCCCCGTCCCACAACGGAGCCAATTCAAAGCCCTTCTACTCACTCACAAAGCCCTCCATAACCAGGCCCCATCCTACCTCACCAACTTGCTCCAGTACCATACTCCTTCCTGTAGCCTTCGCTCCTCCGATGCCAACCTCCTGTCTCCACCATACAGGGTCAAGCACCGGACCTGGGGCAACAGAGCCCTCTCCATAGCTAACCCCTCCCTCCCCAACATATCAGAGTCTGCACCGATCTGTCCACGTTCAAATCATTAATCAAAGCTCACCTCTTCAGAATTGCTTTTAATATAGATTAATGTCATGTGTTATATGTTTTTGGCGCGCCTTTACGTTCATTTTGACTTATGCAAAGTGTCTTTGAGTACTCTGAGAAGTGCTCTGTGAATGAAATGTATTATTATTAAAATGTATTGCTATGATAAATGTCTCAGTGGCACAGTGTAACATGCCAGCGTTAAACACACCCATAGCAACACACAAAAATGCATGTGCGCACTTAGTCATACACTCACTCACACACTCACAAAGATCAGTGCCAAAAGACCCCAGTCGTAAAAGTTTGATGCCCCTCGGTCTGCCAGACAGAGGAAAGCTTTACAATGAGGCGAGTCCACACCTTCTCCACCATAGACACCATAAAGACAACTCTAGAGCTATGGCTGCTGACTCTGTGTGTGTGTGTGTGTGTGTGTGTGTGTGTGTGTGTGTGTGTGTGTGTGTGTGTGTGTGCGCGTGCCCGTGCTTAGCTGAAAAGGGTCAGGTTTTGTCCTCCCCAGATCAAAGTGGACTTCCACGACGAATTCAGGAATGTTCAGTGTTTTAGACACAGCCTGGAAAATCCTACTCACTGGAACACTGTCACCATGGGAACCATAAGCCACTCGCCTCCTGCATGGAACCCAACACAGGGGCCATGCTCTTTGTCTATTATCGGTTTGTGTGTGTGTGTGTGTGTGAGTGTGTGTTTCTTTGTGAGTGTGTATCAGATAAAGGCTGATCATTTGGTTTTATATGTGTAATGCATGTAAACAGGCTGTCCTGAGGCTGATGGAGACCTTTATATGAGTCACACCAAGAAAACCTTCTTGTTAGCCTTATGTGTTCTGAGCCCATAAAAACACACACACACACACACACACACACACACTCACACACACACTCACTCACTCACTCCAGGCAGTGGTTAGACAGTCATGCCCCATGGGTGACGGGCCTCGCTTTGCCGTGGTGACTCGTCAACCTGGCCAGAGGTCGGCGCTCCGAAAGGGATCAAAGCGACACGCTCCTGGGTGGTTTGCTCAACGGGTCCTTGAGTAAGGGCACCGACTTGAAGAAAGGGGAAAAAGAGAGAGAGAGAATGTCGAGTGAGCCAAAAGAGAGACGGAGAGTGACGGAGAGCTCATTTTAGACACACCGCTGGGACCGCCGCGTGAGTCCTCCATCCTGCAGCTTTCCCGTCGAAGTGTGGGAGCTCCGGCTGCGGACACACTTGGACTCGTGAAACAGAACCGAAATGCAAAAAGAAGTGTGTTCGTAGTTTAATAGTGCATTGGGTTTCAAACGGGACTTCTGCACTTGTGTGGTATTTAGTATGCCGCACAGTGCCTTCGGCCCAACGGTAAAACTGCAGACCTCCTGCAGCATCTACTTCCTTGCCAATGATAGTGTTTGATGGCAGCGAGCGAAACTAATGAACAAGGGACATAAGGTATGTGTCGAGCATTTAGATACCAAACAAAACGCTTCCTCCGCCAGAGGAGGGACGAGCGGCCCACCTTGAATTTCAACACACACTCGCCGCCGCCGCATGTCAATAAGACGGCGTTCAGCGTGCCTGCAGATGGGCCGACGCACAACAATGGACCCAAATGCACACAAACACAGAGATGCAAACGTGCACGCGCGAGCGATGATGTGCACACACACACACACACTCTCATAAAAGACACGCATGCAACTCACACACACACACCGATGTCAACAGGGGCTGTTCAGTGTAAACGCTGGAGGTTGAGGCAGTGATTTTGAACCATAAATCAACATTGAGAATGTCAGCACCATGAAAAAAAAAACCCTTTTTCTCATCTTGCCTTCCACTGTCTTCATGTCTCTCTCTCTCTCTCTCTCCTCTCTCGCTCTCTTTTGGGTCCAAAGTATGCAGATGATATTTAGACGAGTTCCAGATGGGTATTAGTAGAACCATGTGTGAGAATCAGCGTTCCAGGCTCTATCGGCTCCACCATCAGAATGCGCCGAGGTACTCCAGTTATCTCTGTCCCTTTATGAGAGAGACGCACTCGATTTCTCCCTCTCTGCAGGGCATTTGGTTTTCTGTCGAGGGAAGAGAGAGAGAGAGAAAATGACGTGAAACGGGATGACGGGAGATGAGAATGAAAGGAAATAATCTTGAGCTCCGAAATGGCTCTAATCTTATATCGCTGACTGATTTGCGGCCCGGCGTCTATACCGTGACCAAAATGAACTTGGCAAGAGAGAGGAAGAGAGGAAGAAAGACAAGAGGAGGGGGGGAAAAAAACAAGGAAACAAACTTAAAACAAAGAGAAAAGCCAGGTGGCCCTGTTGGGGGTGATGAATAGAAGAAACGAGTGACTGCTGGAAGCTTTGTCCCGGCTTAATGTATGCAGCAGTTGGCATTCAGGGGATGAGCGGCCAATAAGACCACGAGGACCACCGAATACCCACGTCACCTCCCCGAGGGGACCGGCCAATCACAAGTCGCGGTCCACTCTGACTCCCTGTCGATCCGTCTGTCCGTCTACCTGACTGACAGGCCCCGCACCCACACACAGGCTCTCTCTCGATCCCATCAATCTCTCTCTCCTTCTCACCCTCTCTCTCTCCATCGTCTGATGTTGTATTCACATCATGGCCGAACAGAGAGGAGACAGGAAAGTCACGCTGATCTCCTCAAAGCCTCCTCCTCTCCCTCACATGTTAATGCAAACAAACATAGCACATGTGCACACCTCCACACGCAGTAGCACACGCACACATAGATGCGCTTGTACACATGCAGACACATAGCAATGCTGCATGTGCCACATATTTGCCAAAGGTGGCCCATATTTGTGTTGAGATATTTGGGCCATATTCACCGTTTACCACACGGGCCACTTCAGGGCCACATCCAGATCACATGTTGCCCAGAGCACCGCATCTTTGCCAAAAAAGGCCCCACATTTGATTTGGCATATTTGGGCCATATTTGCTATTATACATGTGGGCCACTTCAGGCTCACATCCATTTTGTCAGGACCAGAAGAAGGCCGCCAGAGTGATGATCAGGATAACTCAGAAGAGTGGGGTAATTGGCCAGATACAGTTGGGGAGAAAAAAAAGGGAGGTGGGGGGGGGGGACTTCATTCACAACTGTTTGACAGTAAGGATTTCTGCCTATTTCCCAAGTGTGTCTAGGAATAGCGCGCACACACAGGTACGAGGGGCCGTACAAGCCATAATATATCCTGGCCCTCTCATATATATACATACATTCTCCACTCACATATATACATATATTTTTATTCTCATATTTATATATTTTCACTCATATATTCATACATTTTCACTGTCATATATACATATCTATGAATATATATGACTATATATGACTATATATATATATATGACTATATATGACTATATATATATGACCATATATATATATGACTATATATGACTATATATATATATATGACTATATATATGACTATATATATATGACTATATATATATATATATGACTATATATATGACTATATATATATATATATATATATATATGACTATATATATGACTATATATATATATATGCCCTAATAGGACTATCCTAGTATGAGATACAACCCAAGGTTGTCCGGGGCAACCTGCTGTGTGCTTTCTGAAATATCTATGCGGCTTCTTCCAATTTTGAGGAAGACAGTAAAGCGAGGCAGCCGTAAAGTCGGTCTAAACTCGTGTATGTTTACAACTTTTCGGAACCAGGAGGCGTCGTTTCAAGGTCCCAGCGGCTCTTCCAAGAGTCATGAGGTGTTGACAGGGGCAACTGACAAATATTAAACGCTGTCAAGTCACACAGACGCACACAAAAAACACCCACCCATGCACATACGTGCCGAGGCGGAAAGGTCAACCGCTTCCTACTGTGTTGCCAAGCTCGGCAAGGATGACAAACCAAACGTGGTATCGACACATGCAGTTGTCTCACACACACACACGCTTGCAAATAAAATCAATTTAGTCAAGTCTTCACACCATTTGTGAGGATCTTTCTAAATAGATTCCCCGGCTCCCAGGTCAAACTTATAAAATGAGAACGTCTCTCTAACTGACAGCAACACTCAAGCACACAAAAGACATGCCCGCCTAGTTTCCTGCCGTCTTTCCTGGATCCCATTGTGGAGAACTTGGAATGCTGAATGTGTGAGATGACACGGCCAATATTAGTCACTCTCACACACACTCCATCCGTCACCACATTCCCTCGCAGTCAAACACACGCACACACGCACGCACGCACACACAGGGAAACAGTCCCAACGTCAAGTTATTGAACGGTTTCTATGGTTCCTACGCGATGTGCACATATGTGTGTTACACACACCCGGGCGCACACGAGCCCAAACGAACACTCGCGCGCCATCGCTCTCATGCACAGACACGAGAGTACACACACACACACGCACATTTAAACGAGTACGCAAGCCTGAGCTTGCAGAGATTTTTCTTTAAATAAGTTTCGTCAAAAAAAGCCGAAACCTCTGAGTTGCGTAAGAGTCGCCGTACAGCTTGATGACACAGTAACAGCCTCGCAGGAGTCGCGTCTGGGTGGCGGGTTCGGGGCGCAGAGCTGTGTGGTCCATTAGCGTCAGCCAGAAACACCGCACACTTCGAATCAGTCACGACAAATGATACTCAGCACAACGCACTCGCAATCGACTCGATCAGACATCTGTGTGTGTGTGAATATATGAGCACTGATATGTAAATCATACCCGATTGCATGAGAGGACTACTTTCCTCCTCTCTGTCTCGCTTTTGGCGCATACTAAGATGCTGAGGTAGAGCTATTTTTTCCCAGGTTTGGCGCTCACACGCACACATGCATGCACGCACACACGTGCAGCGGAGACAGTGTTAGCGTCATTAGAGAAGGGGAGAGAATGGGCAGGGATCCGTGGGCATGTGGGTTAGATTAGGCTGGCCCGCCTGGCCTTATAAACCCTCTTCTATTGCCGGGACAGACAGAGAGGGGAACAGAGCGAGAGAGCGAGAGAGAAACAGCCCATGTTAATATAGTCACTCGAGAAGCCTATTAGCAAGAAACGGTGGCGAGAAGCGAGATCGCAAGTTTCCACAAAAGACGAAGGAGCCAGAGCGGAGTAACCGAACGGGCGGTATAGAAAGGAGGTAGGGTGGATGGAGGAAGGAGACGTTATAAGGGAGTGTTTTAACGAGCACGGACGTGTAGACTCGCTAGCCCCTGGCTAACGGGTCAGACGACTTTAGTTGACCGGTTAAGGTAGTCGCCCGTGGCGCGAGAGGCCCGGGTTCGCGGCTGCCCCTTGAACTCGCTACAGTATTAAGGGGTATTAAAGCAGTGTGAGTGGATACAGCAAGAGGAACTTGCTTTTTTTCAAATTTTGAAACCTCATATATATAGTGCAGAAAAACACCCACACATCTGCACACACACACACATAAAACCCCCATGGTCACACAGATTCAAACACATGTATATATGTACACATGCACATTTACATCTAGTTAAATATTGAGCAGACACTCGCACTGCAAAAGGGGTAGTTTCCGGGATAGTTATCAAGGGTAGGGGGTTGAAATTCAGACGTTCATTTGCCTTTTCCCTCCAGCCTCTTTCTTTCGCTTTCTACCCCTCTCTCGCTCTGTCTTAATCTCTTCTCTGTCCTGGGATTAGTTTCTTTTTTTTTAGTGAAGGTGTCCCATTCGCCCCATTCGCCCCATTCCAAGATATCATGATTGATATTCATTTAATATAAGCTGCCTTGTGCGTGAATACATGTGTGTCAAGTCAAGTCAATTTTATTTGTGTAGCCCAATATCACAAATTACAAATTTGCCTCAGGGGGCTTTACAGCAACACAACATCCTGTCATCCTGAACAACTCCCTAAAAACAAACAAACAGATAGATAGATAGATAGATAGATAGATAGATAGATAGATAGATAGATAGATAGATAGATAGATAGATAGATAGATAGATAGATAGATATATCCCGTTAACAAGGGAGGAAAATAGGAAGAAACCTCAGGGAGGGCAACAAAGGAGGACTCTCTCTCCCAAGATGGACAGACCTGCAATGGATGTTGTGTGTACAGAATAAAACACAATTTACAGAATACAACATTGAAAGAGGATAACAAAATTATAATGGAATTATTACATTAAATGAAAAATGTGATGAGGAGGATGCCAAACAGTGTCCAGACGTCACTGGAACGGCCCAGGACCTGAGCCACGCGACCACCATCGCCATGTAGACCTGACAGGAGGACAGGCCACACATGCACACAGGGGAGACTCACATCACACCATTCACATACATGGGAGAAGAGACAAGAAAAAACATTGGTCACACATTGGAGTGAGAGAAGGATATAACATTGGAACAGGATATGGATTTATAAGATATGTAAAAGAAAACGTGATGAGGAGGATACCAAGCAGTGTCCAGGTGGCAACCACCATCACCATGGAGACTTGGGAGGAGGACAGACTACACATGCACACAAGGGAGACTCGCATCACAGCATTCACATACATGGCAGAAGAGACAGGACAGGACATCATTCAGAGAGAGAAAAGACATGTGAGAGAAGAGAACAGTTTGCAATAGTCAATATTCTATAATCTCGTCAGCAGAACAGTGCTTGGTAATTCATTGTGACAGAAACCGGCACACCATGCAGTACAGGTTGTGAAATACTTAATTTAAAAGCAACTAATTGTAGGTTAAGGCAAAAAACGAGTTTTATATTTGGATTTAAAGGACTCATCAGACTCTGACTGTCTGACGGCAGCAGGCAGGTTGTTCCACAAGAACGGGGCCTGATAGGAAAAGGCCCTGTCACAAGCCGACTTCTTTTTAACTTTGGGTACACACAGGAGCCCTGTATTTTGAGAGCGGAACGCTCAAGAAGGAATGTACGGTTTAAGGAGATCAGACAGGTAAGATGGGAAAAGCCCATTTAGGATTTTTATAAGTCAGCAGAAACTCCTTGAAGTCTGATCTACCATGGATAGGAATCCAATGAAGGGAGGCAAGAATTGGTGTAAATATGGTCAAAATTTCTAGCTTTAGCGAGGATTCTTGCTGCAGCATTCTGAACCATCTGAAGACTTTTAGTACTAGAATGTGGCAGACCTAATGCATGTATTAGAGTCTCTGTGTCAGCCATAGACAGAAAAGGCCGAATTTTCGCTATGTTACATAAGTGAAAATAGGCCGCTTGGTGATTTCTTTAATGTGCTTATCAAAGGAAAGGCTGGGATCAAACGTAACACCAAGATTTTTGGCTGCCACACTTTGTGAAATCACAGAGTTTTCAGTCGTTATTGTTAATTAATCAAATTGGTGTCTGTGTCTAGCAGGGCCAACGACCAGCATCTCAGTATTATCGGAATTTAAAACCAGGGAATTTAGTGACATCCAATTTTTCACAGCAGCCAAGCAGGCCTCTAAATTAGTCATTTGAATATGATCATCAGTCCTTATAGGCAAATTCAGCTGAGTATCATCCGCATAGCAATGGAAATGTATTCCATGACTGTGTACAATTTGGCCAAGAGGTGAAATATAGAGAAAAGTAGAGGGCCAAGAACTGAGCCCTGAGGTATGCTGTATTTTAACATCAGAGAATTAGGATGTAATATTATTAGAGCAGACACAATATGTACTTCCATATAAGTAGGACTTAAGCCAAGAGAGACATAAGCCAGAGACTCCAGAATTACAATTTTGTTCTGTCTAATAGTACACAGTGATAGTGGCGACAGGCATGGGCACAAGTCCATGAATACTGGCACGACATCCAGCGCTTTACCTGTGCCCTTGTCCTTGCCCTTGTAGTGGTTGTGTCAGGAAGGGCATCCAACGTAAAATTTTGCTAAATCAGTATGCGGATTGACAAGATCATACCAGATCGGTCGAGGCTCCATACCGGTTTGGTCAAGGCTCGAGTTAACAATGGCCACCACTGGTGCTGTGCCCTCACAGGATACTGATGGAAACTGTAAAATCCCCTGTGGTGACCTCTGAGAAACAGGGAATAAGCCGAAAGAAGAAGAATAGTATACAGTAATCAATGGTGTCAAAGGCTGCAGAGGTCCAGTAGTAAAAGCACAGAGGTGGAATCAGAGTCCATAGCTAATAGAAAATTGTTCACCACTCTGGTCACAGCAGTTTCACTGGATTGACAGGCCCTGAAAGCTGACTGAAAAAGTTCATATAGATAGTTTTCTTCTATATGGGTCGAAAGTTGTAGATACACAACTCTCTACTATCTAAAAAGAATGGAAGATTAGAGACTGGTTGATATTTATCCAGAGACCCTGGATCAAGGTGCGGTTTCTTAAGTAGAGGTTTGATCACAGCTGTCTTAAAGCTGCTGGGAACAGTGCCAGTAGTAAGCGATAAATTAACAATGTCTAGCATTGTAGGCCCCAGGAAAGGTCAGAGGCCTTTAAAAAGTTTTGCTGGTAAAGGGCCAAGTAGGCAAATAGTTGGTTAAGGGTGGTTTACACATTTGTTTGAATATATGTGCAAGCCTGGCATGTGTGTGTGTGCATGCATATTTGCATTTATTTCTTTGTCACTGCATGTGCATATATGTATGTCTATTTTTCATAACATGGTTTGCATTTATGCAGGCTTATATGTATGCCTTTTTGGGAAGTTATACGAAACACAATGTGTGTGTGTGCATGCGGGCGCATGTATATTACTATAGCTTAGAGGTTATTGCTACCTCAGTTGAAAAAGTGCCTGGTTCAGCAATGCATCGTGGGGGTTCTGACAGTGCCATCTGTCCAGGGTTCACCAACACTCACCTTCTTATCCACATCACCTTAGTATTCCTGACACACTGACACATAGAAAACACGTTGGGGTTGCGTCTCCTAGTGCCTTCAAGTGCTCCTTGCAAACACATTTATTGTATTTACAAGTTACCAGCACATGCCCCCTTGAAGCCATAATTACCAGTGGGAAATTGGGAAATATCAATGATACCCGAGTTTCCGGGTCGTGACGTCTCACGTCAGCACAGAGAGGGAAGGATGTCACCAGCTGATGGTAACAAACTAATAGGGTATATTTCATTATTCTATCGTAGCAGACTTCATTTTGATTACCTATTTGTTGTATAACAAGCAAGACGGCTCACCGTTTTACAAGGGAAAATGTCAGCGGTGTGTAAATTGGTTAAATTTTCTTGCTAACAATTTGTAAGGTCAAGTAATGAAAAAGACCACAGCTTGTACGTGATGTGCCGTCTCTGCTCTTCACTCTGCCACTTAAAGTACTACTTATATATTTGATTTTTGTAGCTGTATAATACCCACTGCGCCACTGTGCCGCCCAGGTTGTTCTAATTCCCCAATATTTCCAAGCAATGCACGCGAACACTAATCACATTGAACGGACGACGTAGGCAATACAAGCCTCCCACATGCACTTTAAGACTTGGCCCCATCTCACATGGCAATGTAACTACTTCAGCCTGACCAGTGATTTATTTTCATACATTATTGTACAAACTTTGAAATTTTCATGTTGTACCCCTTGAAGAGGGGGAAGAGAAAGACGGTGACTCAGCATAGTGTTTCTCCACTGAACGCTTCATCACAAGTCGTAGTAATAAACAACACATTTTCCCATACTTTCAATATCTTGGGAACACATTCCATTCCTAATCCAAATAAACGTGCTTACATTTTGTTTCAGGTTGGAAGACACAACCATCTAAATAAAACTTTTACTCTTTTTTTCTTTTATGGGTTACTCTCTTTACACTTGCAAAATATTTCATTTTATAAACGCTATGAACAATACAAACCTGAACAGCGAACTAGCAAGATGGGCGCCATTGTAAGCTAGCAAGATGGGCGCCATTGTAGGCTAGCAAGATGGGCGCCATTGTAAGCTAGCAACATGGGCGCCATTGTAAGCTAGCAACATGGGCGCCATTGTAAGCTAGCAAGATGGGCGCCATTGTAAGCTAGCAAGAGGGTCGCCTCACGAGTCTAACCTCTCTGCGTTAACGAAGCACAGAAACAGCTCCCTCTTCCTTCACAAAGGCCAAAACTCGACAGAAACACCATAGAAACACTCAAGTTACTCCACTTTCCTGACAACATACACGCAAAAAGTCTGCAACTATTCGTATAACCTTATTGACAGCAAAGCATACCTGAAGAGGGGGAAGAGAAAGACAGCGACTCGGCGTAGCGTTTCTCCACTGAATACTTCGAGCGAGCGCCCCCCTTACTGCACAAAGGCAGGCATGAGTAATCGATCTCAGATTAGCTGATTAAGGTTACTTTGCAGATCACTGATGGTATTATAGTTTGTCTTTTGACAACGACTTTTAACAGAATATGGGTTTTCACTGGGTTTTAGGCCATTTCAAACCATGAATCCACTGTTGTCACATACAGACATATTGATTTTTGAACTGTTTGGGACTAAAACATTTCCATTACTTTAAAAAAAAGGATGGGGACGTCTGGGTAGCGTGGCTATCTATTCCGTTGCCTACCAACACGGGGATCGCCGGTTCGAATCCCAGTGTTACCTCCGGCTTGGTTGGGCGTTCCTACAGACACAATTGGCCGTGTCTACGGGTGGGAAGCCAGATGTGGGTATGTGTCCTGAGTCACTGCATTAGCGCCTCCTCTGGTCAGTCGGGGCGCCTGTTAAGGGGGAGGGGGAACTTGGGGGAATAGCGTGATCCTCTCGCGTGGCGGTTTTTTTCACAAAGTTATTAAACTTTGAAAATCCAAAACCGTCAAAATGACGGGCTTGGTCATTCTAGTTTAAGTGTTTTTGAACCGGCTTCATTCTCTGACCAAAGTGGGATCCAAAACATAGCATGAGTACTTTATTGCTTTGAGAAGACAAAAATAGTCACGTGGAGTCTATTCCATTGCCTAGCAACACGGGGATCGCCGGTTCGAACCTCCGTCTTGCCTCCGGCTTGGTCGGGTGTCCCTAGATACAACTGGCCATGTCTGCGAGTGGGACGCCGGACGTGGGTATGTGTCCTGGTTGCTGCACTAGTGCCTCCTCTCGGGGCGCGTGTTCGGGGGGGGGGTAGCGTGATCGTCCCACGCGCTACGTCCCCCTGGCGAAACTCCTCACTGTCAGGTGAAAAGAAGCGGCTGGTGACTCCACATGTATCGGACAAGGCATGTGATAGTCTGCAGCCCTCCCCGGATCGGCAGAGGGGGTGGAGCAGCGACCGGGACGGACCGGAAGAGTGGGGTAATTGGCCAAGTACAACTGAGGGAGAAAAGGGGGGGGGGTCAAAAAAAAAAATAGTCGCGTGCACATGCAACCCTGGGAGGTCCATCCCTGAGGATGGACAATGAAGCCGACACATCCACACAGGGAACTGAAACTCCCTCGTTTCGTGGCGAGGACCATCCATCCATCCGTGTCTGTGAAAGTTCTCGTTCATCCAGGTCACGGTTATCCAAAGGAGTTGAATCAAGTGCAACTGGACTTGGTATATATCCGTGAAGACGTTTCGCCTCTTGGACCAGTTGCACTTGATTCAACTCCTTTGGACACCCATCCATCCATTACCCGAACCGCTTATCCTGCTCTCAGGGATGCTGGAGCCTATCCCAGCAGTCAATGGACGGCAGGCGGGGTGACACCCTGGACAGGTCGCCAGTCCATCACACACACACACACACACACACACACACACACACACACACAAACCTACACCTAGGGGCAATTTAGTACGGCCGAGTCCTACATGTCTTTGGACTGTGGGAGGAAACAGGAGCCCCCGGAGGAAACCCACACAGACACGGGGAGAACATGCAAACTCCACACAGAGGGCGACCCCCAAAGCTGGACAAGCCCGGGACTCGAACCCAGGACTTTCTTACTGTGAGGCGACCGCGTTAACCACTGCGCCACCGCGCCGCCCATCGTGGCGGAGACCATTCTGGTCAAAACCGCAGCTCATAACTGAGGGAGCCTCAGTATAATTTTTCATTTTCACTTTATTGCTTTGTCAATGACCACTGTTACTTTTTATAGCGCATTGTTATTTTACGGTGCGTTGTTTCTTTGGCTCCTCGTAAGTTGTTACCAAGGCAACGACTATTCTCGCTGGGATCCACAATTGTTGGAAGGCATGGTTTATTTGAGCCAAACAAACCCATTATCAACATTTCTTGGGTAACATCAGACACTGAGTCATGCATCTCGTTCACTGGGCGGTCAATCCCACCCTAAATGGACAGAGAGACGGTTTGAAAACCCAAAAGGCAGATATCGGGGTGGACACACCCACAGAGGGGGAGAGGAAGAGAGAGAGAGAAGGAGAGAGAGAGAGAGAGAACACCAGCCCAGTCTGTTGTTCGTCTCTTATCGGGGAGTCATGGTTCTTATCAGAAACATGAGAAACACGAGCCTCGGAGAAGATTCACAAGTGCGTCAGCCACTGGGCTCCCACACGCAGGCATGCAAACACCCAACGAAAGCCCAGAAAGACAGCCGCCCGGATTTATGAGCGCTGCATCAGCAGTGACAGTTTCCAATATCAAACTATTTAATTTCACTATCATTAGATAAACATCACCCCTGTCTGGAAACAGTGGAATTACGAGTACGAGGACGGTGGTGTATGTCTCTTGTCTCTCCCTCTCTCTCCCCCCCCCCTCTCTCTCCCTGTCCGTCTTTGCTGTGAGACATGCCTCTAGTTATTCCCAAAGATAGGCAAGAGCGCCGTTCGAGCTCCCTCAAAACTCCTCGCCTGGTTGACTCACCCAGTGCCGGCAGAGAATGCCGCCTCTGGCCAAGCCCGGGCGTTTTATAGGCTGGTCATAAATAACGTCATCAGTTGATGCTCCCCTGAAAGCACATCAGAGGATCCCTGACAGGAATGCACAGCCAGGGTGCCAGGCTTAACGTCGTATTTGCCTTTGCCGTGTTTTCACTTTTTTCAACACAAGAAATGGTATCATATGCTTATTTTTCCAGTGTTGGAGCGCCAGACAGTTAGCATGTGTGTGTGTGTGTGACAGAGAAAGAGAGAGAGAGAGAGACAGAAACAGAGAAAGACAGAGAGAGAGAGATTGATTTTTAAAATTCCATCTTATTTTTTAAAAAAATAGGTCACACTGTGATCATTAAAAAAAATTAAATGACTTCCATGATTATACAGAGGTAATTTCCAAAAAAGTATGTATAGACGTCACTTACTAACCAGCCACCACTTGATTTCACAAATGTCATCGAAAAACATTATTAAAAAACAATTCACCATCCACCACAGAACAAACCACGCCACACCACTGCTGAATGAAAGCATCCAAATTCCTCATTGCTTTATAAAACCTGACATCAACCCAGACTCCGGATCTCACCAAGGAGACAAACACAGGAATCACAGCCTGTCCTACCCTTCCTTCTCTTTTATTCCTTCTCCTGATCTACATGGACATTTTTACTTCTCCTATTATGAAGTTTAAAAGTGTCCACTTTGACATTTTCTCTCTCCTGCAGCCTGCCCCGGAAATAAATGCTGTTTTCGACCACGTATTGGGCACTGTAGGATTAATCCCGGATAGAAAGGCCTTCACAGCAGTAGCCCCGTGTAGGATTCTCCGCTGAATGTCACCTGTTCTTTTGTCAAGGGTGGCTTTCCATACAGATTTAACATTATCATTAACAGTTAATGTTCCCCTCCACACTGTGTCAGTCTTCTCATTTAGTGTGCGTTTATTTAACACTTTGACACAATACTTGTAAAACTCCTTGCCTTTTACTGAACATGAATCCAGATTATCAGTGTTTTTAACGTTTGAAAAATGTCCAGTGCAATCACTCATTCTAGGAGAAAGTTCCCAATCTGGAAAGGGATCGTCCTGTTCAGGCGTTTCTACCTTTGCACAGTAGTCCTGCGACAGTTCCCGTTCAGCGTCAATCAGTCTCTCAACCCAACGAGTTAGTATCTTCTTTGTGTGACGAACAGACTTCTGCCTCAGATGAGAAGCCACAGCCTTTGCGTCCATCAAACCAGGTCCAGCTACATTCACTATATCCTTTAATGGTACAGTCCCAGTTGCACAGTGTTAGAGTGAGGCCTGGTGTTGAACCGTGTCCTGTATGTCCAACCTGGCTCTATGAATGAGAGCTTATTTTAATAACCAGTACAGAGAAAGAGTAGGTTCCTTTCTTTTCCATGTAAACAGATTCCATGCTTTGAAAACTCCTTGATAGAAAACAGGTAGTTCAGACAAATTTAAACATTTAGAATCCATCATAAACAAACCTGCATCAAGACCCAAATCATTAGTTCTCCTCAGAATAGCACTTGCTACGCCTTTCCACACAATGTCAACAGACCTTGCAAGATACTTTTGCAGAAATTGTAACCGAAAAGCCGCCACTCTACTTGCCAAGTGCACCAGATCCTGACCTGCCTCTTCTTTGGGCAAGAAAAGCATGCTTTAGGGTACCTAATGTAGTCTGTCCCAAAAAAAAAATCTATTAAGAACACTTGTAGTTTTTGTATAAACCCAGCAGGTGGTTCCATGCAAGCCAACCTATGCCACACTGCAGAGGCTACTAAATTATTAGCTATCAGCACCCTGCCTCTAAAGGACATCTGAGGCAATGTCCATCTCCATTTTTTCAGTCTCCCCTCAATTTTTTCTTGCACACCCTCCCAATTTTGTTTTGACAATTAACTCATTTCCAAGGAAGACTCCCAGATATTTAAAACCATCCCTTCTCCATGATAAATTCCCTGGCAGGCGTAGAAAACCACCATTCCAATTTCCAGCTGCTAAGGCTTCACATTTTTCCCAATTAACCTTTGCAGCTGAACTACTACTACTACTTTCGGCTGCTCCCGTTAGGGGTCACCACAGCGGATCATCCGTTTCCATTTCTTCCTGTCTTCTGCATCTTCCTCTGTCACACCAGCCACCTGCATGTCCTCCCTCACCACATCCATAAACCTCTTCTTTGGCCTTCTTCTTTTCCTCTCCCCTGGCAGCTCCATATTCAGCATCCTTCTTCCAATATACCCAGCATCTCTCCTCCACACATGTCCAAGCCATCTCAATCTTGCCTCTCATGCTTTGTCTCCAAACCGTCTAACTTGAGCGGTCCCTCTAATTCTGATTCACTATCCCCACATCATCCAACCTTCTCTCTCTCTCATTTTCTTCATTCATCAGCCCCTCAAAGTACTCCTTCCACCTTCTCAGCCCACTCTCCTCGCTTGTCAGCACATTTCCATCTCTATCCTTGATCACCCTAACTTGCTGCACATCCTTTGCAGCTCGGTCCCTCTGTCTAGCCAATCGGTACAAGTCCTTTTCTCCTTCCTTAGTGTCTAACCTCTCATACAACTCACCATACGCATTTTCCTTTGCCACTTCTCTCTTCACTTGACGCTGTGTCTCCTTGTACTCCTGTCTACTTTCTTCATCTTTCTGACTATCCCACTTCTTCTTTGCCAATTTTTCCCCCTGTATAATTTGTTGTACTTCTTCATTCCACCACCAAGTCTCCTTGTCGTCCTTCCTCTGTCCTGATGACACACCAGGTACCTTCCTAGTTGTCTCCCTCACTATTTCTGCAGCGGTTGCCCAGCCATCCAGCAACTCTTCACTGCCACCCAGTGCCTGTCTTGACTCCTGCCTGAACGCCACACAACAGTCTTCCTTCTTCAACTTCCATCATTTGATCTCCGGCTGTGTCTTCACTCGCTTCCTCTTCTTGGTCTCCAAAGTCATCCTACAGACCACCATCCGATGCTGCCTAGCTACGTTTTCCCCCGTCACCACCTTGCAGTCTCCAATCCCTTTTAGATCGCACCTTCCATATAAGATATAGTCCACCTGTGTGCACTTACCTTCACTCTTGTACGTCACCCTGTGTTCCTCCCTCTTCTTGAAATATGTATTCACCACAGCCATTTCCAACCTTTTTGCAAAATCCACCACTATCTGTCCTTCCACATTTCTCTCCTTGACACTATACCTACCCATCACCTCCTCATCACCTCTGTTCCCTTCACCAACATGTCTATTGAAGTCCACTCCAAACACCACTCTCTCCTCCTTGGGTACACTCTCCACCACGTCGTCCAACTCACTCCAGAATTCTTCTTTCTCTTCCATCTCACACCCAACTTGCGGGGCATATACGCTGATAACATTCAGCAATACACCTTCGAGTTCCAGCTTCATACTCATCACTCTGTCAGACACTCTCTTCACCTTCAGCACACTTTTGACATACTCTTCCTTCAGAATTACCCCTACCCCATTTCTCCCCCCATTCGCACCATGGTAGAAGAGTTTGAACTCATCTCCAATACTCCTGGCCTTACTCCCCTTCCACCTGGTCTCTTGCACACACAGTATGCCTACCTTTCTTCTTTCCATCATATCAGCCAGCTCTCTCCCTTTACCAGTCATAGTGCCAACATTCAAAGTTCCGACTCTCACCTCCACATTCCTACCCTTCCTCCTCTCTCGCTGCCTTTGGACATGCCTTCCCCCTCTCCTTCTACTTCACCAAACAGTAGGATAGTTTCCACTGGCACCCTGCTGGTTAACAGTACCAGTGGCGGTCATTGGTAACCCGGGCCTCCACCGATCCAGTATGGAAATCTTATTTATGATCCGCATATTTGATTTGGCAAAGATTTTACGCCGGATGCCCTTCCTGACACAACCCTCCCCATTTATCTGGGCTTGGGACTGGCACTAAGAATGCACTGGCTTGTGCATCCTCAGTGGCTTGGTAACCTTTGCAACTGAAATCGATAGATTGTCAACACCTGTTTGATTTTTAACAAGGACTACTACATCATCTACATAAACTGACAAAACCAGTTTCGTATCACAGTTCGGTAAAGACAATCCTTCAGTACAATTCCTAATTTTGTACAACAATGGTTCAATGGAAAAAGCATATAACATTCCTGAGAGAGAGCAACCCTGACAAATGCCTCTGTTTACTTTGAAAGGGGCACTCAAATGTCCATTTATCTTCAGTACACTCTCAATATTCTGGTACAAAACCTTGATCATGGCAATAAAACCTCGGTTGAAGCCAAAACACTTCATAGTCTTCCAAAGGGAGAGGTGTTCAACCCAGTCAAATGCCTTCTCTTGGTCCAGTGAAATGACACCAATATCAAAACCCAATGAAATAGAGACTTCAAAAACATCTCGAATTAAAAACACATTATCCGAGATATACCTACCAGGTGCACAGTACATCTGATCCTGATGAAAGACTTGGTCCATCACTTCTTTCAGTCTATTGGCCAGAGCTTTGGACAGGAGCTTGTAATCAGAGCACAGGAGTGAAACTGGATGCCAGTTTTTAATGTCATGAAGTTCTCCTTTCTTTGGCAGTTAAGTTACTACCGCTCTTCTGCAGCTTAAAGGCAACAACGTTTTCTGAAAACCTTCATTCAGCACAGACAACAAATCTTGTCAAAGTTCATTCCTGAAAGTTTTATAAAATTCCACTGGAAGACCATCGGCATTTTGCCTCCGTCCATGCCCTGCAAAGCTGCATGCAGTTCTGAAAAGACCAGCGGTTCTTCCAGATGAGCACTGTCTTCTTTGGAGATCTTTGGAAAGCCCTCAGCAAAAGAGGCAAACATCTCCTTATTCTCCTCACACTCACTGCTGTACAGTGAGTGAAGTGCATGAATACACCGGCTCTGACCATTCTTCTTCTCAAGACCAAAGAAGAATTTGGATGGTGCATCCATCTGATTCATAGTCAGAAATCTTGATCGGACTAAAGCGCCTTGAGCCTTAGTGCCCAATAGGTCTGCAAGAATAGTTTTTTTTTTCTGTTTGAGGACATCAAAATTTCCTCGATGTCCTGTGGATTCTGTTAATCCTTGAAGTTCCACTATTTCTATCTCCAGATCACTCATAGACTGGGTAATGTCCCTAGTAACATTGAGAGTGTGCTGTTGACAGAGCTGCTTTATCTCTACTTTGCCATAGTCCCACCATTGTCCCAATGATGTGAAATCTTGTTTTCTTGTTCTAAAATTATTCCAAAAGACTCTAAACACAGCCTTGAAATTAAGATCACAAGTTAAAGTGGTGTTAAAATGCCAGCGCGCACTCTTTGGTTTTATGTTTACAATGAAACCATCACAAATAACCAGGGAATGATCAGTGAAACCTACAGGTACGATCTTACACATTTTCAAAACATTGAACTGATGTTTGAAACAGTAAAATCTATCTAACCTAGCTAAAGAAACGAAACAATCCCTAGTATGAGCCTATATATATTGTCTGTTATTGCCGTGAAATCTTCTCCATATATCTACTAAGTCATATGTTTGAATTAACTCACTCAGTACATGCTGCGAAGGACAATGAGACTCAATATGATTCCTGTCTAAATTATCATTTTGAGTGCAATTAAAATCTCCTCTCCCACGTATAAATAATCAGCAGAGTTACAATTATTTAGACTTATTTAGAGTTTCTAAAAACAGAACTCTCTCATGCCCTATATTAGGAACATAAACATTGACAAAATTCACAGTATGACATTCAAACTTGGCTTTAACCACAATGAACCTGTCCTCTAACACTTGTTCTAGCTCGTAGGAAGTAAGCAAGAAACTCTTAAGAGAAGAGAATGGCCACCCCCCCACTTGTTGAGGTCTTATGACTCATAACAACTTCTCCAACCCATTCTGCCCTCCATACAGGTTCACATACACTGTCACCGTGTTTCTCTTGTACAAACATGACATCAATGCCTTTTCATTTTATCAGCTCATACAAAACAGCTCTTTCGCTGACATCTCTTGCCCCATTTAGATTAAGAGTACCAATTTTGAAGTTACTCGTGAGGAATGAAAAAGAGATGTTTAAAAAACAGCAATGTTAAAGTAGTATTGGTACAAGAAATCATAATCTGATTCATCATCATCTGAGTTTTTGTTTCTGAACAATCTTCTTCAGTCTGTAAATCTCCTGATCAGTAAAGCCTCCCTTTCCTTTACTCCTCATGTGAGAGCTGGCTGAATCCAGAAATGTATCTGAGAAGTAATCTTCCACTCTCACACCTTCATGTTTTTTGTTTTCTGTAGGAACTGTTTTATTTCATCTACTCCATAACCCTGTGTTTCCCTGTGGCTTCTATGTTTCTTTGCAGCAGATTTTATATCACTGTCACAATCAGCTGCACAATCATCTTCCATACTGGACTCTGACTCAGCTGTTTTCTGTTTGCCTTGCTGTTTCTCTTTTTCTTTACTAACCATCACTTTCTTTGCCTGTGAACTACTTTGAGTACTTTTGGGTTTTCTCTTACGCTGTGTTACTCTGAGACTGGCCTCTTCACACTCCATGTCAGCCTCTTCATCGTCAGCCAAGAGACCCCCTGCCACAGTTCCACCATTGTCAATTTCATGCTCTTCCTGATTCGCCACCTTACATTCCTGACTGTTTCAGTGAATTCCACTTGTGTTCTCCTGTTTTGTTTTGTTTTGTTTTTAGCACTCCTTTTTGGTTTACTATTCTCATCGCTGGCACTGGTTTGACTTTTTTTGGTCATTTGCAACCCCAAACTCGCTGTTTGAGTCCTTTGCTTCTGCTTTCCTAACGTTGCCTCCTTGGCTGGCTCAGAAGAACTAGATGGTTTTTCTGGACAAGCCCTGATCAGATGTCACTTCTTACCACAACCAAAACATTTTGTAGTCTCTGATGTTGCAAACAGAATGTAATCGAAATCATCAATTTTTAATTTGAACGCCAGATTCAGTTCCTCACTCCTGTTACTAAGAATCATATATACAAATCGTTTGTGAGAAACAACATGTTGCAGCTGGGGCGATTCACACCTTGACACTACTTTCATCGGTGAAACAACTTTTCTGTGCCTTGACAATTCTCTAATCAGAATCTCATCCCTAATAAACAGGAGCATGTTAGACAGTAATATCTTTTTTGCTGGAGTGGCAAGCGGCGTTACTGAAACCAATGATTCATTCACTACAATTCCATTTGCAATCACCTTCTGCACTTTGTCAACCTCATCCAGAAAAATCACCACACCTCTGTTCATTCTAACCACAGGCTTAATGCTGCTGGGACCAACAACTTCAGCTACAGCCAGACCACATTGTTACAGCAAACAAGGGAAGTTTGGCGATATCTTAATGTCATGCTTCCTTGGTCAGCTAGGTGAACTCCGTGTCCGCTGCCATGATGCCAACCAGTAAAAAAAAAACGCTGGCGTCTGAAAAAAAACACACAAAAAAACTTCCTTAAACCCCTCTACATACACACAAAACACAGTAAAACACCTAACAAACCTATATACAATGCACCATTTACAACATTTACAGAAAAAAGTTAGAAAAACCACTCACAGAAGCTCTCTCACAACCGTTCAGCACGCTCACTCACACCTCCACTCAGAGAGAGAGAGAGCGAGAGAGAGACAGGAATAAAAGTGCGGATAAAAAATTGGTGATAAAAGAACAAATTTCCTCTCTAAGGAGTGTGGAGTGAGACAGGGATGCTGCTTCACTCCAACTTTGTTCAACATTTACATCATGGAATTGGCAAAAACTCTAGACCAAGCAGCAGCACCCGGCCTCACTCTTCAAGACTCAGAGATCAAATTCCTAGTCTATGCAGACGACCTGGTTCTGATGTCTCCTACTGCACAGGGCTTACAGCAGAACCTGGACCTGCTGGAGCAGTACTGCCAGACCCGGGCCCTGGCAGTAAACATGAAAAAGACCAAAATTATGATTTTTCAAAAAAGATCAAGATCTCAGGGAATGAAATATACATTCACATTAGGAGGAAACCACATTGAACATTCCCTGAACTATCAGCAACCCAGGACACTTTAACCTGGCAGTGAATGAACTGAAAGAAAAAGCATGCTAGGGCTTTCTATGCCATAAAACGACACATTTTTGTAGACATTCCAATTAGAATCTGGCTGAAAATATTTGAACCAATTGCCCTTTATGGCAGTGAAGTGTGGGGTCCAATTACAAATCAAGAATTAAGCAACTGGGACAAACATCCAATTGAGACCCTGCATGCGGAGTTCTGTAAGAACCTCTTACATGTCCAGAAGAAAACAAAAAACAACGCATGCAGGGCAGAAAAGGCCAATATCCATTACTAATCAACATACAGAAAAGGGCAATCAAATTCTGGCAACATTTGAAAAACGGTGGCCCCCCACTCACAACATTACAAAGCCTTGCAATACCAAGAGTTGAGCAAAACCAGTCCCTCACTCAACTGGTCCTGATGCTCAGTTCAGTAACAAACACTAACACTTCACAGCCTCAGCACCAGAACATCAGAATCCACCAAATTATAACTCAACAAAAACTAAATCATATTACTTATTGGGACACACAAACTAAAAACCACTATAAAATGCAATGCTATCTGGCCCTAAAAAGACAGTACACTGTGGCAGAATATCTGCACACAGTGACTGATACCAAACTGAGAACCACCTTGACGAAGTACAGACTCAGTGAGCACGGCCTGGCCGTAGAAAAAGGCTGACACAGACAAACATGGCTGCCGGCAGAAGAGAGGCTGTGCTCACACTGCGACGTAGGAGAGGTGGAGACAGAGCTACACTTCATCATCACCTGTCCTAAGTATAACCACATTAGAAATCATTACTACCCAAAAACTGAACAGATCCACCCAAACTTCAGAAGCCTCCCTGACATCAACAAACTAGCCATCCTACTGGGAGAGGAGAAGACAAACTAGCCATCCTACTGGGAGAGGAGAAGACAAACTGGCCATCCTACTGGGAGAGGAGAAGACAAACTAGCCATCCTACTGGGAGAGGAGAAGACAAACTAGCCATCCTACTGGGTGAGGAGAAGACAAACTGCAACACAGCAGCCAAATATATTGTTGCATGTCACAATCTGAGGGACAGTGAGCGAGCACCCTGTCTACACACCGACAAACACACGCCCACCTACACACACACACACACACACACACACACACACACACACACACACACACACACACACACACACACAGGTGTCTTCCTTTTCTATTTTTATTTAACTTTTCGTTCTTCTCTTCTTTGTCCTTCAAGTTCAATTAATGTTTGCACGACTAAATGTCTTTTTCAATTGGTCGGTTGATTGTTTTTGTTTTTAACAATACAGCAACTGTTTTTCCCATTATAGTTTGTATGTTATAAACAGTAATGTACTGTTTTGTACCACCTTGTGCTTTAGCAATACTGTGTAACTGAATTGGTCGTGCCAATAAAGCCCTGTTGAATTGAATTGAAAGAGACAGAGACAGAGCAAGAGACAGACAGAGACAGAGCGAGACGGAGAGAGACACAGAGAGAGAGTGACAGAGAGTAAGAGAGAGACGGAGAGAGAGAGACAGACAGACAGACAGAGAGAGTGAGAGAGAGAGAGACAGACAGACAGACAGAGAGAGTGAGAGAGAGGGAGAGACAGACAGACAGAGAGAGAGACAGACAGACAGACAGACAGAGAGAGTGAGAGAGAGACAGACAGACAGACAGACAGAGAGAGAGAGAGACAGACAGACAGACAGACAGACAGAGAGAGAGAGAGATAGAGACAGACAGACAGAGAGAGTGAGAGAGAGAGAGAGAGAGAGAGAGAGAGAGAGACAGACAGAGAGAGAGAGAGAGAGAGAGAGAGAGAGAGACAGACAGACAGAGAGAGAGACAGACAGACAGACAGACAGAGAGAGTGGGAGAGAGAGAGAGAGACAGACAGACAGAGAGAGAGAGTGAAAGAGAGAGAGACAGACAGACAGAGAGAGTGAGAGAGAGAGAGAGAGACAGACAGACAGAGAGAGCAAGAGACTGAACTGGGAAGTCCACCCTACAGCAGTGCCATAGACTTTCATAACAGTAAAGAAGCCTTGCTCAAGACAGTGCAAAGGGGCATTTCAAGCACACACATGTAGACAGTGAGACAGACGCACAAAGGGGCACTCTAACAATCAGACGGGGAAACGGGCAAAGAGCAGAAACTCACATTGATAACGCACACATGAAATCTATGCGTTCCTCTCCGGCTCCTTCCTCTGTAATATGACAGATGAAGGCGCACACTTGACCTTGCATGTGTTTTTAGTTTGGTTATTTCCTCCTTTCCCTCCTTCCTTCTCTCTCTCCTCCTCCCTCCTGTCATCCCCGGGGCGAGGTCTGGACCCGTGCACCTCCATTCAAAATAACCCTCCACCTCTCACCCCCTCATAGTGCACCTTCAGCCTCCTCAAATTGTAAGCGTGTGTGAGGGGCGAAAGCTTGTGTGTGTGTGTGTGTGTGTGTGTGTGTATATGAGGGGAGAAAACTTGTGTGTGTGTGTGTGTGTGCATCAGCCTTTGCCTTCAAATTAAAGTTCATTTTTGTGTGCAGACTTAATGATAATCCGCTACATTGTTTCCATCTAGCTTACTCCCTC
>JAJHIY020000866.1:0-40000 GCA_022114975.2 Lampris megalopsis
CAGTCCAAAGCAGGATAAGTGGTTCGGATAATGGATGGATGGATGTACAATTTGACTTGATGCATTGCTCAAGGTGACTAATAAAAGAATGTTAAAATCATCATTTTTTTTATAAGTTTATTTCTGATTTTTCCCTTTTTTCTCCCAATTTAGTGGCCAATCAATCCCCCCCCCCTTTTTTTTAGTTCAATCACCCACCCTCGTACTGCATGCGTTCGCCTACTGCATCTCTCCGGCTGGCAGTCTGGAAGGAGACGCCTCCCCACTTCCGTGGCAAGGCGACTCCAGGCCGAACCACTGCTTTTCCGACACACCCAGAGACACATTCATGTGACGAACACAAGCCGACTCCACCCCCCTCCCGAAGACGGCGTTGCCAATGATTGCTGCTTCATCGAGTCCAGCCATAGTCGGATCTGACGAGACCGGGGCGCGAACCCCCGTCCCCAGTGGGCAACTGCGTCGACACAAAGCCGATGCTTAGACCGCCACACCACCGCGGACCCTCATTTTTGTTCTTTTCTCCAAGCGGATACGAGCAGCTGACATGAGTCTCCTCCGTGGGGTGTCTGGGCTCAGCCTTCGAGATAGGGTGAGGAGCTCAGACATCCGAAGGGAGCTCGGAGTAGAGCCGCTGCTCCTTCGCATCGGAAGGAGCCAGTTGAGGTGGTTCGGGCATCTGATCAGGATGCCTCCTGATCGCCTTCCTTTGGAGGTTTTCCTGGTGCGTCCAACTGGGAAGAAACCCTTGGGTAGACCCAGAACTGGCTGGAGGGACTACATGTCCAATCTGGGCTGGGAACGCCTCGGGATCCCCCAGGAGGAGCTGGAGGGCGTTGCTGGGGAGAGGGACGTCTGGAGTGCCCTACTTAGCTTGCTGCCACCGCGACCCGACCCCGGAGAAGCGGCTGAAGATGAGATGAGACTTTTCCTTCTCCATCCTGTCTTTACTCTACCTCCCTGCCAATTAGTAGAAGAGATGGCAATTGTAGGGAATATCGGTCAACTGCCCGCTCCGAGGAAGAACAGGAAAAAACCCCCCCCACCCCATTCAAACCTCTTTAAAAGCATGACGATTTACTTTAGGCGGACTGCTGCATCGCCACGCCGGCCGAGAGGCCTCGCAGTAATTTCGCAGCATCAGCGGCGGGCCGCTGAATGGGCTTCACCGATGCATGAGAGCCCGGCCGTGTTACAGCGTGTCAGAGCTGCCTTTTAATAACGGCCCGCTATGACGAATTACTTTAATCAGAGGATTGTTTCCCCCCCCCCTGCACGGTATGATGCGGGGGGCCTGAGTAGAGGAGTGAGTAGAGGGGTGTTAGGCCGCGCCTCATTGAGCAGCCTAATGTGAATCTTTACATGTCCGCTATTAGATGAAGGCTGTGACACGGTGGCCCGTCGGACGTAGAGAGAGGCGTGTGACAGCTTCATCAGCAAATGAAAAGAAGATAAAAGAGATGTGGGGGGGGGGGGGGGGCACCCGGGTGGTCTATTCCGTTGCCTACCAACACAGGGCTCGCCGGTTCAAATCTCTGCGCTATACCTCCGGCTTGGTCGGGCGTCCCCATAGGCACAATTGGCCATGTCCACGGATGGGAAGCCGGGTGGTGGTATGTGTCGTGGTAGCTGCACTAGCGCCTCCTCTGGTCGGTCGGGGGGAGAGGGAACTGGGGGGGAATAGCGGGATCCTCCCACGCGCTAGGTCCCCCTGGCGAAACCCCTCACCGTCAGGTGAAAAGAAGCGGCTGGCGACTCCACATGTGTGGTAGTCTGCAGCCCTCCCCGGATCGGCAGAGGGGGTGGAGAGTGGGGTAATTGGCCAAGTACAATTGGGGAGAAAAAGAGGGGGAAACTGTTAAAGAAATACAGAAATAAAGATGTAGGTGGGACCGGGGGGAGGGGGTTCATCACTCAGTTTGTATTCTACCTTACGAAACAATAGAGGGCTTTGTGTACCTTTGCTAACTTTTCCTTCTAAAATTGTGATGTAAGTGATCAACTTGAGTAGGAGACGGTGTAAAGTGATGACGTGGGGGGGGGGGAAGCGCTTCCGAGGCAAACAAAACATTATCCATCGAGGGAACAGAAACCATTTAAAGAGTCCGGACCACAAACTTGCCGGATCGTCTCAACTACAGTCTGTTCCGCTTCCCTGAATACCGGGCACACCTTATGGGGAAAAGTCCAACCGAAACGAGAAAACGAGGAGCAGAACACAATCTGTTGTGAATTCATAGCGGGGCCCGTTCTGCTTGTTTTTAGCTCGCCGACTCGCGAGCAGCAGGACGGGTTCTGAAGGGAAAGAGAGAACACTGGGTTTATCCTCATGAGTCGAGGACTCAGCGTGGTTTTAAATGAGCAGCGACGCTTCATCTCGCCTCGTCATCCCGTTTCAAGAGTCTTTGGATCTCCGAGGCAATTACAGCATCCTGCCGTGAGCCCGACGTGCATCGCATCACGCCCGGACTTAGTTTGGACTTCCCTGAAGTTCTTTGCTCACCATAAACAGTCCAGTTGGGAGCAGACCCTTGATTTATCGGAAAACGTTTTGCACCGGTTTGGTGCGTGGTGCACGGAGCATTCACAGACCTGCGATTAACAACAATCTCCAAGGGCCTGGACCAGATGACACAGGTGTGGAAACCCGCTACAGCAGGGTGAATAAGGATGGTGATCGAGGAATGCTCTCTCGGTCTTTGGCCAAGGCACTTTAACCCGTCATCGCTTCAGAGAGCTGCTCGGAAGTCGACAGCAAAACACAACTGTCTCAAACACACAAAACCCTCTTTTTAAACTTATTCGCAGTTCCCAAATTACACTGACTGCCGACGTCATGATGCCCGGATACGATAAACACCGACTAGTCTCTTGGGCCTTTAGTATGCCACTTCATGATGAGGATATATATATATATATATGTGTGCATCTGGCACCAACGGGTCCCATGTCTGTGCACACGATGCATTTCAATAGATGAATGAGGATGTGTTTGACAGCTGCTCAGATCATCCACTTTAGTACAATTAGAGTAGAGATGGTTCTTTATATAAGGGTAAAAGGTTAAAAATGGTTATGTTCAGGTATCAGATTAGTGATGGTTGAGTTCAGGTATCAGATTAGTGATGGCTGAGTTCAGATATGGGTTTAATGTGGTTAAGGTCAGGGTAAGGATCTGGGATGTTAGGCATTACAATCCACACTGAGTGTAAATCAGGGTTAGAATTAGATCTTCCAACACGGAAGTCCTGGGCAAGACGCTAAACCGCAAGACGCTAAACTGCAAGACGCTAAACTTTATGTCCTGGGCAAGACGCTAAACCGCAAGACGCTAAACCGCAAGACGCTAAACTTTACGTCCTGGGTAAGACGATAAACCGCAAGACGCTAAACCGCAAGACGCTAAACTTTACGTCCTGGGTAAGACGATAAACCGCAAGACGCTAAACCGCAAGACGCTAAACTTTACGTCCTGGGTAAGACGCTAAACTGCAACCGCAGGCTGTAGAGGGGCAGCACCTTACCTCAGCAAGGGCCCTTTGGCTAAGGGCAACGTCCCTACTGGTAGATCTGGTCCTCTTGCATGCCTGTATGGTACTTCCCATGGTGCCCAGTCCAGCCAGCACGTTGGGATAGGAGAAGGGAACTCTGATTTCAAATCCACCTGCTGCCTTGTGGGTTGATGCCTCTTTAGGCAAAGGCTAGGAGAAGGGAACTCGGAATTCAAACCCCCGGGAACAGTCTACCCATCTGTCAGTACCCAGAAAAGGGTAAAGCATTCCCCGGGCGCTGCACGGCAGCTGCCCCCTGCTCCTAGCTACACAGCTGTGATGGGTTAAACGCAGAGAGGGAATTTCATTGTATGTATGTACAAATGACAAATAAAGCGTATTCTATTCTATTCTGTATTCTACGGGGATCGCCTGTTCGAATCCCCGTGTTACCTCCGGCTTGGTCGGGCGTCCCTACAGACACAACTGGCCGTGTCTGCGGGTGGGAAGCCGGATGTGGGTATGTGTCATGGCCCGCTGCACTAGCGCCTCCTCCGGTCGGTTGGAGCGACTGTTCAGGGGGGGGAACTGGGGGGAATAGCGTGATCCTCCCACGCGCTACGTCCCCCGGTGGAACTCCTCACTGTCAGGTGAAAAGAAGCGGCTGGCGACTCCACATGTATGGGAGGAGGCATGTGGTAGTCTGCAGCCCTCCCCCGGATCGGCAGAGGGGGAGGAGCAGCGACCGGGACGGCTCGGAGGAGTGGGGTAATTGGCCAAGCGCAATTAGGGAGAAAATAAAAACCCTGCTAGGATAAATAGCCGCCGCCTGATGCGAGTTTCACGTGACTGGATTTGAAAAGCTGAATAGCAGCTTATCAAGCAAAACCACAGCATCCGTTAACGTCTCATCTCATCTTCAGCTGCTTCTCCGGGGTCGGGCCGCGGTGGCAGCAAGCTAAGTAGGGCACTCCAGACGTCCCTCTCCCCAGCAACGTCCTCCAGCCCCTCCTGGGGGATCCCGAGGCGTTCCCAGGCCAGATTGGACGCGGAGTCCCTCCAGCATCCGTTAACATTTTCACAAAAATGTCTCAGCCGAGGTAAGAGAAATGCCTTCCCCCTCAGAATATGCAAAATGATTCATGTTCGGATGGCAGGCCAGAGATCGGCCCCACGTTCTTTCATTTGCCAAGTGTGACTGCAACGCACCAGAGTCTCACAATATCAGACCTTTGTGTGTGTCTTAGACGAGCGATAACGATCATAGCGAAGGTCAGATGGAGCCATAGCATAAATCAAGGACTCGTTCTGCAACACAAAAACGGTTGCCTTTTCCTCCTACACAACACTCCCACTCTCAGCACGCCCCGCCGGCCTGCAAGCGCCGCTCGGCTGAAGGACCGAGAGCCCATCTCGTGTTTCAGAAGGGCACTTTCCGGACGGGCTCGGCAGCCTCTCTCCGAGTGCTCTGAGCGTTAAAACGCCGCTATAGCCCAGCCATTTCTTCTGACCTTAGGAAACGGGTTCGAGCGCCCTTCTCATGTTCTGTGTGTGTGTTTTGTTGTGTGTGCGCAAGTGCATTTATATGAGAGACGTTGCATAGACATGTTGAGTAAATACCCTCAGGAGGATGTGGTTTGGGAGAGGGGCTCGGGCTAACGAGTCAACACTAACAGCAGTAGATCACAGCAGCTGATGCGCCAGGGCTGCTTTTCGAGAGCGGGTCCAGGGGAGGCGGGGGAACATGTAGCGCGGGGAAATACTGCCAGGGTATATTTTAGCTCGCGGGCCATTGCACAAGGTGCAATACGAAACGATGATGAAAAAAGAAATGGCTCCTCTCTCCCGAGTCCCTCGCTATAATTCAGCCTCTGCGGCTCGCTCGCCCCTTTGGTGGCAAAAACCCTTTGTCGCCGTTGATTTCCGATGCACGTCCATAGTCTCCGTGAATCAATTCCAACACCCGGGGCCAAATGCACTCTGGGAGATTGACGCTCCCCCTCCCTTTCTAAAGCCCCTCTTATCGTGGCATATCTAAACCCTTTCAGCACGGCTCCTCGCGAGGCCTCCGTGCCTGCTGCGATGACAGGAAATAAAAGTCGGTCTCCGAATTTTAATCTCCCGATTAACAAGCGGGATACAAGCGCTTTGCTTACACAAACATTAAAAAAAACAAAACTCAAGTGTGGTATTCAGGAAAGTTCATATCAAAAAAGAGTAGTGCTGGGTGATATGGAAAATATTATCATCATTGTAATCATGGGGTCCTGGGAAGCCCCGGGGTAGTCCAACCTTGATGGGTCATCCTGGGTCGTCCTCGTGGGTTTCCTCCAGGGGGCTCCGGTTTCCTCCCGCAGTCCAAAGACATGGAGGTCAGGTGACTCGGCCGTACTGAATTGTCTGTCAGCCCTGTGATGGCCTGGCGGCCTGTCCAGGGTGTCTCCCCGCCTGCCGCCCAGTGCCTGCTGGGATAGGCTCCGGCATCCCCGGGACCCTGAGAGCAGGATAAGCCGTTCGGATAATGGATGGTAATCACGGGGTATTTTACACAGCATTGATAAATATCAGAATATCTGCTCACGTATGTAAAAAATACAACGCTTAAGAATCCAACTGGGGGGCATCCGGGTAGCACGGCAGTCTATTCTGTTGCCTACCAACACGGGGATCGCCGGTTCGAATCCCCGTGTCGCCTCCGGCTTGGTCGGGCGCCCCTACTGACACAATTGATCGTGTCTGCGGGTGGGAAGCCGGATGTGGGTATGTGTCCTGGTCGCTGCACTAGCGCCTCCTCTGGTTGGTCGGGGCACCTGTGGAGGGGGAACTGGGGGGAATAGCGTGATCCTCCCACGCGCTACGTCCCCCTGGTGAAACTCCTCACTGTCAGGTGAAAAGAAGAGGCTGGTGACTCCACATGTATCGGAGGAGACGTGGTAGTCTGCAGCCCTCCCCGGATCGGCAGAGGGGGGTGGAGCAGTGACTGGGACGGCTCAGAGAGCGGGGTGATTGGCCAGGTACAATTGGGGAGAAGAAGGGGGGAAACCCCCCCCCCCCAAAAAAACAGAATCCAACGTGGGTTCATCACACAGAACAGTGTGGTAAGTATTATATCAAAGTAAAACTCGTTTTCAATGAATACACCCTCAAGTACTCTTCTTGTGATAAATGTTAGGTAACAGATTCTCATTGTCATTAATTTCAACAAAATGTTGTATTATAAAATGACAATATTCTAATTTCACCCCAATTTTAATACAATATAAAAACAGTAAATGATAATCGTTAATTACTGCCCAGCCCTACTTGAGAGCTCTTGGGCATGTGTTGTTTTTCTTGTTTATTTCTCCTTATGTATAGAGTCATCTGAGTCTGTAATTGTTATGCAAATTACCCCTTTGGGCTTAAACAGAGGCTATTGATCAAGGGACGTTCATAAATTAGCCTAATTTACATATGAATATAAAGTTTACGTGTGCACTTAGAAGTGTTAACGCGTAATTAAAACCAACACCTGAATAAGCAGAAAATTGTGCACAGGCCAGGAATTTAACAAAGGTTTGACATTATGCTTCTCACAAATAAGAGCGTATCTCAACAGGCCAAAGTATCTAAATCTATTGAGCACAAACAATGTAGCTGTAGTGAGAGTAGGCTGCGGGTGGAGGAGAGCCTGGGGAGGTGGAGGTATGCACTGGAGAGAAGAGGAATGAAAGCCAGTAGGAGCAAGACGGAATACCTATGCATGAATGAGAGGGAGGACAGTGGAACGGTGAGGATGTAGGACTAGAGGTGGCGAAGGCGGATGAGTTTAAATACTTGGGGTCGACTGTCCAAAGTAATGGGGAGTGCAGAAGAGAGTGCAGGCAGGGTGGAGTGGGTGGAGAAGAGTGTCAGGAGTGATGTGTGACAGAAGGCTACTAGCAGGAGTTAAAGGGAAGGTTTACAAGACGGTTGTGAGACCAGCTATGTTGTATGGTCTGGAGATGGCAGCACTGAAGAAAAGACAGGAGGTGGAGCTGGAGGTGGCAGAGATGAAGACGCTAAGATTTTCACTGGGAGTGACGAAGGAGGACAGGATTAGGAAGGAGTATATTAGAGGGACAGCTCAGGTTGGACTGTTCGGAGGCAAAGCAAGAGAGACAAGATTGAGATGGTGTGGACATGTGTGGAGGAGAGATGCTGGGTATGCTGGGAGAAGGATGCTGGATATGGAGCTGCCAGGGAAGAGGAGAAGAGGAAGGCCAAAGAGGAGGTTTATGGATGTGGTGAGGGAGGACATGCAGGTGGCTGGTGTGACAGAGGAAGATGCAGAGGACAGGAAGACACGGAAACTGATGATCCAGTGTGGCGCCCCCTAACAGGAGCAGCTGAAAGTAGTACTAGTAGTAGTAGTAGTAGTAGTAGTGGTAGTAGTAGTAGTACTGAGCACAAATAATGTCAGGCTTATAGGCGGGGCAAAGGAGCCCTGTGATGTTCACATCCGGGTCCTTTCTGTACTTGGTTCTTGGTTACTGACATGTTCCAATGAGCAATTGTTCTGCTACAGCCACAGTCATTTGAGACTTGTGTAATCCCTTGTGTCCTAACTGATCCTTTGTTGGCCTTTTGATTGGTCTGCTGACCCACCAACCAGAAGGCTTGTGCACATAGCAACCATTGCTAACGTCCCTCATTCTGACATATTGCTAATATACCTCAGTCTGTCTATAGATTTTGCAAGTATCTTCTTCTTTCAGCTTGTTCCCTGTTTCTCAGGGGTCCCGACAGTGGATTTTACAGTTTCCATCAGTACCCTGTGAGGGCACAGCACCAATGGCGGCTGTTGTTAACACAGGCCTTGACCGATCTGGTATGGTCTTGTCAATCCACATATTGATTTGGCCAAATTTTACATCAGATGCCCTTCCTGACACAACCACTAACCCTATGGACGGGGGCACAGGTAAAGCGCTGGATGCCATCCCAGTATTCATGGACTTGTGCCCATGCCTGTCACCAATTCAATGCCACAAGTATCCATCCATCCATTATCTGAACTGCTTATCCTGCTCTCAGGGTCACGGGGATGCTGGAGCCTATCCCAGCAGTCATTGGGTGGCAGGTGGGGAGACACCCTGGACAAGCCATCAGACTATCACACAGGGCCCACACACACACACACACACACACATTCATATCTAGAGACAATCTAGTACGGCCGACTCACCTGACCTCCATGTCTTTGGACTGTGGGAGGAAACCGGAGCCCCCCTGGAGGAAACCCACGCAGACACGGGGAGAACATGCAAACTCCACACAGAGGACGACCCGGGACGACCCCCAAGGTTGGACTGTGCTTGAACTCAGGACCTTCTTGCTGTTAGGTGACCGCACTAACCAATGCGCCACCATACCGCCCGCCACAAGTATGTGGTGTTGAATTATTTTGATCATGTTTATAACACTCCATGGCATACCGAAGGCCCTGCTGCTGACACTTAGAAGATATCTGAGACCTCCAGCTCCAAAAGAGGTCAGATAGGTTTGAGAGGTAGGTCTGTGAAGAGGAGAGAGGTAGCGTTAGCATCTCAGGCAGCAGCCAAGACAGTAAGGCGTCATAAAAATTATCGGTGGCTTTCCAACCAGTTTCCAAAAAAACTCATATAATGCTCAGTAACGGTACTGTACCCGAGATGTTTCTTATTACAGAGACAAACAGACGACGTTTTTTGAGGAAATGCATGGATTAAAATGAACAGGTGTCTTCAATAGGTTTCCAATGGAAACAGACTCTGAGGCTGTTGTTTGTTTAACTTGGCAATAGTAACCAATAATAATCAAAATCTACTCATATATTTTCAGAATGTGTGTGTGTGTGGTGTAAGTGTGTGTGTGTGTGTGTGGTGTTTGTGTAGATAGCGGGACCGAAAACTAAAGCACTTTTGATCCTAATTCTTTTTGGAGGTGGTAGGTATTGTCTCAGAGAGTAAGGGGAAAAATCCCAGAAAATTAAAATTATGCATAATTATGCAAAATATGCATTTTTCTAAAAATGGCTAAAAACCACTTTTCTCGGCATGTCAGGTGATTCTGAGCATCTTTGATTGTTTCACCTATATATAAAACAAATTTCTGGGACTTAGAAATGTTTTGGCATTATGCAAAATAAATGCATTTTTGCAAAAATGCACTTATGATCCTAATTTTTTTTGGAGGTGGTAGGTATTGTTCCAGAGAGGACCAGAAAAATAGCAGAAAATTAAAATAATTATAATAATTATGCAAAATATGCATTTTCTAAAAATGGCGAAAAACCACTTTTCTCGGCATTTCAGACGATTCTGAGCATTTGGGGGGAGTAGGTTGGAGTGGGGGGGGTTTAGGGGCAGGGGGAAGGTGGAGGTGGTTATTTAGACAGGTGGATAACCAAACCGCTACATTGTAGCGGGGCTCTTCTAGTAACTTCATATAGCACTTTTCTAAAACAATGTTACAAAGCGCTTTATAAAGAAATAAAACCAAGCCAAGGCAACAATAAGCGTAAGACCAAATAAGTAAGAGTAACAATAAAAACAGTATAAATAAATAAAAACAAATATCAAACATTTGCAAAAGTTCCATAAAAAGAAAAGTTTGAAGACCAGGTTTAAAAGAAGCTATAGCGACTTGGTTTGTCTCAGGAGCATGGAAGAAGGGGGCGGGGCTTGATAAAAGTAATTACCATATTGGCTTTGTCTCTGTGTATACATCCATCCATCCATTATCCAAACTGCTTATCCTTACCAAGGGTCGCGGGGATGCTGGAGTCTATCCCAGCAGCCACTGGGCGGCAGGCGGGGAGACACCCTGGACAGGCCGCCAGACCATCACAGGATTTCCTGAACAATAACCACCAAGCCATTCAACAGGGGGCCCGCGACCCCTAGGGGGGTCCTCGGAGTTACCGCAGGGGGTCCGCCAAATTATGATGCGGTAATTCCACTGCTAACAACACTGAATTGAGTGTGTTTAGAAACTGGACAGAGTTCACTATAAGGCGACAATTGTCTCCAAATAGTTCTCATCCTTTTGCCTCCTGAACATCGTTCCGCTCCTCCCGGATTAGGTGTAGCGTTGTCATCATACTCGCACGAATGCTAATGAAATCTGCTTTCTGTACATCCGCCGAGACCCTAACCCTAACCCTAACCCCTAACCCTAACCCCTAACCCTAACCACAAACCCTAACCCTAACCCTAAACCCTAACCCTAAACCTAACCACAAACCCTAACCACAAACCCTAAACCCTAACCCTAACCCTAAACCCTAACCCTAACCCTAACCACAAACCCTAACCCTAAACCCTAAACCCTAACCCTAAACCCTAACCCTAACCCTAACAAGACAAAACGCAGACATCCTCACAAACAGACTGATAAATGAGGGCCTACGTCGCTGAACTACCCGTAAATGAAATCTTCTTCTGTGGTATAATCGTGTCAGCGCTGCTTGGATGAATACCACGGTTTAGACGTCTTGGAGAGAGAGAGGGCTGGAAACACGCCTCTGTCACTGAACGACACGTTGGCAGGCTATAATGGAGAACACATCTTTTCCCTCCATTGAGCCATCTAACAGGATTATTCAGGAGACCTTGGTGGTGGCGGTACAGGATCGCAGGCCTTCACACAAAGGACATCGTATAATAATGGGGGTGTTCGGCACCGCCGTCGACAAGAGCCAAGACTTTTTGTGTCGCGGCGAGGTGGGCGGCATTACCTGCTGCCTGCATCATCCTCCGTGAGGCCATCTCAAGGGTTCGTTTCTTAAAAAAATCCCATTTTTAAAAAAGAAAAACGAAATCCCGTCCGTATGGTCAGCATCTAGCGGGTTTTAAATATGGGGGGGTAAGAGGCTTCCCACAATCTAACGTTTCTCTTTGAGGGTGAATAAAGTTCATCTTATTTTGTTTCCTTGTGTTATTTTCCCCATGTTTCAGGACCGAAGAAAGTTCCTTTGTTGTTTTAATTTCAATTTAGTCTTTCTTGTGTCCCAGATAGCATCCGGATGTGGGCCACTTCAGGCAATGATGTGGCACTGATGGCCTTCTTCTGGCCCTGACAAAATAGATGCGAGCTTGAAGTGGCCCACATGTCTACTACTACTACTACTTTGGGCTGCTCCTGTTAGGAGTCACCACAGTGGATCATAAGTCTCCATCTCTTCCTGTCCTCTGCATCTTCTTCTGTCACACCAGCCACCTGCATGTCCTCCCTCACCACATCCATAAACCTCCTCTTTGGCCTTCCTCTTCTCCTCTTCCCTGGCAGCTCCATATTCAGCATCCTTCTCCCAGTATACCCAGCATCTCTCCTCCACACATGTCCAAACCATCTCAATCTTGCCTCTCTTGCTTTGTCTCCAAACCGTCCAACCTGAGCTGTCCCTCTAATATACTCGTTCCTAATCCTGTCCTTCTTCATCACTCCCAATGAAAATCTTATCATCTTCAACTCTGCCACCTCCACCTCCACCTCCTGTCTTTTCATCAGTGCCACTGTCTCCAAACCATACAACATAGCTGGTCTCACAACCATCTTGTAAACCTTCCCTTTAACGCTTGCTGGTACCCTTCTGTCACAAATGACTCCTGACACTCTTCTCCACCCACTCCACCCTGTCTGCACTCTCTTCTTCACCTCTGTGGCCCACACGAAGTGGTTCACATGTATAACAGCAAATATGGCCCAAATATGCCAAATCAAATGTGGGCCTTTTTTGGCAAAGATGTGGTGCTCTGGGCAACATGTGATCTGGATGTGGCCCTGAAGTGGTCCGTGTGGTGAATGGTGAATATGGCCCAAATATCACAAAACAAATATGGGCCACCTTTGGCAAATATGTGGCACATGCAGCATTGCTATGGCTTGGTTCTGGCCCAGATCTGGTAAACAGGAGCGGACCGCCCAAGTGCCATCATTCCACGCAGTATGTGGGCCGGATGAAGCGTTGAATTTTTCAATGTCGCCCCTCTCCCTCCCCCATTGGGCGTTGTGCATGTGATGTGCACGACGAGACAGTTAAATGGTATATTCTTTCCCAAGGAGCTTTATTAACAGCTGATGATCGCTTATGGCATGAAACAGGCCTGTACTGTCTCATAAAGAATTTACTTGACTCACTGGATTATATATATATATATATATATATATATATATATATATATATATATATATATATATATATATATATATAATCCAGCTTTTGGAGGAAAACTAAACCCCTACAAAGTTGCAGGTAAAATGATTCAACTTCAGGAGGTTTTGTGTGTGAACACACTATGAATTCGACAGCCGGGGGGAGTTTCTTTCTTCAGAAGACAATCTTAATTTGTTGTCACTTCAGACGACCTGCGTCTGTGCCACGTGACCAGGCAGCGGTTTCATCCATCTTTTCCAGGGAGCTGACGGTTAAGCTGGAACATTGTACGGAGCGGCGCTCCCCCCCTGAATGAGGCCAGAAGCGGGAATTCATTTCTCTTCGTCATTCTCTTGGCACAATTGATCTGCGGAGCTCTGGAAGTTATTTATTAGGAAAAGTCTCATTTTTTAAGCAGCCCATTAGAGTAGCAGCAGCTATAAATCACCGTCTGATGGAAGCGGGACCGTTTTCAAAGAGCGTTCCCGCTGGAATCCATTATTCCTATTATGTCTGCTCTAAGTGGACATAACAGCTTAATCCAATATTGATCCCCCAGCCTGTGGTCATTGCATTCAATCCCCCCTCTGATGCTTTAAATATTGTATGACAAGCCCTGCATCTCCCTTTCCTCCGAATAGTCTTCGTGTTGTCAGTCTTTGTGTAAGCGCAGTTTATCCACATAAGGAGGTAACTGGTAACCTCTGGGAAGAGAAGCATTCAAATAGGCTAATCCTCACCAATTCCCCGCAATGGAGAACTTCTCCGAGTGGCCTTGGAAATGAAGTGATCAACAGTCGGCCCACACGGCTCTCGTATCCACGGACATAAATTATTAAACCGCACTAAAGTAAATACTGAAATCAGCTGCAGCACTTGGCGTGTTGGCTGGCGGACCCTTTAATCATGCAGGCATGAGCTCAATATTTGTAAGTGGAAGAGTCGTTTTGTACCGAGGGCAGAAAATTCAACTTTTAGCCCGGCTAGTCCTCTGGTTAGAGCATTACTTTAAATTATAATCAGAATCGCTTCGTTTACACTTACACACACAGCAATGTAGTCACATGACTAGTCAATTGCCGAGGGTCAAGTATAGGAAAATGACAGGTTACCACAGTAAATACTGACGCATGGTAAAGACCATACATAGCAACACATGCAAGGCTACACATATCACTATTCAAGCAGCAGTGCACATATCGCTCTACACAAATATTTGACATACTGACATTTTCAGTTTTCTTTCCCTAATTATCGTTTGCCTATATTGATACGTATATCTAAAACATCTGAAGCTGTAGAAATGACAGCGTTTGGTATTCGAGTGGGGCGGCATGGTGGCGCGGTTGCCTCACAGTAAGAAGGTCCTGAGTTCGAGCCCTGGGGTACTCCCACCTTGGGGGGGTCGTCCTCTGTGTGGGTTTCCTCAGGGCGCTCCGGTTTCCTCCCACAGTCCAAACATGTGTAGGTCAGGTGAATCGGCTGCACTAAAGTGTCCCTAGGTGTGAATGTGTGTGTGGGCCCTGTGTGATGGCCTGGCTGGCGGCCTGTCCAGGGTGTCTCCCCGCCTGCCGCCCAGTGACTGCTGGGATAGGCTCCAGCATCCCCGTGACCCTGACAGCAGGATAAGCGGTTCGGGTAATGGATGGATGGATCGTATTAAAGTGAATGTGCAACTTCATGCGACTGTCACATCACGGCCATAAACGGTGACCTTCGTCTTTAGAGGGAGTGTAACACAAACACACACACACACGCACAAACAAACAAAGGACTCACCGAGTGCACCAAAACACCCCCGTCTGAGGCCATATCGTGATGCTTTTCTGTAAATTGTGGAAATGTGCTGGCCTTGTGCTCCCCGTCCATCACCAGCCCGTCCCGTCTAAAAATAGGCTCAAGCCGACCATGAAATGAAAGGTACAGAACAGCATGAAATGGGACAAGAGTTGTGAGGGTAAAACTTTTTCTGCTCTCTTATTTTCTACAGATGACTGTGGCGTTCTTAAGAGACTGCAGTGTGCGTATGGTCTTATGGACTCTTCGCTTCGTGAGCATAGTGGCGAGCAACTACAATTAAAAACACACAAACAGGAAATGCAATGAAGGTACTACATAAATCTAATGACGGAGAAGAAGAGAAAAATAAGTTATTTGAGCGGCGCCAGTCTGAGACCGGGTTTTCCTGAGCCAAACACCAACACACAGGTCAATTCCATGGGAAAGAGAAACGTCCTCAAAAGTGAGCATGGTAGTAGTCTTACTAAATCACTCACACCAGCACACTGTCATAGGACGGTATGTTCTGGATTAGTATGATCCTTTCACTAAGTCAGGGAACACTAGTCAGGGATTCGGACCTTTTCAGAGCCGGGATGTGCCGCAACCAAACACATGGACTGTATGGGGGCGGGGACAAACCTAAATATTTTGCCACCCCAGGTTCGGAGATCAGCTGAATAAAGTGACATCTTGAGGTGGGCGTCCAGGTGGCGCGGTGGTCTATTCCATTACCTATCAACACGGGGATCACTGGTTCGAATCCCCGCGGTACCTCCGGTCGGGCATCCGTACAGACACGGCTGGAAAGACAGATGTGGGTGTGTGTCCTGGTCACTTCACACTCTGGTCGGTCGGGGCGCCTGTTCTGGGGGGGAGGGGGTCCTAGTGTGATCCTCCCATGGGCTGGGGAAACTCCTCACTGTCAGGTGAAAAGCAGCAGCTGGCGACTCCACATGTCTCGGAGGAGGCACGTGGGAGTCTGCAGCCCTCCCCCGGATCGGCGGAGGGGGTGGGGCAGCTACCGGGATGGCTCGGAAAATAGGGTTATTGGCCAGGTGTAATTGGGGAGAAAAAGGGGGACACCCCCCCCCCCAAAATAAAGTGACATCATGGTGTGAACTATTACATTTTTTTTTATCTTCAATATCATGCGAATCATTGCCAAAGTACCTCTTAAATATTCCCCACGCAAGTATAACCCATACATAACTGACCCACGGGCAGCCTCTCTGGGATTAAAGAGCTACAGAATCTAACGTAAATACACGTATGGGTCGCTAACGTGCAATATCGAGAGCCTGGGAGAGAAGTTTCCATCATATTTGTACATTAGTGATGTTTCTGTATGTCTTTTGTAATGCCACTAGGAGGCGCCATGCAGTCTGCTGGAAGAGCGATTTGTGCCGTCATATGAGGCGTTTTTACAGAGATCCAGCAACAACCACGTAACGAGGACTCGTCTTAACACCGGCTTTGTTTTTGTTGTTTTTACACCGAACCAAACAAAGGCGGCGTGATGGCGCCCCAGTGTGGTTTTTACACAGCATGCCGGCGTTCCGCAAGCAGAGGCGTCACGACATGTCACGCAACAGCGTCGGCTGTCCCACCCTGCTGGCTGTCCCGCCCTGCTGGCTGTCCCGCCCTGATGGCTGTCCCGTCCTGCTGGCTGTCCCGCCCTGCCCCACCCTGCTGGCTGTCCCGTCCTGCTGGCTGTCCCGTCCTGCTGGCTGTCCCGCCCTGCTGGCTGTCCCGCCCTGCTGGCTGCCCCGTCCTGCTGGCTGTCCCGTCCTGCTGGCTGTCCCGCCCTGCCCCACCCTGCTGGCTGTCCCGTCCTGCTGGCTGTCCCGTCCTGCTGGCTGTCCCGCCCTGCCCCACCCTGCTGGCTGTCCCGCCCTGCTGGCTGTCCCGTCCTGCTGGCTGTCCCGTCCTGCTGGCTGTCCCGCCCTGCTGGCTGTCCCGCCCTGCCCCACCCTGCTGGCTGCCCCACCCTGCTGGCTGTCCCGTCCTGCTGGCAGTCCCGTCCTGCTGGCTGTCCCGCCCTGCCCCACCCTGCTGGCTGTCCCGTCCTGCTGGCTGTCCCGTCCTGCTGGCTGTCCCGCCCTGCCCCACCCTGCTGGCTGTCCCGCCCTGCTGGCTGTCCCGCCCGGCTGGCTGTCCCGCCCGGCTGGCTGTCCCGTCCTGCTGGCTGTCCTGCCCTGCCCCACCCTGCTGGCTGTCCCGCCCTGCTGGCTGTCCCATCCTGCTGGCTGTCCCGCCCTGCCCCACCCTGCTGGCTGTCCCGCCCGGCTGGCTGTCCCATCCTGCTGGCTGTCCCGTCCTGCTGGCTGTCCCGCCCTGCCCCACCCTGCTGGCTGTCCCGCCCTGCTGGCTGTCCCGTCCTGCTGGCTGTCCCGCCCGGCTGGCTGTCCCGTCCTGCTGGCTGTCCCGCCCTGCTGGCTGTCCCGCCCGGCTGGCTGTCCCGCCCTGCTGGCTGTCCCGCCCTGCTGGCTGTCCCGTCCTGCTGGCCGTCCCGCCCTGCACGCCGTCCCGCCCTGCTGGCCTTCCCGCCCTGCTGGCCGTCCCGCCCTGCTGGCCGTCCCGCCCTGCTGGCTGTCCCGCCCTGCTGGCTGTCCCTTTTACAAAGACGTCGATTCAGCTTTGTGACTACCTCCGCTGCCGGCTTTACACCGGAACAACAAGAGCCCAACATGAGTCCGTCTTCGTGCACTTTACACAGGACGCCGAGGCGGCTTAGCGGCACAACGTTCCCGCCTTGAAAAGGAGGTGTAAAAAGCCTCATAGACCCAATGCAGAGAAACTCCACCGGTGTCACCCTTCAATACAGAAGAGACAAAACACGTAAAGCCCAAATCACCTTCCACAGACCAGATGGTGGAACGGGACCAGGAAGGCAGCCAGTATGAATCAGACCAACAGGATCCTTTAAAAAACACCTGATGTAATGAGCTGCCATCCCAGTGCTCCCAGTCCGACTGGCCGTGTGCTGAGCTGACGTGACGTCAGAGCGTTTCCACAAGACATCCGGGGGATTTCTCTGAGACCTTCACATAGTTTACACAGTGCTGTTCATTAAATCATTAATTCTGCTTAAAAAAAATGACTTTTGGAGACAGATATCTGAATTACATGACCTCTTTATGGTCAATCAGGATAAGTGCAGGATAAGTGGTTTGGATAATGGATGGATGGATAAAGGAGTTATGACAAATACTCTGAATTAGCCATAAAATTAAGCTAGCAAATGTTAGCTAGCTACGGCTACCTTTTGCGCATGTCCACTAACACTGACTGTAAGGTTGTTCAGTTTACCTACTAATGGCTATTCTGCTCCCAGGGTCGTGGGGATGGTGGAGCCTACCCCATCAGTCATTGGGCGGCAGGCAGGGAGACACCCTGGACAGGCCGCCAGGCCATCACAGGGCAAAAGAATTTAACAAAGCTGTTATGATAATATATAATACAATATTATATAATACATCTAAACAGTCAGCATACATACTGATGTAGCCAACAGGACCCCATATACATATGTGACTTCATTAGAGGTATAGCAAATGCTTTTAACGTATTCATATGGTCTTTATATTGTCCAGATTTGGTCATATTGCCTTGGCATATTTACTACTGACAGCAATTTTACTTGGGTGCTCTGTAGCGCCCTCTCCTGGATAGATTTTGTCTTAAACCTGCTCTTCATTTAACTGGACATGTATGGACGGTAACCAAGGCTCAGCGTTTTCGGTTTTTATCCTTCAAAGCCACCCAGCATGCCGAATTTCGCCACAAGAGGGCACTGTTACATAACCTCACATGAACAGGAACAACTTTTGGATCCGTGGAAACATAAAATCTGGGTGAAAATCACGTTTAAGCTGATCTGCTCCTTTTAAAACGTCTGGGTATTTTTCGGTGAAAATCGGTAAAACCCAGAAACGCCGAGCCTTGACCGTAACCTGCGCAGCTGTGACGGATGACTATATTCTGTATGATCCTGACAAAGACAAAGAGTATAAAATGGTCAACACGTCAACCATTTTATATTTTACATGCACTGATGAATAGATGGATGGACAGTTGGGTGTAGAATGATATGAAAACAAGGTGCAGGGGAAAGAAACAGTAAAGTGCTCCCGTGCATCTGAGCTCTTCCCATGTAAATCTTAATGTAAATCTTATCAACATGCAAACCGGATGATGCCGTGAACACTGATTACAGGGCATTTCGATACATGTTAATCACCCAGACTACAGCCCTGCTCTTCCCTCTAAACAGACTCCAGACGTCTGTCAGGGCTCTGACTCAGTTCAGCAAGTGCACCAATTTTATGCCTTTGTCAAGCATCCTTTATCCTCCACAAGGTCAGCCAGTAGAAGTAAGAAAAAAACAAAAAAACAAGGCGATGTGATATTTTGGCTAAGAAAAAAACTTAGGAATAAACTGAGAGAACCAGCTCTGAGGCAGAGGCTGAGACTCAGACAAGAGTCGAGAGCTGAATATTCGGGGGAATAAAAGATACGAACGGTCATTCAACACCAGACAAGCAGAGCCAGCTGGAGAGGCGGAGAGCGACGCACAAAGAAAGGGTGAGAGGAAAACGATGAGAGGTGTGTGGACGTTTTCCGCTGAAAAGCGTTGCAAACCACGAGTGAAAGGAGTGGAAGAGAAAAAAACAAAAAACAAGCCCCATCAGCCATCCAACCACTTCACGGTACATTTTACACCACTTTTACCAACTGGGTTAAGCAGGAATCGTCCGAAAGTGGGAAACACGGTGGCGCAGTGGTTAGCATGGTCGCCTCACAGCAAGAAGGTCCCGGGTTCGAGCCCCGGGGTAGTCCAACCTTGGGGGTCGTCCCGGGTCGCCCTCTGGGTGGAGTTTGCATGTTCTCCCCGTGTCTGTGTGGGTTCCCTCCGGGTGCTCCGGTTTCCTCCCACAGTCCAGAGACATGTAGGCCAGGTGAATCGGCCATATTAAATTGTCCCTAGGTGTGAATGTGTGTCTCGGCCCTGTGTGATGTCCTGGCGGCCTGTCCAGGGTGTCTCCCTGCCTGCCGCCCAATGACTCCTGGGACAGGCTCCAGCATCCAGCTGATGGATGGCTGGAATGGATGTCCGGAAGTTTGGCTCCAGTTCCAAAATGGTTTCCAAGGAACAACGTGAAAAGATTGTCCGTCCGGCTTTGCCGTGGCTACAGAGCACTTCAAAGCTGGGAATCACACGAGGGCGCAGACGATGACCACATCGTAGCCTCGTCTACATTTTTCGCCGGTTTCTGATCTGCAACAAAAGGAAAACTCAATAACCAAAAGTACAATTCTACTTTCTGGCTGCAAGCGGCAGCAGAACTCAAAGCGGCTGAGCCTGACGAGGCCAAGCTGCCCGCTAAGCGCGTCATTTCTAACACCTAAATCAAAGTCAGTGAAGGTTACCGCTCTGTCTCGAGGTCCGCGAAGCTTTTCAACCGCAAGTGTCGGCGCGCGGGGTGAGGAGATAGAGAGATCACAGTCAGCGGTGTATCATATCTGATTTTCCACTTTTTCCTTCAATATCACGCTAACAATTTCAGCTCCGACCAAAAAAAAACAACAAATCTGCTGGATGCCGGTCAAAGCCCGTGTAGTAGGTTATCTTTCCGGTTGCGCGGTTCAAGGGTAATTTTGTGTTGTCACATCTCTTTCAGCGAAATCGGTTAGTACGGAGATGCTGCACAGGCCGGCGTCGGCGTTAACTCACGCGGCACACTTATATTTCCCCATTTTATTTGGCCTCAGGGATAAATCAATCTAATCTAATGGGATAAATGTTTTCTGTGAATTTTCAGTCTTCGAGCGGTGAAATCCAGTTAAGTTTTGATTGGGCGGAGAACATCTTGAGGAAGAAGAAGAAAAAAAACTGGATCTATCAGCCTAAGTTATTCCTTACTTGCCCGAGTGCAGACATAAAAAGTGGCGCTTGATATGCTGTCCAACAATAGTAAGGGCCATCAAGCACAGTCGGATCAATGTGAGCAGATGAATCCGGTCGGCTGTGTGCGACCAAGGCCGCCGAACGCATCCGGATAAGGCTGGCGTACAATTGATCTCAGATGACACGTATTGTGTTTGCGTGTGTCTGATGGAATCCTTAATAGGTAGAAACAGGACAGGCTCAAACAATGGTGTAACCCCTCCCCCCCCTCCCCCGCACACACACACACTGTGTGAAAGAGAAGAGGGATGTGTGTGTGTGTGTGTGTGTGTACATGCTAATCTGCCCGTGCATCAGCCTGATGACGGTGGACAGGTTGTTTGGTTCACTGGTGCTGAATTTCAGCGTGACGATGCGGTCCTTCATCGTGGTTGCCGTGGCAGCCAGTGACCACTGAATGCATTGAGGTTGTGTGTGTGTGTGTGTGTGTGTGTGTGTGTGTGTGTGTGTGTGTGTTTTCCAACAATAGGTGTCTGGGCCGCATAGCGGTCTATTCCGTTGCCTGTCAACACGGGGATCGCCAGTTCAAATCCCCGTGTTACCTCCGGCTTGGTCGGGCGCCCCTACAGACACAACTGGCCGTGTCTGCGGGTGGGAAGCCGGATGTGGGTATGTGTCCTGGTCACTGCACTAGCGCCTCCTCTGGCCGGTCAGGGCGCCTGTTCGGGGTTGGAGGGGGAACTGGGGGGAATAGCGTGATCCTCCCACATGCTACGCCCCCCCCCCCCGGTGAAACTCCTCACTGTCAGGTGAAAAGAAGCGGCTGGTGACTCCACATGTATCGGAGGAGGCATGTGGTAGTCTGCAGCCCTCCCCGGACCGGCAGAGGAGGTGGAGCAGAGACCGGGACGGCTGGGAAGAGTGGGGTAATTGGACTGGTAAAATTGGGGAGAAAAAAGGGAAACCCCCCCCCCAAAAAAGAAAAACTGGCCTGTCCAACTCATTCCCCTCTACCCCATCGTCCACTGAGCTGTGTCTCCTGTAAGAGACCACGTCCATGGTCTCTTACAACCTTTCCAGGAGGAAAACACCTTTTGTGCATCACCCATTTTTTAATTTGGTGCATCCAAAGGAACCTTTTCTGGCTTTTTCTTTCCTACGTTGAGCACGAACCCTCTTCTGTTTACTAAGCTCTTAACGTCCAACCAGTCTGCTAATCTTCATAACCGCGCTGACAAAACTGTCAACGTTAGAGAGGAAATCTGTTATTCCCAGACCGCCTGCCACAAATTTAATCAAGGAAATCACGAATCTCCTTTAATGAACACGACCGATCATCCTGCGACACAATATCAATAAACTGACAGGATGTCACTCTCTCGCGTTCCCTCATCTTCATCTTCATAGTGTGACTCACCTGCTGCAGAGACCTGACTCAGCCTCAGCCGCAGTGGTGGCTGGCCAGTAGGGGGCGCTGGGGCGCCACCCCCCTTTGAAATATCAAGAGATGAAACTCTACTTAAACATGATAAATATAATTTAGTTGTATAATGCAAATAATTATGAAATAAAACTGTTTTTCAGCCTGTCACCAGCCATTAAATATTGGTTCAAATGGTATTTGGTTGATTTCTGTCTGAATACATATACTTCCTGTCTGAATACATATACTTCCTGTCTGAATACATATACTTCCTGTCTGAATACATATACTTCCTGGATGAGGGGCGCTGACCAAACAGTACCTTATGTAAGCCCTCAAACTTGTGGCGAGCAGGTGACCTGAGGCTGCTGTCTGATTGGTTTCTTCAGATTTTCCAGGGGGCGCTGTTGTGCGCCCCAGACACGCTCACTTTTAATGGCAGCAAATCGGTGTTGTTTTAATGTTTTTTGATCTAACGTGATTGGACAATTCTCATGGCTGTCAATCATGTTCACACCCACCATGACGCCTCATCTCGACTGTCAATCATCCACCGTCTGTGAACACTGATACAAAATCTGTAGGCTACATTGTCCTTCTTAATAACTGTGAGGCCATTAAAGCAGCTGTCAGGTGTGCTGCGCCAAGGTAAATGCCCCCCCCCCCCTAAATTTTTTGCACCAGCCGCCACTGCTCAGCTGTGTGACTTTCTCTCAAATGGTTCCGTCTGTCCTCCGTCTCTACATACATTCATAGCTTGTGCTTCGGTATCACTTACATTACCGTTATTTTCATTATTGCTGTCCTGCTCATTTGTTTCATTTCCCTTCATATCAGGGTGCAGATCACCGGTTGCGGTATCTCCTGCCTCCTGCCCGCTGTTTGCGGGCTACTGCTCTCAGTGGCGCCCCCAGGCTGTGGCTCACCTGAACTACTGCCCACTGTGGGCTCCCTATGCAGGCAGAATGAACTTTTGTGGCCAACATATCCACACTCAAAACATTTCATACCGCCAGAACTTGCATACAGAGTGTAGAAACCGTTTTCATATCTGACCTTAAAGGACACTTCTGGATGTTGCGAAGAACCGTTTAAATACATGAACGCCTGCCTCCGCAGGGAGTGAATATGCTCTAGCGCCTTTACGACCCAGACGAACTGCTTGGAACCCGCTAGCAAACTTTCCGAAACGACTCAGTTCTCGTTCAAGGAGCTCATTCGGGATAAACAGAGGTATGCCTGACACGGTAATGGCGCAAACAATGGCGAGACAGTGGCGTCCGGGTGGCGCGGCGGTCTGTTTCGTTGCTTACCAACACGGGGATCATCCGTTCGTATCCCCGCGTTACCTCCGGCTTGGCCAGGCGTCTTTACAGACACAGTTGGCTGTGTCTGCGGGTGGGAAGCCGGATGTGGGTATGTGTCCCGGTCACTGCACTAGTAGCACCTCCTCTGGTCAGGCGGGGCACCTGTTTGGGGGAGAGGGGGAACTGGGGGGGGATAGCGTCATCCACGTGCTACGTCCCCCTGGTGAAACTCCTCACTGTCAGGTGAAAAGCGGCTGGCCACTCCACATGTATCGGAGGAGGCTTGTGGTAGTAGTCGTGGTTGTAGTAGTAAGAAGAAGACAAAGACTAAGTAGTAGTAGTAGTAGTAGTAGTAGTAGCAGCGGCAGCAGCAGTAGTAGTAGTAGTAGTAGCAGCAGCAGCAGTAGTAGTAGTAGTAAGAAGAAGAAGAAGAAGACGATGATGAAGTAGTAGTAGTAGCAGCAGCAGCAGTAGTAGTAGTAGTAAGAAGAAGAAGAAGAAGAAGACGATGATGAAGTAGTAGTAGTAGTAGTAGCAGCAGCAGCAGTAGCAGTAGTAGTAAGAAGAAGAAGAAGAAGAAGACGATGATGAAGTAGTAGTAACAGCAGCATCAGTAGAAGTAGCAGTAGTAGTAGTAGTAAGAAGAAGAAGAAGAAGAAGAAGAAGACGATGATGAAGTAGTAGTAGTAGCAGCAGCAGCAGTAGTAGTAGTAGTAAGAAGAAGAAGAAGAAGACGATGATGAAGTAGTAGTAGTAGTAGTAGCAGCAGCAGCAGTAGCAGTAGTAGTAAGAAGAAGAAGAAGAAGAAGAAGAAGAAGACGATGATGAAGTAGTAGTAACAGCAGCATCAGTAGCAGTAGCAGTAGCAGTAGCAGTAGTAGTAGTGGAGCAGCGACCGGGATGACGCGAAAGAGTGGAGTAATTGGCCAAGTGCAACTGGGAGAAGAAGGGGGGGAAAATCCAAAAAATTATATAGAAATAAATAAATAAATAAATAAAAATTTTGGGCGAGACAGCTACAGATCGTCTAGCACCAGGCCTCTCTCAACCAGCGGGTGGACAAAACGCTCCTCTCGGACAAAAGCCACGACGACGTTATTCATCCGAGAGCCACCTGTGATATTCTCCGGGCCGAGCTGTTCTCCTACAACCAGGAGAACCCGTTCAACAGCGTACCGCAAGTCAGCCACGACTCTAACCCCTCGCCAGGGAGGGACACCATACTGCACGCCACCCAACTCCGACCGGCTGCTCCAGTCACTTTCCAACAACCAGCAACGAAGTAAAAGTAAACTCCTCTTACCCTACCACGGAGAGAAGAAAAGTTAAATGCCGTAGAAAAACAGTGCACGACCCCCCCAAAAAAACACTCAAGCTCATTCAACAGCCTCACTCACGCTCACACCCCCAACCTCCCAGAAGGGGAGAGAGCGAGAGTCTATAATAGCAGAGAAGAGTGTGCAAGAAGGGTATGATCAGGTTTATTTCCTGCAGGCTCGAGACGCGGGTGGAGAAAGGGCAGCTCTCAGCCGGCGACGTTCATCAGCAGTGTTTTAAAGGTCACGCTGTGACTCTCACCGAGCACCCACAGCCACAGGCTTGTTTACCCCTCGAGTGCACCCACCGATTATTAGCCCCCGGAAGGGTCGCGTGTCGGCAGCTTGCCGGCCTCAACGGCCGGGGCAAACGGGGCGAACGCAGGGCGACGCTCTACTACCGTGATTAATTTCATCAGGGCGTCACAACTTCAACACATCACTTCGCATTACGAGGCAACGCCGGGCCGGTCTGTCAAAGCAACACCGGTGTCACGAGACACTTCTGTAGCTGTTTAGCATTTAATCACAACACACCGGTTTAACCGTGCTTCCTTCCCCCCTTCTTTATTAGCTCTAGAGCTTGCTAACACGTATTATCTATTTATTAGCTCTCGTCTGCTGTTGATCCACTACCCGTTTTAAGGTCATTAATGCTGTATTTATTTATGTTATTCAGCCTCGTCCCTTTCTGTGTCTTCACTATTTCATCAAGGTCCACATTTTTATGTAATTTATTTATTCGGTTTTCTTTTATCAATACCTTCTTTTTATCAGTGCAGTTGGAATTCATGTAAAGCACATTCATTCAAGTGTGCTCTATAGATTTATTGACTGTGGCTGGTTACTGGATTTCACCTTTGCTCTCTCTCTCTCTCTCGCCGTATACGTAGTAGAGCTGTTCAGAGAACTTCATGTTAAATTTTTCCAATACACAAATGTGACATTAAGAAACCTTGTGCCATTCTCCACAGTGGGCTTTCCCACAGACGAGCATGTCAGACATAAAGCTAAGGTCTTGATCCCACCTGATTCTAACGTACTAACCTGCGGCTAATTACCGCGGACAACATCAGGCTACGCCACCATGACTCAAGTAGCTAATTTCATGTGTAGCATCACTGCTGGGTTTTTTTTTCTATCCAACTTGCAAATAAGTTTCAGGCAAACAATGAAATACCACAAATACAAAGCATCCAAATTAAGGTGCATTTCCATCAGATCCGTTTAAGCGAATAAATTCCCGAACATCGGCCTTCGTGTCCTACACCATGTTACCGTATGCCATTGCCCATGTGAAGTTTTTTTTGCTCCCCAATTGTACTTGGCCAATTACGTTACTCTTCCGAGCCGTCTTGGTTGCTGCGCCACCCCCTCTGCTGATTCGGGCAGGGCTGCAAACTACCACATCTCCTCTGATACATGTGGAGTCGCCAGCCACTTCTTTTCACCTGACAGTGAGGAGTTTTGCCAGGGGGACGTAGCACGTGGGAGGATCCCGCTATTCCTCCCAGTTCCCCTTCCCCCCTGAACAGGCGCCCTGACCGACCAGAGGAGGCGCTAGTGCAGCGACCAGGACACACACCCACATGCAGCTTCCCACCTGCAGACACGGCCAATTGTGTCTGTAGGGACGCCCGACCAAGCCGGAGGCAACACGGGGATTTGAACCGAGATCCCCTTGTGGGTAGGCAACGGAATAGACCACCATGCTACCTGGACGCCCGCCTCCATTGCATTTTATTGCATTTCTTTTTATCTACTAAAAAGTTTACCCACCTCAAGTGAAAGTTCTTCAGTTACACAGGTACCGTGATGTATCGTAGATGACTGTCTTGCAATGTATCGAGTATCGCGACACTATCGTTATCATGGGCAAGGTATTGTGATAGTATCGTATCGTGAGTTACTCTGTGATTCCAACCCCTACTGGACAAAGCTATCTAAACCAGCTGGTAGAGGGTTGAACTTGTAAATATGAAATGTCTTGATGCATGCTCAATAATCCAGGTAAGGAAATCCCAGGAAGTTGAGTCAGTTCATCTGGACACAACGTTTAGTGGGAGAAATGTCTCATCGCTCATCTAAATGACTTCGTCAGTCTCAGCTGACTGCAGGTATCCCCAACCTTATAAACAGCACAACTGCATAACGACCGAAACTAGCGATCGGTTTCATGTCTGTTGCCATCTTAAAATGCTGTGATTGCAACTAGTCCCCAATCCTCTGTGAATAGTACACGTGGCCATTTTAACTGTAATTAATGGTCACGGCAATTTGCACATGAAACCGATCTCTGGTTTCGGTTGTGATGCAACTGTCCTGTTTATAAGGGTGGGGATAACTGCAGTCAGCTGAGACTGACAAAGTCACTTACTAGATAAGTGTTGAAACATTTTTCCCGCTAAACGCTGCGTCTAGACGAACTGATTCAACTTTCTGGGATTACTAGGCAAGCAGTAGTGCATTTCACTATCTACTACTACTACTATTAGTGCATTAGTGCACTACTACTACTAGTGCATTTCATTATATATGTTGGTTAACTAATTTTCTGGGATTGTAAATGCGAACATGTCATTGGGGTTAACCAGTGGGCATCTTCCCTCACTGCTATTTTGGTGACGACTTTATTATGCGAACATTTTGACAAAATTAACTGAACATTGTGAGCGGTGCTAGCTAGTCCGGACAAATTTTGGTAACTTCGTAATAGTTAGAAGATCCTGGTCAGTTTTACATAATTTTATGTAATTTTACTAAATTAAAAATTACATACAACTACAATACAATTACACACAATTAGCTTTACATAATTAAGAGCCAGATTTGATTCGAGAGAGGAACAGTAAAGGCATTCCTGCATAATTCCATCATGTTAGCCAGGCCTCTATGTTCTGCAGTAAGCAAACTGTGTCCACTCAACTCAAATTGTTTACATAATGAATCACACCAGCAAAGAGCTCTTGGCCTAACCTGGCTGTTGACTTCTCAATTCTCCAACAGAGGAGAGCACCCACATTTCACTGCCAAACACTGTTGCTGAAACGCTGCACTGTAATTGATTAGAGCGTGGCCTTTAGAAATACATATATTTCGGGACTTCCAGTTTGGAGAGTGTGTAGTAGGCACGTTTTTCACTAGCTCCAACTGTCAAGCTAAAAATTTTAAAATATCAATCTATTCCTCTGTCAGCAAAATTAGCATTTATTCATTACTGTCTGATAACGCTAACAAATTGCAAAAGACACCTAAAGCAGGGAAACAAGTGAAAGAAGATGAATCAGCCAGAGCCACTGCTTCCAACGATAGCAGGGACAATGATGGACTTCAAGTCCTCCTTCCAAACTCTGGACACAAAACGAGATTCACACTACAATTTCTGACCAGGAGCAATGTATCACTGCCTTGGTAACTCATGCAGAGGATGCCAACCAAAGCTTAGACCAACACGAAGCGACCTGCTCTATTCAAGCTCAAGACAACAAGTGGCTAAAATCCAAACTTTACAATCTGGAAGGAAGATCCAGGAGGCAAAATATCCATATTGTGGGCTTACCTGAATCGATGGAAGGTTCGCACCCCACCACCTTTTTCTCTCAGATGTTCGGCGATGTTTTTGGCGGACAAACACTCACTTCCTTTGCCTCCTGAATTAGACAAGAGCCCACCAGAGCCTTGCACCCAGACCTGGACCCTGGGACAACCACACCCAGTCACCTTCCGCTTCCTGACAAAAGATCTGGTTATCAGTGAAGCTCGTAAACTAGGCAATCTGGAGTACAACAGCCACAAAATCAGATTTTATGAGGATTACTGCACTGATATCCTGAAGCAACGTATCAAGAGTGTCAAAGAGTGTATGGCTGAGCTCTACAAAATGGAACTTCACCTCTTTACCCAGCAAAACTGTGTTACACTTCCAAGAGAGAAGTGGCTGCCGTCAGCGGCAGAGGCTGCCAACTTCATCCGGACCTCAGGAGAATCTGGCACTGTCTTACTTAGTGTATCAGCCGATTGTCTTGATGCATCAGCCGATTGTCTTGATGCATGCTCAATAATCCAAGTAAGAAAATCAAATAAGGTTGAATCAGTTCATCTGGATACGACGTTTATTGCCAGATACGTTTCATCACTCAACTAAGTGACCTCTTCAGTCTAAACTGACTGCAGGTACCCCCAACCTTATAAACAATACAGTACAACACCGTTGCATAACAACCGAAACCAATGACCAGTTTCATATGCAAACATGGGTGTGACCATTAACTAGAGTTTCAAAGGCCATGTGCGCTATTCACAGAGGTTTTGGAAATGTTTGCAATCACAGCATTGTAAGATGGCGACAGATGTACTGGGGGGGGGGGCGTTCAATTTCTTATGTTGTGTTTCACTGAAAGACACAGGTTTAATGAATGGTCGCTTATTCGGAGGAGGATGGACCCAATAAACTACCATATGTGTCACAGGAAACGCCCAGGGATTCCCAACTATGTGCCCGAATTTCAGATTCATCATACAAAGTCTTAGGGCTGCTATATCCGAAGACCTTTTCACAGGAGTCAGGTTCAGTTATTTTGACGTGTGCGGACTGACTACAAGGTCCTTACTTCCAAATCTATTTCTAAGCAAATCAATTGCTGCATCGTGATTACTGTCAGTAAACGTGAGCCCCGCTGCTGCTTTGGCTGCTGCTCTAGTTGACAGGCTTTCAGGGAAGTAAATGTCTCTTTCTTGCACAGCGCAACCATTATTATTGTAACCGGTTATTTTCTTGCCCGGTGCGGGATTCGATACGGGGTGTACTGCGCCACAAGGCGACGTCACTAACCGCTCGGCTAAAGGGTCAGACCCGTTAGCTAGGGACTAACGTGTCTTATTAGTAGTTTACAGTCGTCACCCTCCCCGGAAGCGCGCCCTCGCGCTTTGTTATTCCCGCGCTCCGAAGAGACTTCTGAGGATCCGCACACTTCCGGATCCCACCGCTGCCACCAACGTAACCGGTTATTTTCTTGCCCGGTGCGGGATTCGATACTGGGTGTACTGCGCCACAAGGCGACATCACTAACCGCTCGGCTAAAGGGTCAGACCCGTTAGCTAGGGACTAACGTGTCTTATTAGTAGTTTACAGTCGTCACCCTCCCCGGAAGCGCGCCCTCGCGCTTTGTTATTCCCGCGCTCCGAAGAGACTTCTGAGGATCCGCACACTTCCGGATCCCACCGCTGCCACCAACGTAACCGGTTATTTTCTTGCCCGGTGCGGGATTCGATACTGGGTGTACTGCACCACAAGGCGACATCACTAACCGCTCGGCTAAAGGGTCAGACCCGTTAGCTAGGGGGCTAACGTGTCTTATTAGTAGTTTACAGTCGTCACCCTTCCCGGAAGCGCGCCCTCGCGCTTTGTTATTCCCGCGCTCCGAAGAGACTTCTGGTCTTATTAGTAGTTTACATTATAAACAGCAGTCTCGTACTGGCTCCAGAATTCCCGCCACTGGCTTATTTCGCCACGACACTTCTCAATGACTAATTTTGGCAGCTCGACAAACTGGTTATAGATCCGAGAGAGCTTGCACTTCCGTTACTCACGCGCGTACTCCTGGTCTCCCTACTCCTTTGGATCAATCTGGCAGCGCGGGTTTTCCCGGTCACCCTGCGCGCTTCACTTCCTCCTCCAGAGTTCCCTCCTCAGTGCCTTGGTCCGAGCCATAACGTCTCCTCCTTCGTGGGCGGTATTCGCATTTCACGCAGCTTACAAAGTCTGCTCCTTCCTCCTCAACCCGAGTCCGTTCAGCCATTTCTACCGGTCAGCTTCCAACTTCTTTCAGTTCCAAGTCATTCCCTTTTCCCGGGTTTCGGCGCCAAAAGTGTAGCGGAAGACGCTAATGGCTGAATCTACAAGCGTTGAATGTTCCCAAAGCACTTCGCTGACTCTTCTGTTGCAAATAAGACAAGGTTTTAACACAAACTATTCAACCTACTCCGCCGTTTCTTCCCTAACCGCATCGTCAGAAATCGCCCACTCGAGGTGCCACTCAAACAGGAAGTAGTATTCTGGCAGAGACGCACTTCAAAATAAAAGTCTGTACCATGAAACCGCAACACAGCAGGGATCTCTCATGCAAACACGCTTGTCAAACATAAGCGGACGTCAATCAACGTATTTACTTATTAATATTAACTTATTCACCATTTCAGTTCACAACAAATATAGTGGAGATTGGAAGTTAATTGGCTGATTGAACAGTTCTCTTCAAGAGTAGGTAATGTTGTTTTAAGTTTGCTCTTTGGTTTGGACACAGGGAGAGACTGGCGGGGGCCAGAGGGGTGGGATGCGGGAGGAGGGGTTAGCTGACCTTTGGTTCTGTTATAGTTTTTCCTTTTTCTTTCTTTCCATATATATTGTCTCTGTAAGTCTGTTTATTTTGTTCTATTGTTTTTTTTTCTTTTTTCATCGGAGCAACTAGTTTCAACAACCCAAAAATGTGTCCTGAGCTTAAAAAAAAGAAGAAAGAACTAAAGAAGCATAATAACTGTATAAAAAGAACAGATTGAGGGCTTTCCCCAAAGTAATACGTGTCTGTCCGTACAGGTTTAAGTTGTGTGCTTGTTTGTCACATGTCAGCGGGGTGCCTGGGGGTTGGGTTAACAGAAAACTTGCAGAAGATGTGTATTTGTACTGCTCCACACTGACATGCAATAAATAAATATTGGAGGAAAAAAATACAATAAAATGAATTCCTCTTCTTTCCACCGAGCAAATTAAAAACTGCCCCGTCATGGCCTACTTCATTTGGTGTGCTGCTCCCTTTTCATCCTGCACATTGCATGAAACCCATGACAGCACTTTACTTTCGTATCCCGATAAGTATTTCACATTGATCAAAGGTCTAAAAGATGATATATGTACCATCTAGGCTACAACTTAGCTAAATTGGGTTGAAAAGTTAAAGTCTAGCGAATTTCCAGATCTCTTAGCAGAAGCTCTAAATAGCAGCTACTAGTCATATGCAAATGAAATACCCTAGCACAATATATGGACTTGTGTGGTGCATGTTGGACAGTTAAAATTGTTTGGTCAATACATAATAATGTAGCAATTAAAGATGAAATCCTCCAAATCATCTTGCCGATGTTACACCAAATCTGCAAACATCAAAAATTGTGACCTGCACATTAAGGTTTTCTGCAAGCTCAGGATTATGTTTGTTCAGATGGAACAGTGGGATTTGTGGTATGAAAATTAACTATTGTGACCCCCACATGGTGCCAAATCCACCAAAACTGAAAAAAATTAACAATAACCACCCACCTATCCATTATCTACTACTACTTTTGGCTGCTCCCGTTAGGGGGCGCCACAGCGGATCATCCGTTCCCATCTCTTCCTGTCCTCTGCATCTTCCTCTGTCACACCAGCCACCTGCGTGTCCTCCCTCACCACATCCATACACCTCCTCTTCGGCCTTCCTCTTCTCCTCTTCCCTGGCAGCTCCATATTCAGCATCCTTCTCCCAATATACCCAGCATCTCTCCTGCACACATGTCCAAACCATCTCCATCTTGCCTCTCTTGCTTTGTCTCCAAACCGTCCAACCTGAGCTGTCCCTCTAATATGCTCGTTCCTAATCCTGTCCTCCTTCGTCACGCCCAGTGAAAATCTTAGCATCTTCAACTCTGCCACCTCCAGCTCCACCTCCTGTCTTTTCGTCATTGCCACTGTCTCCAAACCTTCCATCCATCATCCAAACCTCTCATCCTGCTCTCAGGGTGGCGGGGATGCTGGAGCCTATCCCAGCAGTCATTAGGCGGCAGGCGGGGAGACACCCTGGACAGGCCGCCAGGCCATCACAGGGTCGACACACACACACACATACACATTCACACGTTGGGACAATTTACTACGGCCATTTCACCTGACCTACATGTCTTTGGACTGTGGGAGGAAACCGGATCACCCGGAGGAAACCCATGCCAACACTGGGAGAACATGCAAACTCCACACAGAGGACAACCCCAAAGGCTGGACTACCCCGGGGCTCGAACCCAGGACCTTCTTGCTGTGAGGCGACCATGCTAACCACTGTGCCACCGTCATACATATACTCACAATACAACATCAACAATAACCATTATAATGAAAGTTTGGTGTAAAAGCGGGCTACAATTAGTCGGGTATATTCAGAGCTAGATGTGAGCTAACGCGTAGCTGGCACATCGAAATCGTGCCTAGTGCTCAATGGGATACGGGTTCGAGTCTAACCCCAGAACTCTCAAGGATCATAACTGCTAATTCAGAATCTGTTTTATTGGTCAGGAAGACAAGGCAACGAAGACCGGCTGACATTGTACCTACACTATGTGTGTGCGCGGTTGCTTAATTTAGACAGCGCCAGCTGTTCGCACCGAGTCAAGTTATGAGCAGGTGCCGTGGGCTCGCCCGGGCCCCGCTCCATCTTGCTGTATTTTCTCCATGTAGGTCAGGGGCATGGTGCCGAGGAGCGAGCCTGCCCTTTCAGCACACCGCTGTGATTGAGTACACAGGACCACGGGCGGGAGGCGTGAGAACGCTTGGCCTACTTCATCACAATTATTTTCCAATCCCTGACTCGGCGGACCTGCAGCGTCAGCAGATATGCGCGGTGCAGGGGATGTTGTGTACTTTTAGGACTGCTGTTGTTGGTTGGCCCACTTTTCTTGTTTTTTTATTGCCCCATCAGCAGTCTGGGGCACCTGTGGAGCATCCACGTGCACCCTCTCCGCGTGCCCCGACGCCTAACGTTTCACTGGATGACGGTCACGGCGAAAAAACGTGCTGACGATAACGCGCAATAGTTAAAACGATACGTTCAATCCAGTCTTGCTTAGTTTTTGTGTTGTCAGGTTTCCTGTCCCCAGTTTATATTGATTGCATGTGTGTGCGCGTACTTGGTATCCTTATATTTGTGGGGAGGGGCATGATTTAAAGACAAGTAGATGGAAGTGAGGGTCACTGTGCTAAGTGGGGGACGTTTTGGCCAGTGACTTGTCCATGTTCAACGGCCTGTTTTAGGGTTAAGACTTGTGTTGGCCACACATTCTGCATCCTGCTGCCAGCCCACAGCAGTACAACACAAAGACAAAAGCACATCCCAAACCTACAAGAACACGCATATCCAAGCTAACACATGTATCCAAACTAAACAACAACAACAGAAATCACTGTCCAAGGGAACGAACGCCGGCCAGGATGAGTGTCAGAACTGCTGGTCTGCATGGGTTAGCAGTTAGCGTAGCCCGCCCTGCTTCCGCGCCCCGTCAGATCGTGGTTTATGACCCGCTGTCATTGAACCTCTAAATTATCCACCCATCCATCCATTATCTGAACCGCTTATGCTGCTCTCAGGGTCGCAGGGATGCTGGAGCCTATCCCAGCAGTCATTGGGCGGCAGGCGGGGAGACACCCTGGACAGGCCGCCAGACCATCACACAGGGCCAACACACACACACACACACACACACACCTAGCAAAGGTACGGCCAAGTCACCTGACCTACATGTCTTTGGACTGTGGGGGGAAACCGGAGCTCCCGGAGGAAACCCACTCAGACACGGGGAGAACGTGCAAACTCCACACAGAGGACGACCCGGGACGACCCCCAAGGTTGGACTACCCCGGGGCTCGAACCCAGGACCTTCTTGCTGTGAGGTGACCGCGCTAACCGCTGCGCCGCCGTGCCGCCCACCTCTAAATTAAAGCAACTTAATGGAATTTTAAACCCCACGAAGAGACAACCTGCCCCACATCACAAACCTCGTGACTCTCTGGGTTCCCCCTCTTCACAGTGCAGAGAGACTGCATTTAACCAGTGGACACCACTCGTTTATATGGGGTCCCACATGACCCACACCTGTCTTAGGGTCAAACATGACCGCGAGACAATCTTAGCGCCCTAGTGGTGGACAGCTGTCATGGAAATATGAACAAAAACGTTCCCTTCTTCTCATGTCGGCGTCCCTGTAGGAACAGCCATCACATTTCAGGTTGAAAAAACATCATTTCGTCTTTTCTCTGCCGTTCAACACGGTTATGGGCCTTCCTGACCCGTAAGGCAACAGGAGGGTTAAGACTTGGGTTCACGGTTAGGGTAAGGTTAAAGGTCAGGTGTGTGGTTGTGATGGGTGGGGGTTAAGGGATAGGGAATGGATGTAGTCAGCGATGGCCCTCGGGAGTACAGCAATAGAAACTTGTGTGTGTGTGTGACTGAGAAAGTAAATGAAAGCTAACATGTTTACGCTTTCCCCTCCTCACCGAGCACGAGGCCCGGGTGTGCTGAACTGGAGACCACCGCGGCTCAACGTTAACACATTCCCGCCGCTGAGTTTTTACAAGACCATATTCGTCGTGAAAAATCAATGCGCTGCGCTGCCCTGACCATGAAGTAACGTCTCTATGAGGCTTGTGATGGAGTCACGCAGCGTTGAGCCGGATGACAGGTGGAGGACGAGGCGGGGGGGGGTGTGCGGCGGAGGGCCCCGTGTAGCCGATTTTCCACTTCCTGTGCCGTGTGATTGACAAATACTCCCGGGGTGGCCTGATAGGCCGGCTGCGACGGGGAGAAAGGCATTTGGCACGCCGCGAAAACAAACCAAGGCTCCGTATCAACACTCGAGAGCGGCTCCATTTGTTGTGGAGTCGGCGCTGTCGGGCCGCGGGGCAGAACTGATGACCATGACCCCGGGAACAGGATCCGCCGCCGCGTCGCCGCGGGAGGCCGTTGGTTTGTAAAGCAGGCGGCTGACAGGAGTCACGCAGGGCGGGGAAGGAGGGACATCACTCGCGTCACAGTACCTGTTTCTCTGCAACACCGCCCCTATGCCTGGTGCCTGTCTCCATCACCGACTCATCTGTCTGTCTCACTGTCGGTCTGTCTGCCTGTCTGTCTACCTATCTATCTCTCTCTCTCTCTCTCTCTGTCTGTCTGTCTGTCTGTCTCACTGTCGGTCTGTCTGCCTGTCTGTCTGTCTGTCTGTCTGTCTGTCTGTCTGTCTGTCTGTCTGTCTATCTATCTATCTATCTATCTATCTATCTATCTATCTATCTATCTATCTATCTATCTATCTGTCTGTCTGTCTGTCTGTCTGTCTGTCTGTCTGTCTGTCTGTCTGTCTGTCTCTCTCTCTCTCTCTCTCTCTCTCTCTCTCTCTCTCTCTCTCTTTCTCTCTCTCTCTCTCTATCTGTCTGTCTGTCTGTCTGTCTGTCTGTCTGTCTATCTATCTCTCTCTCTCTCTCTCTATCTGTCTGTCTATCTGTCTATCTGTCTATCTATCTATCTGTCTATCTCTAGCTCTCTCTCTCTCTCTCTTTCTCTCTCTCTCTCTCTCTCCCTATCTATATATGTCTATCTAGCGCTCTCCCCCCCTACCTATTTATCTCTCTCTGCCTGTCTATCTATCGCTCTCTACCCATTTATCTATCTACCTCTCTATCTATCTGTCTATCTATCTATCTATCTATCTATCTATCTATCTATCTATCTATCTATCTATCTATCTATCTATCTATCTATCTATCTATCTATCTATCTATCTATCTATCTATCTATCTATCTATCTATCTATGTTTTTTTGTCCAGTCCATCTTTCCATGTATGCAGAAGTTGAAGACTAACTAATTTGAGTAATAAGTAGCTTTAATATATATATATATATATATATATATATATATATATATATATATATATATATATATATATATATATATATATATATATATATATATATATATATATATATATATATATATATAGAATATGGCCTGCATGTTAGCATTAGCTGCTTGGTAACACGGTCGGAAGTCGGCGTGTTTACAGTTTCGTTGCTCTGCATCGACTCCCAGCTGTTTTCTCCTGCTGGGCTGCAGTCTGCCAGCCGCGGGTCTCCATTCTGGGGCTGATCCAGACGTAAAGCCAAACAGGGAGCAGCGGCCCTGCACGGAGGCACCATCATCCTCATCATCATGCTCATCATCCTCACCGGCAGCCACTCCTCGCCTGGCCATTTGTCTTCCATGCAGCACGGCGGCACTTCCCCGCCATTTACCGGTTCTCCTGCATTTACATTTCCTTTCCCGTCATTCTCGCTTCACTTCTTCACTTAGTCTGTTGGCTCTCCGTATACGGAGGGGGAGAGAGAGAGGGAGAGAGGGAGGGAGGAGAGGGGGGAGGGATTTTTTTTTGCTCAAACAAGAAAGCCGTCGGTAGATTCATTGCCTTCTCCATAACAGCGAGTCACCCCGGTGCTTTTCACTCTTCAGGCTACATCAAGAAAGTTGGCGGAGGAGTAACTGCTCTCCTCCGTCGCCTCCTCTTATTTATTTATCGTTTTGTTTTGGAGGAAATGAGAAAAGGCCTCCTGCCATCAGAGAAGGAGCTCTGTTTTTTTTTTTGGGGGGGATAAAAGCCACTGAGCAGAGCCACTGCCGCTGCCTTTGGAGTAACTCGGCGTTTTTAATGAGCGGCTCCGTCTCTCTCCACCCCCCGAAAAAGTTTGTTTTTGTTTTTCTGGGTTGACTTTGTTATGTCTGAGAGGCGTTTACTTTCTCTCTTAGAGCCCGTTTCCTGATGCGCCGCGTTATTGGAGAGGAGGCGAGCGGGATGGGTACGAGTAGTCTGGGCAGTGAATCTGAAGAGGGGGGAGGAGGGAACTCACCAGGGTTGACGGAATAAAGATGGCTCCTTCTCAGACTCCAGACCTTCTGGTTTTCAAAGTCTGGACAGACACGCACAGCCGGCCCGTTTGGTATTGTTCTTACTTGGCCAGGTGCAGCAGAGAGGTGGCCGCCGGTTTCAGAGGGCCACAAATCCACTTCCTGTCAGGGTCAAGGGCGGTATGCGTGGGACGCCAACGTCGGGTGCCTTCGTTTCGTACTTGGAGCTGCAGTGACTCAACAAACCGTCCAGTCGGAAAAAAGAGCACAAACGTCTCATCAACCCTGAGACAGAAACAATGAAGGTTGCTATAGCCAAGGGCCGTTTGAGAGGTTAGATACCTATCTTCTTCTTCTTCTTCTTTGGGCTTGTTCCCTGTTTCTCAGGGGTCGCCACAGCAGATTTTATCGCTACCTCGTGAGGGCACAGCACCCATGGCGGCCATTGTTAACCCGGGCCTCAGCCGATCCCATGTGGAGCCTTGACCGATCAGGTGTGGTCTTATTAATCCACATGATGATTTGGCAGTTTTACATCGGATGCCCCCCCCCCTCCCCAACTGTACCCAGCCAGTTACCCCACTCTCCAAGCTGTCCCGGTCTCTGCTCCACCCCCTCTGCCGATCCGGGGAGGGCTGCAGACTACCACATGCCTCCTCCCATACATGTGGAGTCGCCAGCCGCTTCTTTTCACCTGACAGTGAGGAGTTTCACCAGGGGGACGTAGCGCGTGGGAGGATCACGCTATTCCCTCCAGTCCCCCCCCCCCCCGAGCAGGCGCCCTGACTGGCCAGAGGAGGCACTAGTGCAGCAACCAGGACACACCCACATACAGACACAACTGGCCGTGTCCACGGGTGGGAATCCGGATGTGGGTATGTGTCCTGGTCGACGCACTAGCGCCTCCTCTGGTCGGCCGGGGCGCCTGTTCAGGGGGGAGGAACTGGGGAAAATAGCGTGATCCTCCCACGCGCTACGCCCCCCCCTGGTGAAACTCCTGTGCCAGGTGAAAAGAAGCGGCTGGCGACGCCGCATGTATCAGAGGAGACGTGGTAGTCTGCAGCCCTGCCCGGATCAGCTGGGGGGGTGGAGCGGCGACCGTGGGGTAAGTGGCCGGATGCAACTGGGGACAAAAAAAGGTGGGATGGGGGGGGGGGGGACACTGGAGTTTCCAATTCACTTTCCATGCATGTCGTTGGGCTGTGGGGAGAAACCCCAGGCAGACATGGAGAGATAAGATAAAGTCGCCACAGTGATCCCGGGAATCGAACCCGGAACCCTCACGTTGTGAGAATAGCTGTGCTAACCGCTAAGCTCCCGTACTGCTCAACACCGCTTTGTTGGCCTCTCAGACAACCAATAAAGGCCCGTTCGGAGGCAAAGTTGACCCTTGTCCCCGAAGTTGCCCGGGGAGAGCTGGCCTTGTGAACAGCGTCTCCCAGCCCCTCTCAGCACGCCAATATTTATCCTCCCTGCCGCGATATTATCGCGTCTGTAAGGCCAGCTCAATCAATTTTAATTACTCATACCTCTCGACAAGTGACAGCGCGCCTCGCCTCTAGACCCGTCAATCACGTCCCAGCGAAGACCTAGCACTGGGGAACATCTCCACAGCGAGATAACACTCCCAGCTTCCCCGGCTACAGGTCTGACACTCGGCAGGTTGTGTGTGTGTTGGGGTGGGGGTGGGGGGTGGGGGGTGGGTGGCAGTGGGTGGTGTCCTGGAAACCTAGTGTGGGGAAACCGAGGTAGGGCAGGGAGCGGCACGCCGTCCTCATCTCTCTGATAACGCCGGGGAGCGGAGGAGCCCGGGTGACTCCAGCTGCTGTTTTCCCAGCCGTACTGCGTGCTAATTGGGCCGAGAAGTTATTAATTAAATTAGAAGCTTATCTGCGGCACGCTTGTTCGCGCTCCTGCAATGCAGCCCTCCGCGGACGCCGTACCTCGTCTGCCGCTGTAGCGCATCACACTCACCACAAGGCCTTCATCGGGTAGGAGCAGGTGTGCATTGTGTGTGTGTGCTGGTGTGTGCCCATTCTTATCGGTGTGGACTCCCACAGCGTCATTTATCGAAGCGTCACAATATGGGGCGTCCGGGTGGCGTGGCGGTCTATTCCGTTGCCCACCAACGCGGGGATCGCCGGTTCGAACCCCCGTGTGACCTCCGGCTCCCCACAGACACAGTTAGCCGTGTCTGCGGGAGGGAAGCCAGATGTGGGTGTGGTGTCCTGGTCGCTGCACTAGCGCCTCCTCTGGTCGGTCGGGCGTCTGTTCAGGGGGGGGAGGGGGAACTGGGGGGAATAGCGTGCTCCTCCCACGTGCTACGTCCCCCCCCCCGGTGAAACTCCTCACTGTCGGGTGAAAAGAAGCGGCTGGCGACTCCACGTGTATGGGAGGAGGCATGTGGTAGTCTGCAGCCCTCCCCGGATCGGCAGAGGGGGTGGAGCAGCGACGGCTCGGAAGAGCAAGTACAGTTGGGGAGGGAAAAAAAAATGTAAAGCATCACCATATTGACACGTGCACCCTTCAGCATCTGTATAGACATGGTGGATGTTCCATAGACTCCAACGTGAAGCTTCCAGCCCGATATAGGATCGTTAATGACATAAAGGTTAGGTTTAGGCAGCAGTCTTACTGGTTATGTAGTGGTTAACGTTGGTATACACCAGTGTTTCTCAACCGGGGGTCCGCGGACCCCTAGTGGTCCGTGGTGTAATTGCAAGGGGTCCGTGAAAATAAAATATCTTTAAAAAAAAGATCCTGTGACATTTATAGAAATAGGATTATTTTACTCAAATGTGACTGAGACCTTTATCTGCCTAAACTATAAAGGGCAACAGGACTTTTTTCTCTAATTACATCTGTTTCACAAGTGTAATTTATTGTATTTTGATAAGAGATCTCGCTCCCGTTTGCATTGTTAAAAGT